>CM060971.1:19778839-20091339 GCA_030765045.1 Tenodera sinensis | reverse complement strand
AGTCCTATTTGTTGTGGGTGACTTTTGCATAACTGGTAAACCGTGAAGAGATAGAACAAATTGTACTATACAAAATATAGATCTTGGTAAAATACACAATTTATATTTAAATAGTTTTTTGTTTCCTACAGAGTGAACATTTCGGAGATATTCTTTATTATTTGTGTAACTTCGCCATTGCCATTGCTATAATCATCATAAGCACATGATATGAAACGCCCAGAAGCTTGTGGGAAAGATAATTGTGTGTTTGTGTGTTTGTGTGTGTGTGTGTGTGTGTGTGTGTGTTTGTGTGTGTTTGTTTGTTTGAGAGAGACAGAGAAAGTGTATGTGAACGTTGCCTAATATCGTGCAAGGCACCGTTTATCATATTATGTAGTGTTTATTGTGCTCTTACTCCCGAAATTATTTATGCACACAAATTCCTATCTTCAATGTTCTAGAACCCAATTAATTATCTTCGCTGTTTTACAGCAAAGTTTGAAATAAACCAGTCGCTATGATGGTTTGTTTTGTTAAAACAGGAGACAGGCAAACCAGGCTCTGGCCTGGACTGACTACTCGATAATCTTTACCGTTTCCGTCTCCATGGCGGGTCCCACGTGTATCGGAAAACATTAAAGGTAGATGGGTCTGGAAATAGCAGTACATTGGAAATATAAATGTCCTACCTTCTTGCAGGTCTCGAAGGGTAAGATGAGAAGTTTCCCCGACCTTCTTCCCTCAGCCGGAACTCGAACCCACATCAAGTCACAAATCAGGAAATTTGCTCGCCTGGAGCCTGTACTCTGTCATCCCCATGGTAGTGGACCTGGGAGCTCCATTTGACGATGCACGTCTCTCTCTCTCTCTACATCGACAGCCCAGTGAATTTGCGATGAAATTCCCAATTCCAGGCTTCATGCACACTTAGACGGTGTTCGCTTTGAAGCAAGTAACTCTGTCACAAGGCAGTTCCGCAGTGTATACTTGCTGTTCTGCATACGGACATGACCCAGGTCACTCCGCCTGGCTTCCTCTCGCCAACTACCCCCGTCCATTCACCCTTTCTACTTGCTCTCAGCTCTGACGTAACGACCAGAGTCTACCTTCTACCTTCTTCAGGCCTACCAACTTGGTTAGTTGTTACTACCAATGATTATCTGCCGGGGCCGAGCGGATAGATCGTTCGCCTACCACCTAGGCGGACCCGATTCGATCCCAGGGACTCGTATGTGGTATTCATGGTGAACGAAGCGGCATCTGGGCGATTTTCCCGCGGTTCTCCGGTTTTCCCCACCACTTATTCTACCAATTCTTCAATCATCACCTTTCTATTCATCGATTTCGCTTGCATTTCATATCATCTGCTTCCTCACTATCATACCTGATTCGACTCAAAAATTTGATATCGAGGTTTCACTGGAAATATATATTTTGAAGGCCCCTAAATAAAAAAAAAGTAGAAAAAGGTCCGCGTGTGTAGGTCTGTGCAGCATAACTCGAAAACGAGTAGTCGGTTAAAAACCAAAGTTGGTACTTAAGTTTAATGTTTTTCAAGGATGTGATATGAAGATTTTGAAGAAAATAGCTCCACCCTAAACTACCCTAACGTGGGAAATGTATCGAAAATTTTGGTTTTCTTGAAAATGGCTCAAACTATTTTGATTAAAATGACACGCTTAGGATATGTTTACGAAAAACGAAATGTATATTTTGAATTTTCTCGCAATAGCCCATGTAGTCCTGTTTACCGTGGATGACTTAGTACAAGAGTAGAGAAAGTCATGTGAGTGTAACACACCAGATCTTTAAAGGCAGTGATAAAAGAAGAGAGGAAGAATGAAAGAGGCAGATAGGGAACAACGGAACAGGATTATAATATTATAAAATGCACTGTATACAAATCACAATATTTTATTTTACAAATAAAACGTAATATCAATAATAAAAGCTTCAGCAATATATTAAACAATCAACAATACAACAATAATTTGCAGACACGATATGTACAAAACGGTACCAGTCAACAATTACATAACAATGAATCACAAGTTTGTTGAAGCAGTCGGTTTTCCCATCAATGTTTCTAAGTTCGCAACAGCAACACTAGATGGCAATAGGAGAGCAATGTACCTATAGAAAAATATATTTACGTGACTTTTTTGTATATAATATAAAGCTATATAAAATATATACATGGTTTCACAGAATCGTCGTTTTAACAATAAAGTCATTCCAAATTTGTTAACAAATACAAAGAAGACCACATTTTATCAGAAATGTTCCGGTTACTTTGTTTGACTTGAAGATTGTTTAAAATTCACCTCAAACATTACATAATAAAAAAATGTCAGATATAGCCTGTCAGCGTGTACCAGCACTAGGCCAATACTTTATAATAAACAAAGTGAAACTGAAATCTCTTGACATCGTTTTAACCTGACACATCATAGCGGTTCATGAATTATGAGTGAAATTATATTCAATATTTTGTAACAGTGTCTTTCACTATGGAATTGTATTTTACATACACACATAGACAATACTCTGGTTTTAATATAAACTATAGTGAATAACCATGGCAGATTGTAAATCTAAGATTTGGTTTTGTTCTAAACTGCATTTAGACATTCCTTCAAATGAACTGGTTATTACTCAATATTCCTAAATGCTGTGTTGCACCAATCTGTGGGCATTGTTGCTTGTCCTAAATAGTTTGCATAGAAATCTGCGCTAGAGGGGTGGACAAATGGACACTTTTTGTAACGTTGCAAAACTCATCTGACCGCAATAGGTTTCATCACCGCAAGAAATGATGTATAGGTTTTCTCCTGTAGATAATTACAGGTTTTCAAATCATTCTAATGCTATCTTATAATCTCTTCAAACTAAATACAATATTTTTCTTAATGAGTAACATCACAGATTCTATCACTTTTAAAATAAACGAGTCTTCCTTTGCATAGTTCACAAACTGGAAACGACATTTTGAGCAATTTTACACACTTACATATATCACAAATGTTTGAGCAAATGTATTCAATAATTGCATGCAGATACATGTCACCAACTGCTGAAACATATCGCTTTGGTTGGGGTTCCCCTTACTAGTTACGTCATGTGAGGAACTTTAGTCTACAGTAAGTGTAGGTACAAGTTCACTCTGTCCAAGGAAAGAATGCAACTAAAATAAACAGAACTTATTTTTGCTGCGGTTAAAGGCTGGGCGCACACACGAACACACAATTATTATCAGAAACATGACTTTGATGATGGAGTCACTTTTCTCTATCACCTGCTGAGTTTTGGCGGGTAGATCTAGTTCTAAGAGAAGTTATGTATTTCTAACTTAGTACAGAATGATAAGAAGTAAGCATCTGTCAACGAATGTTGTTTCTTTATACGGGGTGCCCCAAAATTAGACAGACAAACTCTACCAACTGATAGATAACATTATTTTAAACACTTTTTGTTAAAGAAAGTTTTTTGCTGCGGTGCTTCGTTTAAGCGCTAGACGAGTTAATGTCATAGGTTACTGCCTCTCACCCAGTTTAAGTACTTACTGCAAAATCAACAATGCAAATCAACAATTGCAAGGCACACAATCTTGATCCAATAAATAAACACAGAACACATAAACAAAACACACACATCTCATTGTTTACAGTCATTCACATTCAACATTACACCAACAAACTTTTAAACCAGAGAAATGGCTGGTGTCTTTGCAAGAGTACGGCAGAATAGGACACGCCGATGCACTCTGTGTTAATCGCAATGGGCGTGCGTTCCAACATTTACTTTGTATAGTAAAGCTGTGATTAACTGTAAACAATGACATGTTTGTGTTCTGTGTTTGTTTCTTGGATTAAGATTGTGTGGCTTACTAAGACAAATGCAATACTAATTTGCATTGTTGATTTTGACGTAAATACTTAAATTGGGTGAGAGGCAGCGATCCCTGACATTAACTCGTCTAGCGCTTAAACGAAGCATCGCAGCAAAAAAACTTTCCTTAACAAAAAGTGTTTAAAATAATGTTATCTATCAGTTGGTAGAGTTTGGCTGTCTAATTTTGGGGCACCCCGTATTTTACTATAGGTTCCTCATGACTCGGTGTGTGGTGGACAGTTTGCCTTCTAGATCTCATCTCTGTACCATTCGTCACGTGTTCACAGAGACACTGGCGTGCAACTGCACCTCTGCCTCTACACGTGCCAACAGATGGCAGTAGTTGTCCGTTCCACCTACTTTCATTATCTATAGATAGATGGTAGAGCATTCGTTAGTGTCATCTATTTTCATTGGATCGTGATATTAAATGTGTAATACGATATTTACGTGACAACTGAAGGAAATCATGAAAAAAGTCAGATTTAGATGAACATTTTAACTCAGGTTTCTTATAATAATAACGTAAAGTTGTGACTGATGAAAATGCTGCATATTGACAAGTTGGTGTGTGCGCCCACCCTGAGAATACATTTGGGATAACACAGTATATTGGTAACTTTGGCATAATTTTGATTATCGGTTGGGTCTGTTTTTACAGAGACTAGAACCTGCAATAAAATTGAGTTCCCGGATGAAATACGTTTTCATTTGTTTTCTTAATGATACGAAACACGATCTTTAAGATCCTGTTTTACGCAGCATTCAAAATCAGTAGGATATGGGGTAGTTTTTGAAACTTCCAAGTATCCTCATTTCTAATGCATACGTTTCAACTTTTCTCCAAGCACTGTATTTACTAAGTAGTTGAAAATATCAATAGCTATAGGTAACTTTTGAAATTTGTAAAATAGCCTGTAATTTTCGCTTAATTGGTATAAAAATTTGGGTCCCATTTGTTTTGTATACAAAAGGTTGAAAATAAACAGAGGTAGCTTTTTGTACCGGTTTAAAAGAAATGCGACATTTTAGTGAGTGAGTTATTTGTTGTTTAACGACGCTGTCAATTGCCAGGATCACATCAGCATCGCCGGTGTGCTGGAGTTTTGTCCCTCAGGAGTTCTTTTACATGCCAGTAAATCTACTGACATGGAGCTGTCGTTTTTAAGCACACTTAAAAACCATCGGCCTGGGTCGGGTTTGAACTCGCGACCTTAGGATCAGTAGGACAGCGTCTAACCAACTGAGCCACCCAGACCAACAGTGAGTGAGAGTGAGTGAGCGAGTCAGTGAGATTTTCTGTAGCATTAACTAATTCAGAGTTATTTGCTGATTTTGATTTGAGTTTTCCAATACGTTTATTTTTAATGCTAGGTCGCTATTTAGTTGTTTCTCATGTTCACACAGAGGGTACACCATTTCAAAGCCACCTTATAGCGACTCACTTTTTAACATTTGACTATCAGTTCAGCCTCCCATATCCTTTGTATACTTACAACGGAATTTGCAATGAAAACATTTGTAACAGATTGTAAACGAAAGGAGTGTAGAGAAAATCATGTAAACATAAAACATCAGATTTACATATGAAGACTTCTGCCCCTAAACTGTTTTTCATCCGTAACTTGAAAGTGGCAGTAAATTAAATACTTTTGAAACTGTTTCCCTTGTAGCTCTCTCTGTCTTGAAAATTGTTTAACTGTATAAAGAAATTTGTTCAAAATTTAGAAATTGATAATATTTGTCTTAGGTGTAATACCCAAGTTAAATAACATTACACTTTATAACAAACACGAAATAACAAGCGTTCTTTTGAGAGTTTCAGCCATTCTCAGTGATCTATGTCCATTCTACGAGGCACGTGCATTGACTTCAAACTTTCGACAATACCGAGAACAACATAAAGCTTAAGGTTGTCGTGGGATAAATGCTATTTATTCAAGAGAAGCCCATATTTAATTATTTTCATAGAACAATAATTATTTATCACCGGATGTGCTTATGGAATTTGAGGTAAACTTAATTTCGCCTGCACACAAGTCTAAGCATATTTGTGTAAAGTAAATATTTTAGAAATGATCTAGATTATAAGAGTTAATCCTTGTTTTTCAAAGATACTAAATTAATTTGAATACGATTAAATTGACCAATGAAAGTTCAGACTATTAATAAAAACAAGAGGCTACCGTAACCTAGAGTATTAACCCTCAAATGCTCTGTTCTGCAGATATGTAAAGTGACGACTTTTAGACTATTTGAGGTGTTTGCCTATTAATATTACACTAACCTTTAGCAACGAAATTCATATGTGTGCCATATATCATAAATGTATTTACTTCAGTATTATTCATTTTTCTTTTTTTGTTAACAAAAAGAAAAATCCATACAACTGCAGTCAAATGTAGCCCCCATCAGCACCACACCGTTTATTTCACGGGGCCCTCCCCATCCTTTACAACAAGCACCTCACTCGAACTCACTATGAATGGATGGGCAGTTCATTGCATATCGCCTTAACGAACTTGGCTATTATAATGACATTAAGGTGCCTGTGAAGGGGATATAAATACCGGTTTGGGAATTAGAGTAAGAGCACGTAAGTAGCAAAATAAATCGCACACTTAAGGGCTAAGCCCCTGGTCTAAACATTTTGTGCAAAATAACTATTTTTCCCATGACACACCTTGAAGTTCATGTTCATATTTTCATATATACACAAGTCTGTACTTGTCATGCCCTATTTAAGAATATAAACTTAAATAGCCGTGCGTAATTACAAACGTAGTTAAATATTATTAAATAAATCCACATTATAAAGTGTTGTTTTATCAGCAGCTGACACCTCGGTACTAAATGAATGTGCGGAAGTAGAATTATCTACTGGGCTACACTCCCATAGAACCCCCCAATAACATATGTATGACTGACACAAAATTTAATGGCGGGTGGTTCAACATAAAATCCAATTATAGGCTTACCACGCCTTGCACTGTTGTACAGTTAAAACCGCTGTAAAATCACTCTCTACATCACAATAGTAACGGTCAGGTATCAGCCGCCATTAAAGTTTGTGTCTGCATTACTAGGTGGGGAAAAGTTCGTGCCGGATGAAAAAGCTTGTAATGAACCATACATTAGGTCTCTGCAGCGGGATAGTAGAAAACGGAACGAACTTTTTTGTCACCTGATATTTTACAATTACAATCTTCGTTTTATGAGTCTTCGAATAGTTATATAATGCGCACTACTTCCCAAAATATCTAAATACATAAATACTAGCAGCGCTTTCGGAAAAAACTGAATAAAGCTTTTCGTAACAAATTGTTAAATGATTTCGTGGGAGTAATAAACTCATTGGCATATGCAAGCGAGAAATTTGTCTATCGGATGGCTGTTACTCGAATGTCATAACAAGTTAATTATAGAGAATTATTTCCATTGAAATAACTGATGGTTTTTTCTGTATTTTTCGTAGCCGGTAGTTCAGTTCCACGTGACCTCTAAAATGCACTTAACAGCAAAAGTGCAATGGAGGTTACAGAGAGAAAGTCTAAGGCCATCTATTTTAGAAAAATAAAGCAATATCTACTTAGGAGTAAACACCAGAGATTAAATATCACATAGATGTCCTACTAGATGGTGCTGTATACTCTCACTGCCGTCTCTTTTAAACGCATTTAGACCTGATTTTGGAAAGTAGTAGCATTCCAAATTCACGAACTGGGTTCGAACCTCGTAACTTCGGCGACTAGTGTTTGTAACTCGAGAGCTCGAGAGAAACAGATTTGTTTGATATTTCAGGACTGAAGACGTCAACTGGAGCTCCTGATGAAACACCAGTAGATGAGGAAGAGCGACAGCAGCGCCACTATGAGGCAGCCATATTGCGCTGCTATCTGCACTGCTGGAACTGCGAATGTGGCCGCTTGTAAAACATCCTGTACCTCGTCAGGCAATTGGTCCACTTTCTGTAAACAACAAAATATTCCAACTGTATTATTGGATTCTCTCTCTCTCTGTCTCTCTTTCTCTGTCTCTCTCTCTCTCTCTCTCTCTCTCTCTCTCTCTCTCTCTCTCTCTCTCTCTCTCTCTCCATATATACATAAGATTAATTCCCTCTATTGCTCTACCTCTCTAACTGCCCTCTTCTATCCCTCAGATATTTTAATTTCTGCCACAAAATATCTGATGTCTTACACTCACATGACTTTCTCTACTCTTGTACTAACCATTCTTACAAACTCTTATTGCTATATCTTCTTCGTATTAGTTGAGATAAACATTTGTACAAATTATCTTATTGCTTATTTCCTTGTAGGTACAAGGGGAATATTAGAATACAGTAGGCTTTGTGTGATAGTCAAATCTTTTAAAGCTTTCAAATTACATTCTTTATGCACGGTAACATAAAAAACTGAATAACGATGTTCCCATTAGACGAAAGTTTTAAGTTTTGTAAAACTCACAGAAATAACAAGAATATCTCCGAAATGGTTCGCTCTACAGGAAAAATTGTTTGGACATTAATTACTTTTAACAAGATCTACATTTTCTGTATAGTAAGATTTGGTTTATCTCTAACGGTTTACCAGTTACCCAAAGGTATTAAGAGTAAACAGGACTACATGGGCTATAACCGGAAAATTCAAAATAGACATTTCATTTGTCATAAAAATATCTTAAACATATAGCATTTTAATCAAAATTGTTAGAGTCGTTTTCGAGGTTGGTGTGAAGGAATTTTCTTCAAAATCTTTGAATCGTATTCTTAAGGGGACAAGGTAGTGATTCGCATACGATTTCAGTATTTCAAAATATAAATTTAGTTGAGGATATCTAAGCTTGTACTGCTCAGATCAAAATTTAATTTGAGATGAATATTTAGTGATTCATTGTGATTACATTGATGTAGAGAACATCAACACAATTATTTAAAATGGGCATGTAATAAGGCAAAAACTGATAACAGGTTTTTGAAAAAATATAATATATATACTAACTGTACAAATTTCTTCTACAACATTCAAGCATATGTGTTGAAACTTTTGTAGTGCATTAGGCAATGTGTATTCATAACTGTTAACCTAAATTTACTTAAATATCTCTGGCTATATTCAAAAGAAAAGACATTTAACTTTTGTAAAAAAAAAAAAAAACGTAAATTTTTTTGCATAAATATTTTTTTAAAAATTTTCTGTTTTGGAGTTTTCCAATAACAATGGGTTACGTTTGTAGAGTACATGCTTCTGGAACTACTGTAAAATTTTCATTCAAATAGGTCCAGTGGTTTTGAAAAAAAGTGTACCTGAGTTTGAAAAATGTCAAGTTACAGAAAACTACATTTAAAGAAAAGTGTGACATCTCTGAAGCCCTTTTTACCCAGTGTGGCCCAGCACTCCGCCATATTTAGATGGGGTAATTTAAAGCCTTAAATGTGCCGATACCCTTACAAAATATATATATATCATTTTGAAGAGGAAGATTTCTACATTTTTTAAAGATGAAAAACAAAAAATTGACTTTTTGAGCCCAAATTACTACCCTGTCCCCTTAAAAGACATTAAACTTAAATACCAACTTTGATTTTCAACCGACTTTTCGTTTTTGACTTAATGCTGTTCAGACACACACGCACACACACAGACCTTTTTCTAAAAATGTTTCTTTTATTCAGAGGCCTCAAAACAATTCCCTGTGAAATTTTGAGATCAAATTTTTGGGTCGAATACAATACTTCCCCTAGTCACTATGCGTAGAAGAGAAAGTCAAAAGTTAAGAGATTAATTAATGTTGTAAATAAAGTGAACACGTCAAAGTGCCACGAGAGGCAGTTTTAATTATCTGGTGAAGAGGTCACATTGTTGCAGGAATAAAGCTGGTGTGGGACAGAGACAGAAAGCAAACATGTAATAAACCTTGGCCTACTGCACGGGCACTAAATGATGGTGACCTCCTGTCATACGTAGGTACCTTGTATCCATCCACCTGTTGCCTGTTGCCTGTTGCCTGGCGGTCCATAACATATCTCCAAAATCATCCAAAACAAATTTCACTTAGTAAAGATTGAGCTTCTGTAGGTCAGGGTCTACAAGCTTTTAGCGCTGTGTCCTACGGAAGTTCCGGTTTTCTGCACAAGCAGCATTTCGTGCTGTGTCTTGCACAAGTTCTCTCTTGCACAGTTTTTACTTTCTCTGCTACGTATAGTAAGTAGAGGAAATATTGTATTCCACCCAAAAATTCGAATTCGAGATTTCACCGGAAATATATGTTTTGAGGCCTTCTGAGTCACACAAATCATTTAAGAAAAGGCCCGTGTGTGTGTGTGTGTGTGTGTGTGTGTGTGTGTGTGTGTGTGTGTGTGTGTGTGTGTGTGTGTGTGTGTGTGTGTGTGTGTGTGTGTGTGTCAATCTATGGACAACATGACTGAAAAACGAAAACTCGGTTTAAAACCAAAGTTGGCATTTATGTTTATTATCTTTTAAGGATGCCACACGAAGCTTTTGAAGAAACTTCCTCCACCCCAGACTCCGCTTCGTCCACCATGTATACCACATGCTGGTCCCTGGAATCGAACCTAGCCCGCCTAGGTGGTAGGCAAGCTATAGCCATAAAATTCAAGATATACATTACATTTGTCATAAAAATATCTTAAACATATGTAATTTTAATCAAAATCGTTAGAGCAATTTTCAAGAAAATCAAAATTTTCGAAAAATTTTCCATGTAAAGAATAGTTTAGAGTGGAGGAATTTTCTTCAAAATCTTCGTGTCGCATCCTTGAAAGAAATTAAACTTAAATACCAACTCGAGTTTTCGTTTCTGAGTTATGCTGTCCACAAACACACTCGGATCATTTTCTAAAAATGCTGTACGGATTCAGAAGTCTTCAAAACATATTTCCGGCGAAATCTCGAATATCGAATTTTTGAACTAAAAGAGAAAGTAAAAATGTCAGCTTGAGGTCTTAAATATGTAACATTGGCAGGATAGTAGCTTTTAATCTCATCTTAACATCTGACTATTACGCACTATGTGGTTCACTTGTCGAAAGTGGGTTTAGTTTTTGTTTTTGCCTCTCCTGTTACTTTCATCATGGAGACCTTTACGCGTACCTACCCGGGACGGGTTTTTGCGTATCAAAGTTACGATATGGTCTTTGTACCATCGCCTTTTTTGGCGAACAGAAAATCCAGTAGTGGACCTAGAAGAGTGCGGATTGGATAAGTCATAACTGGAGCATGTTGAAGAAGTCGAAAATCACGAGTTTAGATCGGGGTGCTCCAGATCCTGCAGGCATATGTGTAGATCAATGCCAAAAATGTGACGCCCACGTGTGTGTCTGTGTGACCCCAGAGGGCCTATTCATCAGGGTGATGGCATAACTACATATGTCAATGGAATATTCCCCAGTCGTAACATACTATTCGATTGTGTGTTCTTACACACATGTGATCAAATTTATATTTACATATACATATGCACTGATAAAAATCTGATGTGTTGCACTCACATGACTTTCTCTACTCTTTTTGTTGTTAGCTAATGCTGGATTTCTGACAATGAAGTCATTAATCCTCTTGCTCTCCAATATTTTTCACTGATGGATGGGGTGCTAGAAGTGGCCGGGCATATTTGAAGGTGGTCTCGATCCATTTCCTCTTGCAGATCACATAGGACAGAGTGGTGAAGAATATATCCCAATTCTGTTTAAATGTTTTGCCAGACAATCATGTCCTGTAATCAACCTGAAGGTTGCAACTGCTGTTTTTCGAGGATACTCAGGAATCACTGTTTGAATGTTTGGTAGTTCCCATCTTTTATTCTTTGATTTTTCATAGTAATATTTTGCAATAATTTTCTTGAATTCAGAGTTGACTAATCTTTTAGCTGCATAAAATGGTAAATTAACTATAGATTTTTGTACACCGCTGGTACCCTTTTTTGCAAGAAAATCAACTTTCTCATTACCACTCAGTCCACAGTGAGCCGGTATCCATTGGAAGACTAGGTGTTTTTGAAGTGCTATTAGATGGCTAAGCATCTTCCAACATTCTATAATAGTTTGGTTTTTTGGTGACAACTTGGAAGTAATTGCTATAATTGCTGCCCTGGAATCTGAGAGAATAACTGCTTGCTGAAAATGTGAAATTCTATACAAAAGATTTTGTAGGGCCATTCGAATTGCTTCAATTTCTCCATCAAATTTTGTAGTTCCATAACTTAAAGATTTGTAATAGGAAAAGAGGTGACATGTGACTCCAGCACCTGCTCCATCTTGGTTTGATATAAATGATCCATCAGTATAAATATGGAGCCACTCATGTTCTGGAAATCTAGTATGGATTGTGTCTAATGCCAATAATTTTAGAACACTAGTTGGAGTATCACTTTTCTTAACTTCTTCTGTCAGGTGTAAATAATATGTGATATCTAATGTATGTGTTGGATTGACTTTAGATATGAAGTTTTCCTTTGAATTAGGAAGGTGTACATTCTTCTTGATGTCTTGAATTTTGGAAAGAAAGCTCTCCTGAGTCTTTAGTGTATGTGTAAAATTTCTCTTGTGCCATGTATTGAATGGGAGTCTGACCAACTTTTCGTGTTGAATAAGAGCCGCTTTTTCTATTTCATATTCAATGGGATATTGGTTGGTTAGTATTTCCATAGCTGCTATTGGTGTGGTTTTGATAGCACCTGTAATTAATCTCAGACTTTGGTTTTGAAAGATTTGATTTTTTTTTGTGTTTACTGTTACAAGAACTTCACTGCAGTAAGCAAATAATGACTTTATATATACATTGTATGTTGTGTTAAGAGTTGCTCTGGAACATCCCCACTTCATTCCTGTTAGACGTTTTAACAGTGAAAGGCGCCTCTCTGCTCTTTGTATTACATTTTCTATTTGTTTGGTCCATGTAAGTTTGGTATCAAATGTAACTCCTAAATACTTTGCTTCCTTTGTTTCTGGTAATTGTTGACCCTCAAAATTTAGTTTTATTTTTAGTGGTTTTTTTCTTAGTGAAAACATTTGGTAGTTTGATTTTGTTGTATTAACAGTCATTAAATTTTCTTTGGTCCACCTCTGTAAGTTGGTTAAGGATTGTTGCATGGTTTTTTCCAGTTCTGTACTTTTGCTTTTTGGTTTTGAAGTCCACATTACCAAGTCATCAGCAAATAGTGCACACTTCACGCCTGATTCTTGTATTTGTTGTGGTAGATCATTAATAAATATATTAAAAAGTGTAGTGCTGAGCACTGCACCTTGTGGCAAGCCACGGTGTATTTGTTTATATTTAGATATATTTCTTCCATATCTGGTTGCAATAAAGCGTTGTGTTAGGAAATGACATAGCCATGAAAACATTGGACCTTGTATCCCTATTTTTTTTACTTTCTTTAGTAGTTTTGTTCTGCATATAGAATCATATGCACTTTGGAAATCAATAAAAACTGATAAATTATCTTCTTTTCTATTGAAGGAGTCTTTGATTTCTTGACTGAGAAGTAAGACTTGTTCATTTGTAGAGTGGAACTGTCTGAATCCAGCTTGACATGGGGATATTAAATTTTGTGATTCTAGAAACCAATTTAACCTGTTTGACACCATTCTTTCCATCACTTTTGCTATTATGCTAGTAAGAGCTATTGGTCTATAATTTTTTATTTCTGATGCTGTTTTGTCTTTCTTCAAGAGTGGGACAATTATTGCTTTTCGCCATTCAGCAGGTACAGTGGTTTTCCAGGATAGATTGTAGAGTTTCAGTAGTTGTTGTTTTGCTGTTTTTCCAAGGTTTTTTATGAACTCTGGATGTATGTGATCTGGTCCAGGAGACTTTTTGTTTTTTAGATTATTTATTGCAATGTTCAATTCTTGCATATTAAAATTTTGAAAAAAGATATTGCACTGAGTGTTAGGATTACATTCTCTTTCTTGTTTCGAATCTTTCTTAAATTCTTTACGTTCCTTTTTATTATTTCTTGTTACTTTGTGTGCATTAGCATAATATTTATTGAATGTTTCGGCTATGACTGCATCATTTACTAACATTTTATTGTTGTGTATGATAGGTGTGCTGTTGTTTTCTTTCCTGTCCTTGACATTTTTTATGAACTTATGAGCTTTGTTACCATCTGTCCTATAATCCATTTTTTCTAAGAAATTATTAAAGTGATTCCTTTTAGCAGTATTGATTTCTTTTTTTAATGAGGCACATTTCTTGCTCCATATTTGTGTATCTGATATGTTTTTTGTTTGTTCAGCTGTATTTCTAGCTATATCCCTTTGCTTTTTCAGTTTTTGTAACTGGGGGTTCCAAAAGGGTTTGAAATTTTTAATTCTTCCACGAGGAATATGTTTTTTTGCAGTTTCTAGGATGACTTTACAGAATTCTTTGTTCATATGATCTGGTTGGTCATGCAGCTGTGAGTTTGTTTGTTCTTTAAATTTATGTTCTAATTCAGTTTTATATTTGTTCCAATCTGCTTTTTTGAAGTTCCAATACAGATTCGTAGGACCTTGACTGTTACTTTCTCTACTCTTGTACTAACCATTCTTACAAACTCTTATTCCTCCATCTTCTTCGTGTTAGTTGAGATAACTATTTGCAGAAATTACCTTATTGCTTATTTCCTTGTAGGTACAAGGGAAATATGGGAATATAGTAGGCTTTGAGCGATAGTCAAAATCAAATTTCAAATTACGTTCTCTTTGCACGGCTAAAATATAAAAAGGAATCATGATCTTCCATTTGACTTAGGTATTCTTTTGCAAACTCACACAAATAACAAGGAATATCTCCGAAATGGTTCACTCTACAAAAAATTTAGCAAGTTCTACGTTTTTTGTGTAGTAAGATTTGGTCTATATCTTACCATTCACCAGTTATGCAAAAGTCATACAGAGTAAACAGGACTACAGGGGCTATAGCCAGAAAATTCAAAATATACGTTTCATTTGCCATGAAAATATCTTAAACATATGTCATTTTAACCAAAATCGATAGACCCATTTTCGAGAAAATCAAAATATTCGAATAATTTTTCATGCAAAGGGTACTTTAGAGTAGAGGAATTTTCTTAAAAATTTTCGTGTCGCGTCCTTAAAAGATGTTATACTTAAATACAAAATTTGGTTTTTAACCGAATTTTTTTTAGTTACGCTGTTCCCAGACTGGCAAACACACACACACACACACACACACACACACACACACACACACACACACACACACACACACACAGAGAGAGAGAGAGAGAGAGAGAGAGAGAGGCACGCGCGAGTCCCTTTTTTAAATTCAGGGGTTTCAAAACATATATTTCCGGTGAAATCTTGACATCGAACTTTTTCTTGGAAAAATGATATAACCAGTGCAAAATGCATACCAATAGACAGAATATGTATTAGCAAAGGTTATGCTGAGTCTGTGGACAGCATAACTCAAAAACGAAAATTAGGTTAAAAGACAAAGTTGGTATTTAAGTTTAATGTGTTTTAAGGATGCAACACCAAGATTTTGAAGAAAATTTCTCCACCCTAAACTACTCTTTACATGGAAAATGTTTAGACAATTTTGATTAACGATTTTGATTAAATTGCCATATTCTTGAGATATTTTTTATGGCAAACGAAATGCGTATTCTAAAATGTATGACTATAGCCGATGTAGTCCTATTTACTCTGGATGAGTTTTGCAGAACTGGCAAACTGCAAGAGATAGACCAAATCTTACTGTACAAAAAATTTAGATCTTGCTAAAACACACAATTCATGTCCAAATAATGTTTTGTACATATTCCTTGTTATTTGTGTGAGTTTTGGAAAACAAAACTTTCAGAACGGAATCTGAAAGCTTTAAAAGATTTGACTATCGCTCAAAGCCTACTGTATTCCCATATTCCCCTTGTACCTACAAGGAAATAAACAATAAGGTAATTTCTGCAAATAGTTATCTCAACTAACACGAAGAAGATGGAGGAATAAGAGTTTGTAAGAATGGTTAGTACAAGAGTAGAGAAAGTCATGTGAGTGCAACACATCGGAATTGGTGAGGTCATACAAAGAATACAGAATTTCAAAGACAGCATATAGCGACTCCATTTTAAACATTTGACTGTCACGCCTCCTGAATCGCTCTTGCTTGTACAATTAAACTGGTAGGTAATGAAGCCATTTGTGTAAGCGTTTATCTTAGTTAACATGAACTAGCTATAGAAATCAATTTTGGTAAGAATAATTTGTAGAAGAATGGATAGAGAAGGCCATTAGAATGTAACACGGGGAAAGGTCGGCGCAGAATTGTGTGTACAGGAGTACTTACCATTTCAAACCACGCTATGGGTAGAATAGACCCATCCTTGATGTTGTCAAAATGGGATATTATTGCAGAATGCTTCACCATGATGTTCATCTGGAACCTGGACACCGCTGAAAGGGCCGCTCCCAGCCCCTGTAACAACACACAACAAACACTCAGTCTTAAAACAATTAGTGAGGAGACGATACCACTATTTCTCCATACCGATATTGATTTTTAATCGCCGATGCTACATGTGTACTCACTTTATAAAAAGCTGCAAAGATAACTTGTTCACTGAATTATGTTGTTATAGGTCGTGCGGCAACACAAGAACAATTCTCCTACCTGCGCAAGGGCAACTCTTCACCTGAAAAACTGATGGTGGGGGAAGTTGCGCAGTCATGTATGCGCAGAAGTCATAATCTTCCGTGCACGAAGGAGTGGAGTTCGCTACCATAGCTTTAGTGCATATTGCTGACATTATATATGTATAAAAGTTGGCTTGATAACGAACGAAGTGATTTGGCTGTAACTGTGGCTATGTAGCAACAATTACTTTCATGTGAAGTGCATTTGTTTGAGCTGCACGCTGTTATGGTAATGTTTACTCTCTCGCGATAAGCTCGCCGGCTTTTCCCCCTCTTAGCCGTTGTAAGGAGGGAGGGAAAGAGAGCAGCTTCCCCTATGTGCAAGATTTCCTCATGTCTCGTCTCACGAACTATACTGGTATATAAACGCAAGTAACCAATTTTCAGATTTTCAGAAAAAGGTCCATGTGTGTGTGTGTCTGTGAGCAGCATAACTCAAAAATGAAAATTGTTTAGAACTCAAAGTTGGTTTAATATCTTTCAAGGGTGCGACACGAAGATTCTGAAGAAAATTCCTTCACCCTAAACTACCCTTTACACTGAATTTTTTTTAAAAAATTTTTATTTTCTCTAAAGTGGCTCTAATAACATTTATTAAAATGTCATATGATATGTATTTATGCTAAAGTCAATTTATATTTTGAATTTTCAGGCTATGGCCCATATAGTCCTGCTTACTCTGGACGACACTTGCATAACTGGTAAACGTTAAGAGATAGACAAAAAATGTAGATATCGTTAGAACATGCAAGATCTTTCGTTGTGCTGAGCCATTTCGGGGATATCCCTTATTATTTGTCAGAATTTTACCGTTCTGAAACGGGACATCGTTATTCATTATTTTATCTCTTAGTCATTCAAAGAAAACGGAATTTCAAAGTCATCACATAGCGACCACTCTTAAAACATTTGCATAACTCCACAGTGCTAGAGGTCAGTGGCGTGTTTTGCCTCTTACCGAAGACGTGAGGTGAGAGGCAGTTGAACTAGCGTGTGTAGTCCGTGATATTAGAGAATAACAGTATAAACAATCGAAAAGATCTCACTTTACTTACTGGATCTTTATTTTCCGGGGAATAAACTCACTTCTGCATATGCTACTATAGTTCAACATTATGGATTACAAATTGTAAAGTGCAACCATAAGGACACCTAAGTTTTATTGGCATTTCTTCGTTTTAATGATGTCGACGTTTTGTAGTAAACTAGCTCGGTTTCTTCAATGTGCGACTGCAAACCTCATCCAACTAATCACTGCCTACTCTGACTGGCCTCAGCACGATACAGAAGACCCTATTAGCAGTACGACCTCCTACTCGAGGAGAAGGAACCAATAGAATTGCAAGTGGGAGGTGACGAGGCCAATCAGAGTAGGCGGTGACTAGTTCGATGAGATTTGCAATCGCCCAGTGAAGAAACCGAATGTATTTACGACGAAACGTCGGTATGGTTAAAAAAGCCAACAGGAAGTCAAGAAAGAAGTAACTTTGTGCGTTGTTTAGTCGTGGACTACACATTGTTTATCTCAAATTACTTATATCAGTCACATCTACAAGTAACAAAATTGGCAGAATCCGAAGTCCGTTTACTTTTCCAACACTTTGTCATCTAAATTTTACTACAAGTGCACAATTTCCTTCTCGTTGCTAACACAGTGTATACTTTACTGTTACAATTCACAACTGTTCTTCTGATAATATTTCTCAGTCTTTGAATGTCTTTCTCCAGTTTTATTGTCTCTTATATGTTGAATATTACGATACAAACACTCGACGACACGTACCTACTCACTGACAGGCTGGCTGACTCACTCTCCTACTCTGACTCTAACTCTAAAATTTCTTACTGCTTACTGCCTGTCCTATTTATACTGGAGCCGGCGTGACGTAACCTCCTTCGAGTGCTTTCTATGCGCACGTGTGCATGACTCAGCAGAAAGCGAGAACCTTCTAGACGCCACGATGTTATCGTGCTGTTCGATCGCATACACACAGTAAATAGTTGTCCTGTAGTCTCGGACCTCCTTTGTGTTTTGCCATAATTACGGTCACAGACACACACACAACCGCTGGTCGTATCCAAGGTCATCCGGCCTCCTCTTGCCCGTATATTGTTGAACGACCCAACGTCACGATACTTTCAGTCACGATTGCTGTATTAGAATCTAAACTGATTCGATGAAATTGAGAATTTCAGAATTTTCACAGATGGATGTCCTTAATTACTCTTAATTTCGTAGTGATTTCAGGTTTATCGATTAATGTTATGCAGTTGTTAGCGTAGGTACGGATGTACTTACCGCATGCAGGTCGACGTGCGTGTCGTGCAGGTTAGCGTCGGGGTGCAGTCCGTTCACTGCCTCCAAGAGCACAGGGTCGCCCAGGTAGAAGTGAGGAAAGGATATCATCACTGGTGCTCCTGCAACACAAATCATCACCACACATGACAGCTAAAACTCACTTTACAAGTAATTACCCAATACCCAATACCCATTTAATTAATTTAATTTGCTTACTTAATATAACTGTAATTAGTGAGTGAGGAGTAAATTTTTTTTCTATAGGCGATGTGAACAAAGTATGTTTTATAGAATGAGAACATATGTAATGAACATGCTAAAACCGAGATGATAGTCTTTACAAAAGCACAAATTTCATATGTTGGCTTGTGTTTTTAATGGTCTGAAACTGGTCTCTCCTGTGTAGCATAAACAAGGGTAGGGAGGGAATCGTACCCAGTAATTCCTATCTACTGTGTGACAAACTTTTGTCGGTCCGTCACGTGCTTCCCTAGTGCACCTTCGAGACTCTCTGCAACTGCCTGTCAGACTTGTAAAGATCCTAGCGGAAGATAAACAAGCGGTCGCCAGTGTTTCCAAGTTTTTAGCAAAGCTAAACATGAATCTAAGGGTTTAGAACTTTAGATATCGACTTCTCATAGTTTTTCGATCTTTTTATAACTTAGTTCTATTCTGGCTTTTGTATTTTTGTTTGGTATATTTGTGTATTTGTTTTCTTGGCCTGTCCTGTGGCACTACGGCCATTTTCTTCCTGCCCCGTTATCATCCAAGTATGCTGTATTACCGGTTGCTTTATCTGGACCCTCCCCATTGTTATCCACAGATGAGATAGGGCACCCATGACTAACATAAAATAGATAAACTATTGTAACAATACTTTGTAGTAGAGTGGGTAGCGAATATCATGTGAATATAAAACTTTAGATATTTTGAGGCTGTTCTCAGAGAAAATGCAATGAAGGGATTTTGGATTGCAATAAATATTTGCTCTTCTACAGCTAGCGAGATTTGACTTTGAGGTATGGAAAACTCAACAACATTGAAGTAGAGTCTTACCATAGGCACAGGGTGAGATGTTGAAGACGCCGGAAGGTGGACATCCTCCCCTTAGATCCGGGTGACAATAGCAAGCGTTCTCCGGGTTGGTGTCGGGGGAGCCAAACACGTTGCGAGGGGTCTGGAAGCGAAGTGCAGGTATACCACCCTTGGCCACGACGTTCTCCTTGAACACGAGAGGGAGTCTACGACACAGATCGTTGTTGTAGATGTAGAGCTTGGCGTCTGGACGCACGTGTCTGGGTGGGAACATGGAACCCTCACTGCCGTCGATACGGTTACACTCGGCCGAGCCCCAGTGTGTCGACCTGTCGGCGCCGTTGTACATGGAGATGCGCCCGATGTCGTCCAGGCTTGTCTCGCCCGTGTAGATGGTCACCCTCTCCTTGGACACTCCGGCATGCTGAGGGAGGTAAACACACACCATACACATTCAGATGATAGTTCCTTCACCTTGCAATGCACTGTTTGTCAGGGCAGACGTAGTTGTCCACCTACAGAGCAACTCAAATCTTGCCTTCTTGCCTACACATCTTGCCTACAGTGAACTCCGGCGTGGTATATGAACCCACGATTAACATTTGATACCAATACCAAAATGTTTAATAACACTAAAGTAAGAAAAGTTATTTCCTTTGTTCATAATCAAGTTTTTAGCAGGGCATGTTAATAATATACCAGGTGAATCTCCTACCTTTGTTTTCTCATTTATACAGGTGTCCCAAAATTAGACCAACAAACTTTGGGAGCTGATAGGCAACATTATTTTAAACAATTTTTGTTAAGGGAAATTTTTTGCTGCGGTGTTTCGTTTAATCGCTAGACGAATTAATGCCATTACTGCCTCCCACCCAGTTTAAGTATTTACGGCAAAATCAACCATGGAAATCAGCAATTTTAAGGCACATAATCTTGATCCAATAAACAAACACAGAACACATAAACAAAACACAAACATCTTATTGTTTACAGTTAATCACATTCAAAATTAGACCGACAATCATTTAAACCAGAGAAATGTCCGGTGTCTTTGCGAGAGTACGGCAGAATATGCCACGCAGATGCACTCTTTGTGTTAATCGCAATGGGCGTGCGTTCCAACATTTACTTTGAATAGCAAAGCTGTGATTAACTGTAAACAATGAGATGTTTGTTTTTTCTCTATAGCTATGTTCTACGTTTGTGACTGTAAACGTGATAAATTGTTAATCATGTAATCACAATAGGTCCAAGAACGATTAACTGTATCTGACACAATACAGTTACAAAAGAAATTCTGGCTTCACAAATGGAACGATCTGTGGGTTGCATAGATACGCAAAATAAGGTGCGCTGATTCACTTGATAAATAGAGAGAAGATTGCTACTATTAGAAAGCATGAACTGACACCTCTTTATTTGCTGGTAACCGATCAGATTGTTTCTCTTGATGACCACAGACATGTACATTTTCCACAGAAGTTAGCTTGGTGGTCTAAGAGTGTGGTACACCAGGAGCTAAGCGTTGTTGGGGTTGAGTTAATGTTGGGGTGCAACTTACCTTTGTGAGCAGGCCGAACTTGTCGTGGGCCATGTCTGGTACATAGGTCCTTGCGAGGCTGAACAGAGGGGCATTATAGTCACAGAAGTTAGCTTGGTGGTCTAAGAGTGTGGTACACCAGGAGAGTTGTTGGGGTTGAGTTAATGTTGGGGTGCAACTTACCTTTGTGAGCAGGCCGAACTTGTCGTGAGGCATGTCTGGTACATAGGTCCTTGCGAGACTGAACAGAGGGTCATTATAGCCCCAGAAGTTAGCTTGGAGGTCTAAGAGTGTGGTACACCAGGAGCGTTGTTGGGGTTGAGTTAATGTTGGGGTGCAACTTACCTTTGTGAGCAGGCCGAACTTGTCGTGAGGCATGTCTGGTACATAGGTCCTTGCGAGACTGAACAGAGGATCATTATAGCCCCAGAAGTTATCTTGGTGATCTAAGAGTGTGGAACACCAGGAGCGTTGTTGGGGTTGAGTTAATGTTGGGGTGGAACTTACCTTTGTGAGCAAGCCGAACTTGTCGTGGGGCATGTCTGGTACATAGGTGCTTGCGAGACTGAACAGAGGATCATTATAGCCCCAAAAGTTAGCTTGGTGGTCTAAGAGTGTGGTATACCAGGAGCGTTGTTGGGGTTGAGTTAATGTTGGGGTGCAACTTACCTTTGTGAGCAGGCCGAACTTGTCGTGAGGCATGTCTGGTACATAGGTCCTTGCGAGACTGAACAGAGGATCATTATAGCCCCAGAAGTTAGCTTGGTGGTCTAAGAGTGTGGTATACCAGGAGCGTTGTTGGAGTTGAGTTAATGTTGGGGTGCAACTTACCTTTGTGAGCAGGCCGAACTTGTCGTGAGGCATGTCTGGTACATAGGTCCTTGCGAGACTGAACAGAGGATCATTATAGCCCCAGAAGTTAGCTTGGTGGTCTAAGAGTGTGGTACACCAGGAGCGTTGTTGGGGTTGAGTTAATGTTGGGGTGCAACTTACCTTTGTGAGCAGGCCGAACTTGTCGTGAGGCATGTCTGGTACATAGGTCCTTGCGAGACTGAACAGAGGGTCATTATGGTCCCAGAAGTTAGCTTGGTGGTCTAAGAGTGTGGTACACCAGGAGCGTTGTTGGGGTTGAGTTAATGTTGGGGTGCAACTTACCTTTGTGAGCAGGCCGAACTTGTCGTGAGGCATGTCTGGTACATAGGTCCTTGCGAGACTGAACAGAGGGTCATTATAGCCCCAGAAGTTAGCTTGGTGGTCTAAGAGTGTGGTACACCAGGAGCGTTGTTGGGGTTGAGTTAATGTTGGGGTGCAACTTACCTTTGTGAGCAGGCCGAACTTGTCGTGGGGCATGTCTGGTACATAGGTCCTTGCGAGACTGAACAGAGGGTCATTATAGCCCCAGAAGTTAGCTTGGTGGTCTAAGAGTGTGGTACACCAGGAGCGTTGTTGGGGTTGAGTTAATGTTGGGGTGCAACTTACCTTTGTGAGCAGGCCGAACTTGTCGTGAGGCATGTCTGGTACATAGGTCCTTGCGAGACTGAAGAGAGGGTCACTATAGCCCCAGAGTAAGTCCTTGACTGGCACCTGCACGAAGGGGCCCACTGCCAGGGTCTTGGTCAGAGCGTAGAAGGCGAGTTGTGTGAACATGTTGGCACTCCTCAGCTCGGATATGGCACTCTGTTGGACAATTAATAATATCACAACATACCAGATCATTTGCAACAGTCAAAATTTAACAGGTGGAATCAGCACTGAAAAATTAAATGCCATAGCCGGGATTTGAACCAGGGACCTACGCTTCACACGTGGTTGCTCTAACCACTAAGCTACCATGGCCAACTTACCAGTATGACATTAAATTCACCAACCGATTCTACCGGGTCTACGGGAAAATAAATTAATTGATTAATCCTGTACATAGATGAAATGGAACACTTACCACTAGAGGCACATTAGGAACAGTGACGACGTCAGTTGGCGAGCCTTTGCTCAACTCAGGAAGAAACTCGTACGTCTTCTTGTCCTGATACGAAACTGTGCCGTTTTCATGAAACTCGACGTTAACTCTCTCTGTAACAACCCTGTAACAATCAACAAACACACGTGCAAGATTAGTAAACCTTACTTAACAACAGAGAAACAGCCTTACTGCCCAACCTTACACACATACGCGCACACACACACACACACGCACACACACACACTGACCTCTTTCTAAAAATGCTTTCTTGGCTTCAGGGGGCATCAAAACGTATATTTCCAGTGGAATTTTTGGGTGGAATACAATACTTCCTCTACTTACCATACGTAGTAGAGAAAGTTAAAAATACCCATTTGTGCGTCTTGTATATGGACTTGTGCAATAAGACCATTTCTACAAAAAGTTCAAAGCAATCTAACACTTTTGGACTTCCTTTGATACTTGAAACAGCTATTTAAATGGTTAAGTGATAAACGTTTAAAACGCAAAATAACTTATATTAATTTACAGGAACCAGACACAAGAGTAATATTATGAATGTGGTCCCTTTGAAGGAGATGCAACGAGGCAAGAAGTGTTTACCTGTAAACATAAGGCCCGAGCTCTGTTACATTGAGCTTATGCTGGTATCCTGCTTCCACCTGGTTGGCGTTGGTATAGTTGAACACCCTGACTACCAGAAGAGGCTTGACGGGAGGACTCTGCCACCAGGAGTACGTCTGAGTGCCGTTTTTCAACACAATTTCCTGCAAGGACACACACACATTCACTGACTAATAGTAATGTGACAGATTACAGCTGGCATTTCTATGTAATTACATAAGGCCGGAGGGATGTGCGCTCCTGGACGCAGAGTATGAATGACGTCACAAGTACAGCACGACCATCAAATGTGCAAACAACTGCCACTAGAAGCAAGAGTCGAAAACAACGTAACGTAGTACTGTGCGAACTAGTGAAGCAAGGTGAAGATGTAGTATATCGCGACTGTATTGTTTCTTCTCACAGTGAGCTGCAGACGGGGAGTGATAGTGTTCATATGATGTTTGTAGGTTATGCCGCAGTGAGAAGGTTTTCATGGTCAGGCTGTACCTACCTGCAGTTGTTTACATGCGAGAGCGATAACAGTAAAGCCCATGTGCAGTAGATCTATGGAAAAACGCACACGTCTCCGGCCTTTAGTTACTACATATTTTTTCTTTGATATTTAGATGCTGGGAAAAGTGATATGTTTACAAAACACTATGTTAATGTTACATATTTGTGAGTATATTACATGTTTTTATAGATATAACATAAAATTATATATTTTAGCACTCTACCTACTTGGCTCGTGGACTGCAACATGTTGCTGGAGATATTAGAACTACGTTTCAGCAATTAAGCAGGACAATTTCAGGGGAAAAAATTTGTCTAAAATGTCCACAAGTGGTCTCTTACAAGCAGCAATTACCAGAGATACCACTATCTCTGGAACCAGTATTAACGAGGTAATGAAAAATTCAATTCCACAGCTGGGATTTGAACCACAGACCCTCCGCTTACCAGGCGGGTGATCTAACCATTAAGCTATTGTGACAACCTGCTGGAATGACATTGAATTCTCCAACCAATTCGTATTTCTCCCCGTAAAGAACAAAGGCAGTCTCACATTAGAGACAATTACCCCAATGGTGACTTACTATTGTAAGTACTTTATGTCCTGGGATTAAATAACCTTCAGATGTAATTATTATTTATTATGCCAACAAACTGGAATTAAATATCTGATATTAAATATTTTACCCATTCTACATATTCCATTGCTTTTCACTTCATACCGGATGGAAGGGAAGCCATTACATTAATTTAAACCAGTGGTATATCTCGATATTTGAAACACACTTTCTACCTTGCGTTTTTGTCTCTAACCATTTCCTACGGAGATATTTTAGTTTTGTCGAAAACAAGCTGGCAACACTGCAGATTGTGTGGGTGTCACTTTCCCTAGCTCGGTACATAAACAAACATCGTAACGGTGCGTTTTGGAAACAAACTCATACCCTGCATTGTTCTTGCATGTTTACTGTGCGAATGTAGGCCAATCACAAGCGTTATTTCCCAAAATATTACACGAAAGCAAAAGCGCCTGAACTGTTTACATCCATAAAGCAGGTCAACGCCCTGACCAACCTCAACGCAACGTTGTCGACTTACTACACGTCTGAAAGAGCAGCTCGGAGTATTGCTTCACGTCTTCTTGTGGCATTGCGCATTCAATTTGGAACAAAAACTATTTCATTATTTCGAAATCGGCTGATCAAAGAACAAAATGGCATTAAACTTTTTTGTTTCTAATGCTTCTATAAAGCACATATTAGAAGAAAGCTAATGACTTCCCTTCCACCCTGTATATCATTGTATTTCACTATGTACATATTTTGTTAAGCGACTCTATATGAAAATCCCAGCTCTAATGATTAGGTAGGCACTTACTTTCAACATGGCCTCGTGAAACACATCGCTGCTCCATGTTATGATGCTGCCTGTGACTGTTAGGATGGCTGTGGTCACCAGTATTGCCAAACCTGCGAACAAAAAAGTTTTACATATTACATACAACCCTTCTGTCAACAATTATCGCACCTTTATTGATTTTGTTTTCCGTTGCCTTGAACAGAATTATGGCTAACACAAAACTTAATGCTGGCTGAACACAACAGCCAATCAGAGGCTTGCCACGTATTGCGGTGTTGTATAGATAAACAGCCTGGGGAATTACATCATTTGCACCCACAAAATGTACCTCAGAGATAGAAATCGCAAGGGGTTACGGGGAGACCAAGGGGGTCACAAATCTGTACCAATAATTTGGTCCTCAAACAACTTTCAATTGTTCCCTCATAACATTGGACATACGAGTTGTGAGAATCTTGTTGAAACAAGACAAAATCATGTTCCCTGTTTGTTAATTCTCTAAAAATGGGGAGGATTGTATTCGCGCATGCGCGGGCGTCAATTGTCCGCACGAAAAACAAATGGCTCTTTCTCCGCTCAATTTTTACTTTATCTACTACGTATAGTAGAGTAGAGGAAGTATTGTATTCCACACAAAATTCTGATATCGAGATTTCACTGGAAATATGTTTTCAGGCCCCCTGAATAAAAACAAATTAGGAAAAGTCCGGCGCGCGCGCGCGCGTGTGTGTCAGACTTTGGACAGCATAACTCAAAAACGAAAAGTCGGTTAAAAAGCAAAGTTGGTATTTAAGTTTAAAGTCATTCAAGGATGGAACACAAAGATTTTGAAGCAAATTGCTCTACCCTAAACTACCCCTTACATGGAAAATTTTTCGAAAAAACTTTTTTCTTAAAAATGTCTCTAAGGAGTTTGATTGAAATCACATATATTTAAGATACTTTATGCCAAATTAAATATATATTTTGAATTTTCTAGCTATAGCCTACGTAGTCCGGTTTACTCTGGATGACTTTTGCATAACTCGTAAACCGTAAGAGATAGACCAAATCTTAATGTACAAAAAATGTAGACCTTGGTTTCTTTTTTTTTTTTTTTTTTTTTTTGTTTGTTTGTTTGTAGAGTGAACCATTTCGGAGATATTCCTCGTTATTTGTGTGAGTTTTGGAGAACTTATACTTCTGTCAAATGGAACATCGTTATTCAATTTTTATGTTAACCGTGCAAAGAGAACGGAATCTCAAAGCTTTAAAAGATTTGACTATCGCTCAAAGTCTACTGTATTCCCATATTGCCCTTGTACCTACAAGGACATAAGCAATAAGTTAATTTCTGCAAATGTTTATCTCAACTAACACGAAGAAGATATAGGAATAAGAGTTTGTAAGAATGGTCAGTACAAGAGTAGAGAAAGTCATGTGAGTGCAACACATCAGATTTTTTTAACATGTTGGCAATCTCATAAGTCGGAGTATCTGTTGTTAATTTATAATTTCGTTCAATAAAAATTTATCAAACTGTTTTAAACATATTTCCTGTTGTATTCTGTGTTCTGCTTTCCTCTTCTAATTATTTCATCTATTTTAGCATTAGATAAGGGGAAGTCAGCCATATTTGACATTTGAATAGCGGCTCTATTACGTCATATTAGATCAGCTGTTGCGCATCTGTAAGCACAGCACAGCTAGATTCTCTGACCTGATCGTAACATAAGAAAAGCAGAGGCAGTGGTAATGAACGTTGTCATTGGTTGAAATTTGAAATTGTTATGCACATGATTGGCTGGTTTCAAACAACGCACGCTTGTATTATTTCAAAAGAAGATTTGCAAAGTAGTAAATCCTTTTATAAGGTTGGCAGCACTTGGATATAGTGGAATGTCGGCCATGTTGAAGTTTAGGAAGCTGGCCTTAAACCGTCTCCCCTATACTAGGAGTAGGTATGTCCTCACACACGCCAGGCGCGGGTCCTCAAAACATAAGGCATTCAAAAGTTGGCACCACAGAAAGTTAAAAATGGACGGACGCGATATCTAGTATCCATCACACCACTCGACTATCAAAATCAGCCGATAGTGTTTTTGTCCGCGGGTCACTTAAAGGTCACTCAGAGACACTTTCAGTGCCCACGGGTCAAGGCGTCGTCGAACCCAAGACCATCGCGGTTCACAGAAAGTGTTCTGTCACTGTTGATGTGATATATGGTCCAGGGTGATAGACACGCTCTGAATTTCGTTACTTTAACTGCCCTTTTTATTGTCTTCTGTAATCTGGATTAAAGATTATTCCTTCGTTTTTATTAATCGTGTCTGTCCTTGTGAAATATTATCGGATATATTCACATTACTTTCTTTAGCCACTATCTTTTATTTTGTAACGACCTGAGTGGCCCAGCTCGTTGTAGCACGGATACGAGAACAGGAGGTCTGCGGTTCGATTCCCGTCACAAACATGCTCCTTAACTGAGGCTTTTTCTCAGTCATAATAACCAGAAAATCCCGTATGAGATGCTTTCCAAATTTCCCTTTCCTATCATTTCGTTTCGTACAAGGTGGAAGGGAAGTCATTAAATTCCCTCTAATATGTGTTTCATAGAAGCATTACAAACAAAAAAGGTCTAATGGCATTTTGCTCTTTGATCAGGCGATTTCGAAAAAAATAAATAGTTTTTTTTTTTATCCAAATTGAAAGCGTAATTCCACAAGAATGTAAGAAGGTAATAGTTTGTTACTTGTAAGATGCGTAGAGTAACTTATTTCTGATATAGTTTCGGCAGTAATTATGGGACACAGGATTGCAGCTAGACAGGCCACAGAGACGCGCCGATGTCCCTAACAAGTGCTGAGATTTCTTCATCCCGGCGCCCGCCCCGCCAAGCAGCCAGCACACCGCGGTTCTGGTGTCACTCCGGACGGAAGGCAACACCGGCCAAACGCCACCTAGCGCCGAGAGCAGCAGTTAAATTGCGCGATCATCCGCGCCATCTGCCCGACACTGCCAACACTACACACCTGAAAGATGATAGGAAATTGAATGCACGGAAATGATGGAAAGGAAACCGTGGTATGAAATAACGCCTAAGTGACATGTGGAAACCACGGAAAACCCCATGTCTGAGTACGCGGCCATGGGTACCGAACCCGCGACCTCCCGAATGCGGGCCACAGACGTTACCGCTTGAGCCATCCCGCTTGGTATATCTTACGGTTTACTAGCTATGCAATAGTTGTCCGGAATAAACAAGATTTGATATGCTTTTCTGAGAAAATGTAAATTATTAATTTAAATTGTCATAAATATATCTTAAAAAAAACTTTTTAATCAAAATGATTTAAGTAATTTTTAAGAAAATCGCAATTTTCGAAAAAAAATATTCCAAGTAAAGGGTAGCTTGGGGTGGGGGAATTAGTTGTAAACATTGGAGTTGTGCCTTTGAAATATGGCGGACTTAAACACCAACTTTGGTATGTAACCGACTCTGTTTTTGGGTTATGCTGTGCACAGACAGACAATGAAATCAATCTCGCTATAGAATGTTTGAGTGGAATACATTCCCTATATTTACTGTAGAGGAGAAAGTAAAAGATCCAATACAATGAACTTCAAGGTCACCTTAATCCGCCATTCTTGAAATTGGAAATAGGCAGAGCGCGTGTTCGCAGAAATCTGATAATAAACTTATCTTTTGTTTTCTTATCTCCTATGTAGCAATTCTCTTAGCCACTGTTTACTTCATTTCTTGCTCACGCATCTCAGTTCGACCAAGTATCCAAATAGTCTAGTTGGTTGATTAATCGTGTTGTGTTTGAGCCAGTGGCGGCTCGTGAATTGTCGCAGGGATGTGCACTATATTACATGCTCTCCAGCTTGTCCTCTAGGAATAAACCCAAAAGATTTATTTCCTTCAGTTTCGCCATGCTATTCATGTCCTATACTTGCACAGATGCAACTTTCCCGCTATGAGCAGACACAAATGCATGCAACTTGCTGCCAGAAACACAAACATAACACACAATAATAAACACTGTGGCAAAATAACTATTTCAAGCTGAAGTACTGGCCTTGGTAAATTACGACATGAAGAGAAATTATATGCACTTATAATCGTTTAACAAAACTAGATGCAATTGTGTTTATAACAGTAATATAACTGTTATTTTAATATAGAAAATAGCTAAATTATATTTAGAACCATCATGTTGACTATCTGCCTAGTAGATTCTGCTAAACAAGGAGAAAACTTGTAGTACGAGAACGTAGTGCGCCTGCGCGGTAAGAATCACGTGTGTTGGCCTTGTGGGTTATGTTGTCTTAACTCGCCGTATTCCTTAATGCAAGCTTTGCACCGCTCCCCGCGACCCCTCACCCTAAAGTTTCCTTCGCCAGTCGCAAAATCCGGTTTATGCGTCTCTTGTTGACTAAATGCGCTGCCATTTGCTAAAGAGAGCGCGGGAAAATTAAACGAGCAAGTTCACATAGAAGGAAGTTCGACATTCGACTTTCTCATGTGCATGTCTACAGAGGTACCTAAATACACATGCATATATAGGAACACATTAGTGAATATGCAGTTGCCAATATACGATAATCCAGGAACCTTACTGGTTTGAGCGCTGAGTTGTTTTTTTTGCACTTCAGTTATGATAATCTATCAGTGTTGTTTTAGTACTGCAATGTAGTGATAATCGACCGTTAAAGTGATTATATCGAAAGAACAGATCGATATCGTCTACTGCTACTCCTCATAGATGGCAGCAGAGCCGTCGTATGAATAAAACAATTAACCCAAATGAATACAAAATGGCCGTATTCTCTCCTGTAGTATTTAGTTATCTTAATAACGTAGTAATCTGCTCTAGGGTATGAAGTACGGCTCTGAATTTATTCTAAGTACTTAGGTCGTGCAGTTAACTATAATGTCAATGTTTTTAACAACCTGGATATGGTAATATTGTGTACTAGGTTTAACTTACTGTCCAGCGTTGGCCATGTAGTCTTGTTGCAGGAATTTGTTACACAGTTTCGGTTCCTTTTCAGATTTAAGTCGTTCGAAATACCTTAAAATCCTCTCAGTCTTCAAGTTAATGAGTGGAGCACTTCCCGGGTTTCGGCACCAAGTTATATGTTGGGAACTGCGTGGAAATAACGAGAAGATTTCGTGTTGTCTGTCACTGTTTATTCATACTTTAGAACAAGAACAAAAGAGCAACAAATGAAGTCTAAAAAATGTCGCATCGATCATCCACAAAGGTACACAGTAGGCCACATATACAAAAGCTGGGTCTACGTCATCTCTTTGAAATTCCATTATATTTGCATGACCAGGAGTGGGAGAAAACAATTGACCGCTTCCCATTTGAGAAAATTCAGATAACAAATAAGATACATCTAACAAACCGCCATTTCCACCAAAAAGTACATATATTGTTGTCTTAACAAGATCTACATTTTTTGCGCAGTAAGATTTTGCCTATCTCTTACGACATTCAGCCTCAACTCAATGCACTGTGACGTCATACTCTTTAGTCCGATGCCCAGACAGCTGGAAGGAATGGCAGTGGCGGCACAGTTGTGCGATTTGCTATATCAGAAAACTTGCACTTTTATTGGCAGCATTCACTGTATATGCAACGTGAACAAAAAATATGTTATGTTACATGCAACTGGGCGCTTAATAGAGCAAATGGAATATGCAATTTCCTAACTCTTCTGTCCCTTACGAGTATGTACCGGAATTACATTCAATATTCACAAATGTATTCAATCGTAAATCAGACGACGAGCTTTTTGTACTGTGACATTGAGTCGTTGAACAATATACGGCCGAGAGGGGACCGGGTGAACTTGAATACGGCGAGCGACTGTGTGTGTGTGACCATAAACAATGATGCCGGTAAAACACAAAAAAGAGTCCAGAAGTTTCTAGTTAATTCCGCTGAGTCATCTTTGCACGTGTGTATGGAGGGTTCTCGAAGGTCATGTGACTCGTATAAATATGACAGACACAGTCAAAAGAAAAGTTTCACCCTTAAATTTGGAGTTCATTAGTTTTAGTTAGTGATAGAGTTTGAGTTGAGTTATTGTTTAATTGTGTAAGTTATGAGAGTGAGTCGGCCAGCCTGTCAGTGAGTACGTATGTGTCGTCGAGTGGACAGACAGACTGTATTTCCATAATTCTCGATAGCAAGAAAAGATGTAGGAATAAAAGACGTTGTCTTGGTTACAAAGAAGAGAACAGGGCACCGGCCGAGGTATATTGGGTCTACTAAAAACAAATTGCGGTTAGAGGACCCGGGAAAACTAGCCCAATTTTCTAAGAATTAAAGATTTATTTCTCAACCTTATACATTGTGTTGAAGGCAAAATTGCGTACAAAAGATTGGAGAACCACGAAAACCTAACTACTGCAGCACAAACTGGTCCATACACAACAGCTGAGTACATGTTACATGCGCATTCCGCCATATTGTTACTTTACTGACGCTGATTGTGTTTCCATGCCTATATGCAACTCAAGCGCGAGGAACACCAAAAGTAGGACAGAAATTGTATGCTGCAACAGAAGTGTCGATGTCTGAAGATGCGCTTGTGTTGTAGCTATAGAACGCTGGGCCGTGGCACGTCGGCCTAAGACTAAACATAGAGTTTATACTTTCTCTGCCTCAATATCGCCGTATTTTCTGCCTGGCATGTTATTGTAGCTATAGAACGCTGCACCGTGGTACGTCGGCCAAGACTAAACATAGTTTATACTTTCTCTGCCTCAATATCGCCGTATTTTCTGCTTGGCATGTTATTGTAGCTATAGAACGCTGGGCCGTGGGACATCGGCTAAGACTACACATAGAGTTTATACTTTCTCTGCCTCAATATCGCCGTATTTTCTGCCTGGCATGTTACTGTAGCTATAGAACGCTGGGCCGTGGGACATCGGCCAAGACTACACATAGAGTTTATACTTTCTCTGCCTCAATATCGCCGTATTTTCTGCTTGGCATGTTATTGTAGCTATAGAACGCTGCACCGTGGTACGTCGGCCAAGACTAAACATAGAGTTTATACTTTCTCTGCCTCAATATCGCCGTATTTTCTGCCTGGCATGTTATTGTAGCTATAGAACGCTGGGCCGTGGGACATCGGCCTAAGACTACACACAGAGTTTATACTTTCTCTGCCTCAATATCGCCGTATTTTCTGCCTGGCATGTTATTGTAGCTATAGAACGCTGCACCGTGGTACGTCGGCCAAGACTAAACATAGTTTATACTTTCTCTGCCTCAATATCGCCGTATTTTCTGCCTGGCATGTTATTGTAGCTATAGAACGCTGGGCCGTGGGACATCGGCCAAGGCTACACATAGAGTTTATACTTTCTCTGCCTCAATATCGCCGTATTTTCTGCCTGGCATGTTATTGTAGCTATAGAACGCTGGGCCGTGGGACATCGGCCAAGACTAAACATAGAGTTTATACTTTCTCTGCCTCAATATCGCCGTATTTTCTGCCTGGCATGTTATTGTAGCTATAGAACGCTGCACCGTGGTACGTCGGCCAAGACTAAACATAGTTTATACTTTCTCTGCCTCAATATCGCCGTATTTTCTGCTTGGCATGTTATTGTAGCTATAGAACGCTGCACCGTGGTACGTCGGCCAAGACTAAACATAGTTTATACTTTCTCTGCCTCAATATCGCCGTATTTTCTGCTTGGCATGTTATTGTAGCTATAGAACGCTGCACCGTGGCACGTCGGCCTAAGACTAAACATAGAGTTTATACTTTCTCTGCCTCAATATCGCCGTATTTTCTGCCTGGCATGTTATTGTAGCTATAGAACGCTGGGCCGTGGCACGTCGGCCTAAGACTAAACATAGAGTTTATACTTTCTCTGCCTTAATATCGCCGTATTTTCTGCCTGGCATGTTATTGTAGCTATAGAACGCTGCACCGTGGTACGTCGGCCAAGACTAAACATAGAGTTTATACTTTCTCTGCCTTAATATCGCCGTATTTTCTGCCTGGCATGTTATTGTAGCTATAGAACGCTGCACCGTGGTACGTCGGCCAAGACTAAACATAGAGTTTATACTTTCTCTGCCTCAATATCGCCGTATTTTCTGCTTGGCATGTTATTGTAGCTATAGAACGCTGCACCGTGGTACGTCGGCCAAGACTAAACATAGAGTTTATACTTTCTCTGCCTCAATATCGCCGTATTTTCTGCCTGGCATGTTATTGTAGCTATAGAACGCTGGGCCGTGGGACATCGGCCAAGACTAAACATAGAGTTTATACTTTCTCTGCCTCAATATCGCCGTATTTTCTGCATGGCATGTTATTGTAGCTATAGAACGCTGGGCCGTGGGACATCGGCCTAAGACTAAACATAGAGTTTATACATTCTCTGCCTCAATATCGCCGTATTTTCTGCCTGGCATGTTATTGTAGCTATAGAACGCTGGGCCGTGGGACGTCGGCCAAGACTACACATAGAGTTTATACTTTCTCTGCCTCAATATCGCCGTATTTTCTGCCTGGCATGTTATTGTAGCTATAGAACGCTGGGCCGTGGGACGTCGGCCAAGACTACACATAGAGTTTATACTTTCTCTGCCTCAATATCGCCGTATTTTCTGCCTGGCATGTTATTGTAGCTATAGAACGCTGGGCCGTGGGACGTCGGCCAAGACTACACATAGAGTTTATACTTTCTCTGCCTCAATATCGCCGTATTTTCTGCCTGGCATGTTATTGTAGCTATAGAACGCTGGGCCGTGGGACGTCGGCCAAGACTACACATAGAGTTTATACTTTCTCTGCCTCAATATCGCCGTATTTTCTGCCTGGCATGTTATTGTAGCTATAGAGCGCTGGGCCGTGGGACGTCGGCCAAGACTACACATAGAGTTTATACTTTCTCTGCCTCAATATCGCCGTATTTTCTGCCTGGCATGTTATTTAGTGTCTCGTCTGCGTGATTTAGCACGCAGTAAAATGAGGTAATGTATGCGTGTTCAAGAACTGGCACTTTAATTAAGCTGTCAAAACAAATGATGGAGGTCGTGAGGTTTTTTAAGCGCTTTAATCAGCACGTTGCCTTTTTGAAGAAACGCCAGGGATTAAACGTTAAATACGTGTCGTATTTGCAAGCTCTCAATGAGCAACATGTCTTATATAGGTGCTTCTGGCCTTGTTTACCACCTGCATATAGAAGGTAGAGGAAGTATTCCATTGCAACCACATATACACATCACAGTGGAAACATACGCATTTTGACCCGCTGAGTACAAGCATGTGTTACATTCACGTAACTTTCCCTGCACTATCATTTATTACCCGATATATAACATATCTTACCAGTCTCTACATTTTAATCCAGTTAAACCTTTCCAGCATAACTCAAAAACGAAAAGTCGCTTAAAAATTAAACTTGGTATTTAAGTTTAATGTCTTTCAAGGATGCAACATGAAAATGTTGAAGAAAATTGCTCCACTCTAAACTACCCTTTACATGGAAAAGTTTTCGAACATTTTGATTTTCTTGAAAATGACCGTAACGATTTTTATTAAAATGCCATATGTTTGAGATACTTTTATGACAAATAAAATGTATATTTTGAATTTTCTGGCTATAGCCCCTGTACTCGTATTTACTTTGGACGACTTTTGCATAACTGGTAAACCGTTAGAGATAGACCAAATTATACTGTACAAAACATGTAGATCTTGCTAAAATACACAATTTATGTCTCAATAAATTTCATTGTAGGGTGAACCATTTCGGAGATATACCTTGTTATGTGTGTGAGTTTCGGAAAACTTGGAACTTTCGTGAAATCGGTCATCGTTGTTCATTTTATTATATGTTACGTGTACAAAGAGAACGCAATCTCAAAGATTTGACTATCGCACAAAGCCTACTGTATTCCAATATTCCCCTTGTACCTACAAGGAAATAAGCAATAAGATAATTTGTACAAATGTTTATCTCAACTAACACGAAGAAGATATAGGAATAAAAGTTTGTAAGAACAGTTAGTACACGAGTAGAGAAAGTCATGTGAGTGCAATACATCAGATCTTTGTACTTTTCTCAAATGGGAAGTCCTTATTTATTAATTCTTGGCCATACAAACAGAATGGAATTTCGAAGTAATTATACACTGGATGGTTGACGAGAACTGAACCCGGGCCATGTAGTTCGGTTTAAGGGCTGGGTAGCAGGACTTTCCTCTGTGTTGAAGGAAATACGTGGTGTGATGTTTATTTGTTCACTTTTGATTAGTGTTTAGTCGACCGACAAATGAAATATTATATAACTAGACAGACCGTGACATATATAATATATATAACTGAGTAAGTTGCTCGTTTATTTACTTTGTGCCGTGACAATGAAACTGTTAATGACCTCCACCAATGACAGCTGCGGAAAGTTACCCTGTGTTGTCCTCATTACGTCATTAATCTGCAAGTCACAAGGAAAAGCGGCCCAAGGCTGACGTTGCAAAAATCTGTAATATAAATTTCGGAAATCCTCACATTCACTTTCAGGTATGACGGAATATGTTCTCATTCACTCCTCACAGACCAACTAGATGGATCATTCATTATCTTATATATTTAAACGAGCAATTCTTGTATATATAGATATACATATTTATATAAATTTATTCCGAGCAACTTGGAAACGGCTCTAACGATTTCCATCAAATTTTGTATTCAGATAGAGTTTTGCTTTTTAAGTTCATCTATCTATATAGGTGTAATTCCCGAAAAAACGCGATTTTACATAAAAATTAACTTTTTTTATTCCCACTTCTACAGTGCAATTCTTGTATATATATTCCCGGTATTCCAGAAACGGCTCTAAAGGTTTGGTTAAATTTCTGTATACATGCATATTACTTTCACAGTGTTTTCTCTACTTACTTTTAGGTAACACATTCACATCTCTTTCTCTACCCACTCCTCTATAAACAATTTTCCATAAAAAACCTGATTTTACACCAAAGAACATATTTATCTCCGCTTTTATAATTGAAATAGAAATGCTGTTACATTCACACTGTTTTCTCTTCTCACTTTTAAGTAACACAATTCACAGTGTTTTCTCTACTCACTTTTAGGTAACACATTCATATCTCTTTTTCTACTCACTCTTCTAAAAAGAAGTCATACTATTTTCTGTATGTTTGAAATAAAGATGCTGCATATTATATTCATAGTGGTTTCTCTTACTTTTAGGTAACACATTCACATCGCTTTCTCCACTCACTCTTCTATAAACAATTTTCCATAAAAAACGTGATTTTACACCAAAAAAACATTTTATCCCCACTTTTAAATTAAGTAATACAATTTTCTGAATGTTTGAAACAGAAATGATACATATTATATTCATACTGTTTTCTCTTCTCACTTTTAGGTAACACATTCACATCTTTCACATCTCTTTCTCTGCTCACTCTTCTACAAATGTCATACAATTTTCCGTATGTTTGAAATAGAAATACGCATATTACATTCACAGTGGTTTCTCTACTTACTTTTAGGTAACACATTCACATCTTTCTCTACTCACTTTTCTTTAAACAATTCATATCATATCAGCGCAAAATTCGGCACGTATATGTATTTTTCCTTGAAGAAAGTTTTTATGATAACATTTTTACTACACAATATATTACTTTCAAATGGCTTTCTACTCGCTTTTCTTTTACGTAGCACATTCATATATCCCCCTTTTTGCCCTTCAACATACAATTCATATCATTTTCTATGATTGAAATATAAATGCAACATATTACAAACAAACAAACAAAAAAATGAGAAAAACAGAGGCGAAAACCGCCGAGCGAAGCTCTGTAGTAATACCACGAGGACAAAATCGCGAGCGCAAACCGCAACAATGAAAACCTGGTTTAGAGTATTCCACGAAATAATTCATTTATTTAATACTATTTGATGTTAAGGTTATACCGAGGTGAAAAATCTGATGTGTGGCACTCACATGACTTTCTCTACTCTTGTACTAACCATTCTTACAAACTCTTATTCCTATATTTTCTTCGTGTTAGTTGAGATAAACGTTTTTCAAAATCCATTCTCTTTGCACGGTTAGCATATAACAAAATCAATAGCGATATTACATTTAACAGAAGCATAAGTTCTCCACAACTCGCATAAATACAAGGCATATCTACGAAACGTTTCGATCCACCAAAAAAAAAAAAAAAAAAAATGTGTATTTTAGTAAGATCTACATTTTTTCTATAGTAATATTTTGTCTATCTCTTACGATTTTTTATTTTTCATAAAAATATCTTAAACATATGACATTTTAATCAAAATCGTTAGACCCACTTTCCAGAAAATCAACATTTTCGAAAAATTTTACACGTAAAGGGTAGTTTAGGGTGGGGTTATTCTCTTCAAAATCTTGGCGTCGCATCCTTGAAAGACATTAAACTTAAATACCAACTTTGGTTTTTAACCGATTTTTCGTTTTTATGCTGTTCATAGACTGACAGACACACGCGCGCGAACCTTTTTCTAAAAATAGCTTTTTTGGATTCAGGGGGCCTGAAAACATATATTACTAGTATAGTAAAGTAGAGGAAGTATTGTATTCCACCCAAAAATTCGAATGTCGAAATTTCACCGGAAATATATGCTTTGAGGCTCCCCGAATAAAAAAAAAAGCATTTTTAGAAAAAGATCCTTGTGTGTGTGTGTGTATGTGTGTGTGTGTGTGTGTGTGTGTGTGTGTGTGTGTGTGTGTGTGTGTGTGTGTGTGTGTCTGTGGACAGCGTAACTCAAAAACGAAAAGTCACTTAAAAGTCAAATTTGATATTTAAGTTTAACATCTTTGAAGGATGCGACACGAAGATTTTGTAGAAAATTATTCCAGCCTAAGCTAACCTTTACGTGGAAAATTTTGATGTTCTTGAAAATGACTTCAACAATTTTGATTAAAATGTCATATGTTTGAGATATTTTGATGACAAATGAAATGTATATGTTGAATTTTCTGGCTATAGACCCTGTAGTCGTATTTACTCTGGACAACTTTTGCATAACTGGTGAACCGTTAGAGATAGACCAAATCATACTATACAAAAAATGTAGATCTTGCTAAAATACACAATTTATGTTTTTTTTTTTTTTTTTTTTTTTTTTTTTTAGAGTGAACCATTTTGGAGACATTGCTTGTTATTTGAGTGAGCTTTGGAGAACTTATACTTCTGTCAAATGGAACATCGTTATTCATTTTTTTATATGTTAAGTGTGCAAAAAGAACGGAATTTCATAGCTTTAAAAGATTTGACTATCGCACAAAGCCTACTGTATTCTAATATTTCCCTTGTACCTACAAGGAAATAAGCAATAAGATAATTTGTACAAATGTTTATCTCAACTAACACGAAGAAGATATAGGAATAAGAGTTTGTAAGAATGGTTAGTACAAGAGTAGAGAAAGTCATGTGAGTGCAACACATCAGATTTTTACTGTTGAAGTTCTTTGGAACTATATAAAATGCAGCCTAGGTTTAGAATTTGCATGTCAAAAAGTAAGGTTATGTAATGTGAACATCAAGATCGTCTGCTTACCGCGGAGGTGGCGCTGCTGTTTACCAGCGAGAGATCCGAGTTCGATTCCCGGTACCGGCGTAGGGACTTTCTCCCGCTGGGAGACCTGGTCCGCGGTGCACTCAGCCTCATTAGGTCCCTGAGGGGTCCATTGAGGGGCTGCTTGATTAACAAGGGCCCAGAGCGCTGATGACGTCCCACCCACCAGAACTGCACCCCACTCATGACGGCATTAGTGTGCAGAATGCAGCAGCCGGGCGGTAGGCTTTGGCCTGGAAAGGGAGTCGAACCCGGGAGCTCCCGAATCGCTCGATTAGTAATATCATTGATACAAACTTGAGCATCGTGTACTCGGGACAGTATTGAAACGTTAACGACACTGTGGATGGTCTGAAAGTGTCATGAAGCCGGTTCCAGAGCTCCGGTAAAGGCTGCTCTTGCAGAATGGTTATCAGCCTGGTGACCCGTGTCGGAGGTTACACATACACGGTCCAGTTGCACATGGCTCCGACTATACTGGGCTTCTTCACGGTTCCAAACATTCAGCAAGGCAACTTCACCCGTGTTTGCTTTACAACTAACACCTTCTTTCTCAAACACATACATGACTTCTGCAACTAGAAAAGAAATCTGATGTGCTGCACTCACATGACTTTCTCTACTCTTGTACTAACCATTCGTACAAAGTCTTATACCTGTATCTTTCTCGTGTTAGTTGAGATAAACATTTGTATAAATTATCTTATTGCTTATTTCCTTGTAGGTACAAGGGAAATATGGTAATACAGTAGGCTTTGTGCTATAGTCAAATCTTTTAAAGCTTTCAAACAATGTTCTATTTGACAGACGTATAAGTTCTCCAAAACTCACACAAATAACAAGGCATATGTCCGAAATGGTTCATTCTACCAAAAAAAAAAAAAAAAAAAAAAAAAAAAAAAAAAAAAAAAAAAAAACATAAATTGTGTATTTTAGCAAGATCTACATTTTTTGTATAGTATGATTTGGTCTATCTCTAACGGTTTACCAGTTATGCAAATGTCGTCCAGAGTAAATACGACTACAGGGGATATAGCCAGGAAATTCAAGATATACATTTCATTTGTCATAAAAATATCTCAACCATATGGTATTTTAATCAAAATCGTTAGTGATTTTCGAAAAAATAAAAATTTTCGAAAAATTTTCGATGTAAATGGTAGTTTAGGGTGGGGCTATTTTCTTCAAAATCTTCGTGTCGTATCTTTGAAAGACACTAACCTTAAGTACTAACTTTAGACGGACCATTTTCTAAAAATGCTTTTCTTGGGTTAAGGGACCCTGAAAATATATATTTCCGGTGAAATCTCGACATCGAATTTTTTGGGTGGAATTCAATACTTCCCCTACTTTTCTGTATATAGTAGAGAAAGTAAAAATGAGCCCCATTTGTGCAGATATTTAAAATCATTTGGTTCTATATTGATGGCCGTGTTTTCTCATTATTAATTCATTTAAATCAGGTTTCAATGCCGAACAACTTAGCCATGGAACATAAACTAAATTGATATCTGTCAATGTAGACCTGAATCTACTTTTCACGTGATTAAATTTTGAAACACGGTAATTGGCCCTAACAGATTGTTGAATGACTTATTTTTCTTGAGTCTGTTGGAGAACTGGAATTCCAATTCCTTAACCCTCTGTTGTCGAGTGTGTCCTACATGGCAACAAAATTAATTATACTGTTGAAAAATGTGATAGCACGAGTAGTAGGATTTTTTCATCCTGCAAATTTTAATGTTCAGCGTAATGGTATGATTATCATACAGTAAATAAATAATGATATGCTTAAAGAAAATATATAAATGCCTAGTGATATAACGATCTTGCCATAATCAATGTTATTCTATCAACAAAAAAAAAATCAGCACATTCTTTTCTTTACGCATTTAAACAAGCAACATTGCTTTTTGTGGTAGCATTAACGGCATTTGAGAAATATGTTTAAACAATTCCTTAAACAAAGATAATGCATGTGATGTATTCCTCATTGTTAATAATGATAACAACAACAATAATAATAATAATAATAATAATAATAATAATAATAATAATAATAATAATAATAATAATAATAATAATAATAATAATAATAATAATAATAATAATAATAATAATAATAATAATAATAATAATAATAATAATAATAGATAAATCGGTTCAATATAAAGGATGATAGACAAGGGTGAAGCTGGGGGGGGGGGGGAGAAGCTACGCCGTGACGTATAACCTATAGAGATTGACGTCTCCTAGTTTTTTGAAACATGTTATTTTGTGATTTGCAGTAGTTCTATTACTTGCGTTACGCTAAACTTTCATTTTCCTTTGAAGTTCTGTTTTCCTGCTATTTCCGACAAACAGACATTCAATGTTTTAAACTTCGATGTGAAAATTTAATTTCATTATAGAATGATATGACGCCTGTAATGCGGAATATTTAGTGTCCATCCTCGCTGCGAGTTCGTTCAGGATTTATAACGTTAATGTTTTTTTTTTTTTTTTTTTTTTTTTTTTTTTTTTTAAACATTGAGATTACTTTGTTACGACCAAGTGTAAGAGAAATGTTGGAATGATATTCTCTTTGGACTTACAAACACATTACGCCCCTCATCCTTGTAGACAGGTATGAGCTGGCAAGTCGACCTTTGACACCACCTGATGTAACTAATAGATAAGCTATCCTGGCTTCCCCCCGCGGCCAGGAGCATGCGAGTCGGAAATATTTGGAGCCGGTTGTACTAATTGTAGGAGCATCCACAGCTGAGTAGGTGAGTTTAAATATTCAAGTTGCATAACACCATATAGTGGCCGACTACCTGTTAGAGGAGCTATGTTGTGTTTGAAACAAATGCCAATAGTAGTGCACAATATGAGTGACAGAGGTCAGTAAAGGCGTGGATTGTGATTGGTTAGATGCGGAAATCGGATGCCAAGTGGCAGTGATAAGGTCTACATCGCTGTATCACGTGATTGTCTCTCTGCCCATCATTGGCTGGCGTTTTGGTCCACTTCACAGGTTATATCGAAGAAGCGCTTATCGATTATCACAGACAGACAGACGATAAAAGTCCAAAGAATGTCCCGTCGAAAGCTGCCGTGGGTGAATGACTGACTGATGGACAAGTCTTGCGAAAGTCAAGGATCCGACCTGCGACCAAAGATCGATGTTTGAATATCGCCATGCGACAAAATCTTGCATCAACTTTGCATTTTGAACCAGACAGGGGGAAAGAACGCAGTCGATATTCCAAGAAGGAGCAACAACTGCACATAGTGATAACAGGAACACCGAAAAACATTCAACGTTGTCTATTTAGTAGACTTTTGGTAAACAAACATTTTTATCGGACTGTACAGCAAAAACTACTCTCAAATTTCTACTGGTTTCAGAAAATAACATGAATAATCGCTTAGCTTTTGTTAATAGTCTTTATTTAAGGACACTAGGAGGTTATTGGGGAACACTGAAGTGATCTTTTAGCCTACTTGGTCAAAAAATCGATTTTTGGATTTTTATTGCCAAAATTACCATACCTTAAAGAAGTTTTAATCCCCTAGGGAAGGGGGAACTTATTTTGGACGCCATTTTTAAAGTGCTGCGTCTCTGCCGTTTAAATGGGTGTGTGCACAACTTCCATTTCACGGAGACTTGGAATAGATTGTTTTAAACAAGGCGCTAAGTGTTCTGCTGCCTATGCATTCACCATAGCCTAGTAGAACAAGTTCACCAATAAAGTTCCTAGAGGGGAGTGTTTTTCGTTTGTCATTTGTTGATTTCCTATGTCATTATTGTGTTTCGGAATGCCGAAAAGAAATGCCTTACGTCAGCCTTATGCAAATCGATGAACAAAACCAGATGGTTAAGCTTTAAACCCATTTTTCTGGAAAACGATTTATTTGTTGTTCTCTCATATTCATAACCTATCTTCTCCCATAAAAATCTAGTTAGATATCTAAACTTTGTCCTATATAGTTCAGAATATGGGTATTAAACTTTCCGATTAGAATTTTGATATTGGTTATAATCTTTTTTAACAAAATAATTAATATAATATTAAAAATTTGTTTAAAGAAAAAGTATTCATTATATGAAAAATTCCATCCTTTAATTTATTACAAACGTAATAAGAAATGTTTTTAAAAGTCTGGTGTGTTACACTCATATGACTTTCTCTACTCTTGTACTAACCATTCTTACAAATTCTTATTCCCATATCTTCGTGTTAGTTGAGATAAACATTTGTACAAATTATCTTATTGTTTATTTCCTTGTAGATACAAGGAGAATATGGGAATATAGCGATAGTCAAATCTTTTAAAACTTTAAGTTCCGTTCTCTATGTAAGGTTAACAAATAAAAAAATGAATAGCGATGTTCCATTTGACAGAAGTATAATTTCTCCAAAACTTACACAAATAAGAAGGAATATCTCCGAAATGGTTCACTCTACAAAAAATTTTATTTGGATATAAATTGTGTGTTTTAGCAAAATCCATATTTTTGTACAGTAAGACTTGGTCTATCTCTTATGGTTTACCAGTTATGTAAAAGTCGTCCAGAGTAAATACGACTGCAGGGGCTATAGCTAGAAGTTTTAAGATATACATTTCATTTGTCATAAAAATATCTCAAACATATGATATTTTAATCAAAATCGTTAGAGCCATTTTCAAGAAAGTCTACATTTTCGACATTTTGATTTAGTACCTGTTTAATTGTGGTATCGGAAAGAATTCCAATAGTGCACCTTTTTAACGAATCCTATAAAACGGAATCGTTAGTTATTTTAACAGTAATTTTGGTACATTTACGTCACTGAACATTCGCGTACCTATTCTAAAGTTATTATGCTTTACTCGAGTTTCAAGTCCACATGGTTGGCAGCTATGTTATCTTGACGTATGTATTCCACGTTTGGGTAAACTCTGATGTAGTTGTAAGCATCACAAGCGCTCTTACACACGTATGTAGTTCACGAGAGCAATACAAAATTGTGCTAGTTCACGTCTTTGGACGTCTTAAAAATCACTTGTCAGATGATGACAAGGAAAAGATAAGCTTGATGACGCAGGCGATCTTCTTCTTGTTGCCACATTGTGTTTGATTGTGATCAAGATAAGAAATGGGCTTATTGTCCAGCTGTTGCAATTCCGTGCAAAAATATAAACATAGACCTCAAAAACTCATAATCGTTATCCAGTTGCTCTATTTACTTTCTATGCCACGCACCTGCTATATAGCTATAGCAGTCGAGTCAAAACCTCATACCTAGGTTTCGGAAAAAATGCATGTTTTGAAGAACCCTGAATTAATGAAAATATCTTAGGAAAAGGCCCATATAGATGTGTGTGAGTGTGTGAAAAGTAATAATTACACACGAAAAGTTCGACAAATAGCATATTTGGTATTTAAGTCCTGAGCTTCTAAAGAAACGATGTAAATACTTCCAAGAAAATCTCCCTTCCCCCAAACAACCCTTTACCGTAAATTATTTTCAAAACTAGCTCTAAGAGATTGTATTAAAATACCATATGGAAGAAGCTACACAGCTAATGTATTCAATTTGAAACAAGTAACTAATAAACGAAGAGAATTTAACCTAGAGACGCATATCCTGTTTATAGATAATATGAAAGCTTTCCATAAAGAGCTAGACCAAACTTGTGGAGTATACTAAAGAAAAATCTGATGTGTAATCTTTAAGAAGAAGAAGAATGTCCAATATCTGACTCAAATTTAGTATTTGGTCAATTGTAGATCGGTTCTGTCGGATTCCACACTGATGATCTCCAATTACATTTTTTAAACACTTGACAATTAATTCAAGTTCTTGTACGAATGTGTAGTGGTGCTATTTCTGTAAACGCTTATCTCGATTAACAAAAACTAGATCGAAAATTGAGTTTTTGCAGGAATAGTAAGCAGAGAAATGCATGTGAATGTATCATGGAGTATTTTATTTTGATTTAGTTGTGGTCCAATTGTAGGTGTGCGAATATGCATGCCCAGATGGATATGACCTTCCCACAAATAACGAGGTAATAGCTTGGTGACGTCATGCCTTGGCCCATATGGGTCTGAGGTTTTCCTCGGAAGATGGTGTCGTAAACCTGATGATGGAATCATTTCTGTACCCCCCCCCCCTCAGGCAACGAAACCACCTACTTCTATATGTACCATGTCTATATATACTAGATAATATAATCACACTGTATATTGTATAGGGGTAAAATGGGTAGTCGCAATTTCCTCTTTTCCGTATTACAGTGCGCAAGTAAATGCTCCAAGTGTGGCAGTGGGATATGTTGTATTGCAGAAATGCTGTTAGAATTTTACGAAGTATGTGTAAAGTCGGTGTCCCACGGTCCAACCTTTTTTACCAAACTTTTTGTATCCAATAGAATTACACACAAAAGAAACTGTGTCTGTCACACTATGATTCATTTTGGTCCAATACAAATGACAGTTCACGTAGCAAGCGTGAGAAATAAACATGGCGGACGCAAAAATTAATTTAGTGACTGCTATATTAAGTATAGGTTCAGGATATATATCCACGAGTCTGTCCCAGGAGGAAGAAAAGATGTATTAGAAGTAAAAGACGTCGGTGGACACTGTCATGAGAACAGAACACAGGGAGAGGTATATTGGGTCTATTACAAAACGAATTGAGGTTAGACGAACCGGAAAGCTATCGCAATTTTCTACGAATTGGCGAAGATTTATTTCTCAACCTTTTACTTCGTGTTGAAGGCAAAATTACACACCAGGACACAAACATGAGACAAGCGCGAAAGCGATAAGGAACAATTATAATAGTTTTAATCTTAGTATAGATGGACAGGAGATTTGAACTCATTTCATAACATAAAATGTAAACATACTGTTAACTGGATTTCTTATTATCTATGAAATATAACTATGTAATACCCACCTCATTAATATATGATAATGGTCACGAAAAATCGTTAATGAATCTTCCAGAAAAAACTAAACGTTTATTAAAATACCCATGACACATGTTACCTGCGCAGTCCACCATATTGTTACGTTACAGACGCTGATTGGCTATTTTTAAGTTGGAAGAAAAAATTAAACGCCACTAAATCGCATTGTATACAAACAGGTTGGATGGAAAAAATAGGATAGAAATTGCATCCAAGTCTCGATGTTTCAGATGCACTTTTGTTGTACACAATGCTTTGGACGAAAAACTTGGACCCGGGGACCCGGCATTACTCATATCAAATCCCACAAAAGGTTGGACGTAAAATTAGTGCATGTCTCAATACAGAATGTTTTACATCATCTGCCTTAGGTAATCGGCACAGAAAGTAAACATCCCTAATGTTTACAGAAACGCAATTATCCGATTACGAAATGTTTAATTTGTGTATAATACGACTACTATACATCGGATGTGATTCAGAACATGGAAGCTGCAGGGTCACGCGAGTGGAGTACAATTGGGTAATCTAGGTGGCCTGACAGTTCCCATTGTGTTTGCATGAATGGAGTGAACAGCTGGGCATATATCGCCCGTTGTTACGACGGACACCTCTCGATTAGTATCGCACTCGATCCAGTTTCGCTCTGGCTGCATGCATATTGCAAATGAAGGCCTTGGCATTAAAGTTTTTCTTGTTGCAAGACAAATTTCTTGGTCTAAACTAGGAAAACCTTTCACTCCAAAGGAACTATTTGGAAACACCAGGGAAGGGCAATGTTTGGTTAGAGCACCCACCTGGTAAGCTGAGGGTCTGTGGTTCAAATCCCAGCTGTGTCACTGAATTTGTCAGTTCCGATTCTACCTCTGAAACACGACTACATAGGCTATAACCCGAAAATTCAAAATATACGTTTCATTTGCCATAAAAATATCTTAAACATCTGACATTTTAATCAAAGTCGTTAGTCATTTTTAATAAAATCATGATTATCGAAAATTTTGCCATGTAAAGGGTAGTTTAGGGTGGAGGAATGTTTTTGAAAATCATTGTGTGGCATCCCCGGAATATATTAAACTTAACTTTGGTTTTTGAGTTATGCTGTTCACAGATAGGTGCACACTCACACACACACACATACACACGCGCGCGCGGACGGACCTTTTTCTAAAATTGCTTTTTTGGATTTAGGGCTCTTAAAACATATTTGCTGTGAAATATCGACATCGAATTTTTAGGTGGAAAACAATTCTTCCCCTACTTACTATACGCAGTAGAGAAAGTAAAAACTGGCGAAGTAATGTTGGCACTATCAGCATGCATGCTAGAGCCGCCACTGCACAGTACCTCTCCTTCCTGTTGGTGACACGGAACTCGCCCTTATCATCGCAAGTAATGAATGCATTTGTGCGATAAACGACTTTTAAAATGAATTAAAGAAGAGACATTGGCAAGCCGCATGTGTTGTGAGTGAAAACCGCATGCTTTTGTTTTGTGGAAGATAACAAGGTCACCCTGCCTGTCTGCAGTTATGTAACCCGCGTTACAGAACTTGTCTCATGGGCTGTGATAAGAATCAACCTTCTTATCGACCTATTCACATTAATGTGTCAACACCTCACATGACTTTCTCTGCTCTTGTACTAGCCATTCTTACAAACTCTTATTCCTATATCTTCTTCGTGTTAGTTGAGATAAACATTTGTACAAATTATCTTATTGCTTATTTCCTTGTAGGTACAAGGGGAATATTAGAATACAGTAGGCTTTGAGCGATAGTCAAATGTTTTAAAACTTTCATAATTCCGTTCTCTTTTCACGGTTAGCATATACAAAATTGAATAACGATGTTCCATTTGACAGAAGTATAAGTTCTCCAAAACTCACACAAATAACATCTCCGAAATGGTTCACTCTACAAAAAATTTTATTTGGACATAAATTGTGTATTTTAGCAAGATCTACATTTTTTGTACAGTAAGATTTGGTCTATCTCTAACGGTTTACCAGTTATGCAATAGTCGTCCAGAGTAAATACGACTACATAGGCTCTAGCCAGAAAATTCAAAATATAGATTTAATTTGTCTTAAAAATATCTTAAACACATGCAATTTTAATCAAAATCGTTAGAGCTATTTTCAAGAAAATAAAAATTTTCCATGTAAAGGGTACTTTAGGGTGGGACTATTTTGTTCAAAATTTTTGTGCCGCATCCTTGAAAGGCATTAAACTTAAATACCAACTTTGGTTTTTAACCGACTTTTCGTTTTTGAGTTATGCTGTCCACAGACTGACACACAGACACATACACGGACCTTTTCTAAAAATGCCGTTTTTTGGATTCAGGGGGTCTCAAAACATATATTTTCGGTGAAATCTCGACATCGAACTTTTGGGTGGAATACAATACTTCCCTACTTACCAGTAGCAAACGTAAAAATATTGTTAATTTTATTTTGACGAACTGAATTTCAATTTTACTAAACGTTAGTAAATAGTATTTTTAGCCTTGTGTAGTCTAAGACTTAAAATCTGTACTTATTACCTAAGATATATCGTTGTAACTTGTAAATATTTACATATATGTATAATTTAATTATTGTGTATATATGTAACTATATTGTATGTTTGACAATGCCATGAATTATTGTAATTTTAATCGGCAGATAAATAAATACAAATATAATGCCAAAGTACTGTTGAGTAAATCCAAAAGCAAGTAGAGAAAGCTGTGTTAATTATAAACTTGCATTTCTATGATTATCATATGGAAAACTGTGTGATACACTTGTAGAAGAGTGAGTAAAGAAAGTAATGTGATTGTGTCTCGTAAAATAAACGTGTGAATGTAACTCTTTGCATTTCAGTAACAAACGTATGGAAAATGCTATGAATTGTTAGCAGAAGAAGTAGACAAATGAGTGTGATTGTCTTTCATAAAAGAAAAGTGAGTAGATAAAATCGTGTGAATGTAATAGGTTGAATAGTAAAATGAATAGTATAAAAAAACTCCATGAAAAAACAGATGTGCCAACTTTCATGGTGATCAGTCAACCTGTGTTGGAGTTTATCAGCTTCACAATACCAACAACACCCATTTTAAATGCACATTGTATGTTGAAGAGCGAGTAGAGAAAATCATGTGACTGTAATATATTGCATTTGTATTCCAATCATATAAAAAATTATATGAATTGTATGTTGAAATGCGGATAAAGAAAGACATCTGATAGTGTTTCACAAAATAAAAGTGAGTAGAGAAAGCCGTGTGAATGTAATACCTTGCATTTGTATGTTACACATATAGAAAATTGTATAAAGTTTGTGTTGAAGCGCCAGTAGCGTAGGATATGTGAATGTTCACGTAAAAGGAAAGGGAGTAGAGAAAATCATGTGAATGTTACGCTGCATAGTAAACACTTGAGGAACGCATGGAGTACAAACATTCAGCTACATATATAGAGGACGTCCCAAAATTAGACCGACAAACTTTGGGAGCTGATAGATAACATTTTATTTTAATCACTGTTTGTTCAGGAAAGTTTTTGCTTACATATACATCCCACTGAAACACCCTGTATAAGGAAGTAAATAGGGGAAACCGTACAATAAACCTGAGTTTCGGTACAGGCAGGCATAGCGACAATATCTGATGTTATGTTACCGACTGTTACAGTTGTGAACAAGAGACTATCGTCGCCTTGGTTACGCTCTCTGTCTGACCTTCCTGCGATAACAGTCACACTCTTCATGTAATTATGTTGCTATGACAGCGTGATAATATGGCTCTTGGCCAAATTACAAAACCGTATTTTTACTTTTTCTACTACGTATAGTAAGTAGAGGAAGTACCGTACTCTACCCAAAAATTAAATGTCGAGATTTCACCGGAAATATTTTTTGAAGCCCCTGAATCCAAAAGGCATTTTTAGAAAAAGGTCCGTGTGTGTGTGTGTGTGTGTGTCTGTTAGTCTGTGGACAGCAAAAACGAAAATTAATTCAAAAACCAAAATTGGTATTTATGTTTAATATCTTTCAAATATACGATTTGATTTCATTTCCTCAAAAAAAAAATCTAAGGATTTTGATTTAAATACCATATGTGTAAGGTATTTTAAGACAAATGAAATGTATGTTTTGAATTTTCTGACTATAGTCTTTGTAGTCCTGTTTACTCTGGATGAATTTTGCATGACTGGTAAACCGTAAGAGATAGACCAAATCTTAGTATACAAAAATGTAGATCTCGCTAAAACACAATTTATGTCAAGATTTTCGAAAATGTTCCATGTAAAGGGTATTTTAAGGTGTTTAAATTTCCTTCAGAATCTTCTTGTCGCATTCTTGAAAGATTTTAAACCGAAATATCAATTTTGCTTTTTAACCGACTTTTCGTTGTTGAGTTATACTATTTAGACAAACACCCAAACACACACACACACAAACAAACACACACACATACACACATATATACACACAATCACACACACAAACACCCAAACACACACATACACACACAAACACACCCATACACACACATACACACACAAACACACACACATACACACACATACACACCCAAACACACACACATACACAAACACACACATACACACACATACACACCCAAACACACACACACAAACAAACACACATACATACACACATATATACACACAAACACACACACAAACACCCAAACACACACATACACACAAACACACACATACACACACAAACACACCCAAACACACACATACACACACATACACACACATACACACACATACACACCCAAACACACACATACACACACATACACACACAAACACACACATACACACACAAACACACACACATACACACACATACACACCCAAACACACACATACACACACAAACACACACATACACACACATACACACACAAACACACACACACAAACAAACACACACATACACACCCAAACACACACACATACACACACATACACACACAAACACACACATACACACACATACACACCCAAACACACACATACACAAACACAGACACACAAACACCCAAACACACACATACACACACAAACACACACACAAACACACACACAAACACCCAAACACACACACACACCCGCGCGCGGACCTTTTTCTTAGGATTTTTTTTTTAATTCAGGGGGCCTCGAAACATATTTCCGGTGAAATATGTAGTAGAGAGATTAAAAATTAAAAAGCGCATACTCTTACCGTCCTATCGCGTACAAATAAGATACTAATAGGCAAATTAAATCGTTTCTGGTTGACAATACAATACTTGCCTGTGATTGGCCAGTTCACGCCGAGGACGGAAACCTTGAATATGTCTGAACCTTGACAGATATGGGAATCACATCGTAGTAACTGGGAAATAATGAATGGCACTTGCTGATAAAGGAAAATGTTTCCAAACCACGCTCCATTAAGAGAAACACTAAAATATAACACGATCGGCTTCCGTAAACTTCAGGATTCCCGCAAGTTCCATTTGTCTAAACATGTATTTACGAAAGCCATTTATTTCATTTCTTATTTTCCGAATAGGAAGCCCCGAACCTACTTCTTCATTTAATTCCAAAACTGATTATTCCGAAAATGAAATCAAAAGTGCACCAGTTCATGACACTGCTAATCCATCAATCAAAAGTGCACCAGTTCATGACACTGCTAATCCACCAATCAAAAGTGCACCAGTTCATGACACAGCTAATCCAGCAATCCAAAGTGCACCAGTTCATGACACTGCTAATCCACCAATCAAAAGTGCACCAGTTCATGACACTGCTAATCCACCAATCAAAAGTGCACCAGTTCATGACACTGCTAATCCACCAATCAAAAGTGCACCAGTTCATGACACAGCTAATCCAGCAATCCAAAGTGCACCAGTTCATGACACTGCTAATCCACCAATCAAAAGTGCACCAGTTCATGACACTGCTAATCCATCAATCAGAAGTGCACCAGTTCATGACACTGCTAATCCACCAATCAAAAGTGCACCAGTTCATGACACAGCTAATCCACCAATCAAAAGTGCACCAGTTCATAATGGGTGTAAAAATCTTTAGCATGGCTTCCTTTGGACGGGAAGTAAAGCCGGTAGTCTCGTATTGTAGATCTACAGCACGTAAAATAACCTCAAGCGGTTATAAAAGTGATAAAAAACTTTGATCTTTGATTCCCAAAACAGAATGGGACGCTCAGAACCATAACGGTTAAAGAATAAATAAAAAATCTGATGTGTTGCACTCACATGACTTTCTCTACTCTTGTACTAACCATTCTTAAAAACTCTTATTCCTATATCTTCTTCGTGTTAGTTGAGATAAACATTTGTACAAATTATCTTATTGCTTATTTCCTTGTAGGTACAAGGAGAATGTTAGAATACAGTAGGCTTCGAGTAATAAACAAATCTCTTAAAGCTTCCAAATTCAATTCTCTTTGCACGACTAACATAAACAAATGAATCCTTTAGACTAAAGTTTTAAGTTTTGCAAAATTCACACAAATAACAAGGAATATCTCTGAAATGGTCCACTCTACAAAAAAATATTTGAACATAAATTCTGTGTGTTTGGCAAGATCTGCATTTTATATAGTAAGATATGATCTATCTCTTACGGTTTACCGTTATGCAAGAGTCACCCAGGATAACCAGGACTACATCGGCTAAAGCCAGCAAATTCAAAATATACATTTGATTTGTCATAAACAAAATCTTAAATATACATGTCATTTCATTTTTGAGAAAGTTAAAATTTTCGAAAAATTTTCAATGAAAGGGGTAGTTTAGGATGGAGGAATTTTCTTCAGAAGCTTTGTCACATCCTTGAAATATATTAAACTTTACCAACTTTGGTTTTTAACTGACTTTTGGTTTTTGAGTTATGCTGTCCACAGACAGACAGACACACACACACACACACACACACACACACACAAACAATCACAAGATTTTTGCGTTTACACAGATGTATTGCCTTAAACATTCTTCCTTTTGCATAAACACTATGGAATCGCTAGGTCTTATGAAAACCGGAACATGAGCATCTTATCCACGTGGATCGTAAAAACCACTTTATGCAATCAAGTTACATCAGCGATTTCCTAGTCGATAATACAGTGCGTCGCACTCCCACAAGCATAGCGATGCGCAGCTCTTATTTTCCCAGAATGCCAATTGCCACATTAAGGTGAAAGTCGCAATAAATTTTATACAACTCCAACCCAGTTCTGCCAACCTCACTTCTGAGCCATGCTTCCGGTTTAAAAGCCTTTTACGTAAAACAAATATCTGATGTGTGGCATTCACATTACTTTCTCTACTCACTAGCCTGCAAGCTTCTTCCATATACTTCCTGTCAATCGAGATAAGCTTTCATGACCACGACAAAAAAATCTTACAAACTCTTATTCCTTTATCTTCTTCGTGTTAGTTGAGATAAACATTTGTACAAATTATCTTATTGTTTATTTCCTTGTAGGTACAAGGGGAATATGGGAATTACAGTAGGCTTTGTGCGATAGTCAAATCTTTTAAAGCTTTCAAAGTCCGTTCTCTTTGCACGGCTCACATAAAAAGTGAATAACGATGTTCCATTTGACGAAAGTTTACAAGGAATATCTCCGAAATGGTTCACTCCACAAAAAAAATATTTGGGCATAAATTGTGTGTTTCAGCAAGATCTACATTTTTTCTAGAGTACGATTTGGTCTATCTCTTACGGTTTATCAGTTATTCCAGTCATCTAGAGTAAACAGGACTACATAGGCTATAGCCAGAAAATTTAAAATGTACATTTCATTTGTCATAAAAAATATCTCAAACATGTGGCATTTTAAATCAAAACCGTCAGAGCCATTTTCGAGAAAATCAAAATTTTCGAAACATTTTCCACGTAAAGGGTAGATTAGCGTAGAGGAATTTTGTTCAAAATCTTTTTCTCGCATCCTTGAAAGATGCTAAATACCAAGTTTGGTTTTTAACGGACTTTTGGTTTTTGAGTTATGCTGTCCACAGACTGACACACAGACACATACACACACAGATACATATGCACACGCACACAGACGCACACACTGGCATTTTTCTAAAAATGTTTTTTTTTTTTTTTTTTTTTTTAAATTCAGGGAGCCTCAAAACGTATATTTCCGGTGTATTGTCACTATCGAATTTTTGGATGGAATACAATACTTCCTCTACTTACTATATGTAGTAGAGAAAGTAAACAAGGAATAGCGACTTCCAAGTCTTAAAAGTATACACCTATGGCAATTCAAACCAATAACAAAGAAGCTAGCTGTATCCAAATATATCACACAAAAGATTCTTTGTTGGCAATAATTGTATTGGATATATGTATTTGTTACACACACCATGTAGAATCCCTAATCAGCAGTAACTTCCACCCTGTATATGTGATACTTCAAAACAAATTGTTTTAGCCATTCTTGGTATAATAAAAAATTACGTTCATGCTATGGATATTTTGGATTGGGGGAATTTTCTTGAAAATTTTCGTGTCAAATCAGAGTTTTGTATTTAACCAACATTTTGCATTTGAGTTATGCTATTAACATCAGATTCACGCGCGCGTTGTTTTACTTAGGGACCTCAAAATATGTATTTACACTGAAGTCTCAACGTTGATGTTCACAATACTCTACTTATTCACTATAGGTAAATGGCAGGAAATTAAATATGAGTTTTTAGTTTCAGTGGAGTTCACAATATGTACAGTGTCGGCGTCAAATGTTTTCCGACTCGCATGCTGTTAGCCGCGGGGGGAAGCCAGGATAGCTTATCTATTAGTTATGCCAGGTGGTCTCAAAGGTCGACTTGCCAGCTCATTTTCTCAAAAATGACCGTAAAAGGTTTTATTTTCATTAATAGTAAAATTTTTCTAATGTTCCTCGAATAGGGATGATTTTAAATGAACGTACGATTTTTGAGAAAATCAAAATTTTCCATGTAAAGGGTAGTTTAGGGTGGGGCTATTTTCTTCAAAATCTTCGTGTGCATCCTTGAAAGACATTAAACTTAAATACCAACTTTGGTTTTGGAGTTATGTTGACCACAGACACAGACACACGAAAAATCTGATGTTACATTCACATGATTTTCTCTACTCTTGTACGATTGTTACAAACCCATATTCCCCTATCTTCTTCGTGTTAGTCGAGACAAGCATTTGTAGAAAGCATCTTACTGCCAATTTCCTTGTAGGTACAAGGGGAATACAGTAGCCTTTGAGCGATAGTCAAATCTATTAAAGATGGTCGCTATATGAGGGGTTTGAAATTCCGTTCTCTTTGTACAATCAAGCGATAAAAATGAATAACGATGTTACATTTGACGAAGGTTTTATATCTTCCAAAACTCACACAAATAACAAGGAATATCTCCGAAATGGTTCACTCTAGAAAAATGCATTTGGATATGACGTGTGTTTTAACGAGATCTACATGTTGGTATAGTACGATTTGGTCTACCTTTCACGATTCACCATTTATGAAGAAGTCATTAGGAGTAAATAGGACTATGTAGACTATAGCCATGAAATTCAAAATATACATTTCATGTGCCATAAAAATTTCTCAAGCATATGGCATTTTAATCAAAATCGTTCGAGCCATTTTCAAGAAAACCAAAATTTTCTAAAAAATTTCCACGTTAAAGGTGGTTTAGGGTGGTGGAATTTTCTTCAAAATCTTCGTGCCCCATCCTTGAAAGATATTAAATTTACATACCAAATTTGGTTCTAAACCGACTTTTCGTTTTTGGGTTATGCTGCTCTCTCTCTCTCTCTCTCTCACACACACACACACACACACACACACACACACACACACACACACACACACACACACACAGACAGACATGTAATTTTTGAGTCGGATGCATTACTTCCCCTATTTCATAGCACAGAAAGTAATGAAATAACAGTTGGTACTATACTAGGGGGTGTGAACACTTACCGCACACCTGGCCGACAGTTCTGCCCCTGAAGTATGAACTCGGTTCCCTGGACAGCGGAAGGGTTGTTTTGTACGCCTCCAGATCGTGCTGCTGTTGCTTCTTCTCCATTCTGCTGCTGGGAAACAAATGAATGACAAAGTCGCCCCTCTGCGCGTACTTATCACTCATGACCCCTTCCGTAACCTTCATAGAGGCGCCTCAGGGGTCATTGAGGGCTCCATATCAGCTTCAACACCGGGATGCGAACCATTGCTTACCTATTAGAAGTACAGGGGGTTACACATTTGACCTGCAACATACGTTTTAGACTCTCCTGAATGAACAGAGTTTTAAAAACCTGATGTGTTACACTCACATGACTTTCTCTACTCCTGTACTAACCATTCTTACAAACTCTTATTCCTATGTCTTCTTCGTGTTAGTTAAGATAAACATTTGTACAAATTATCTTATTGCTTATTTCCTTGTAGGTACAAGGAGAGTATTAGAATACAGTAGGCTTAGTGCGATAGTCAAATCTTTTAAAGCTTTGAGATCCCGTTCTCTTTGCACACTTACATATAAAAATGAACAGCGATGATCCATTTCACGAAAGCTTGTTTTCCGAAACTCACACACATAACAAGGAATATCTCCGAAATGGTTCACCCTACAAGAAAATTTATTCAGACATAAATTGTGTATTTTAGCAAGATCTACATTTTTTGTACAGTATGATTTGGTCTATCTCTAACGGTTTACCAGTTATGCAAAAGTCGTCCAGTGTAAATACGGCTACAGGGGCTATAGCCACAAAATTCAAAATGTACATTTCATTTTCCGTAAAAATATCTCAAACATATGGCATTTTAATCAAAATCGTTAGAGCCATTTTCGAAAAAGCTTACATGTAAAGGGCACTTTTCTTCAAAATCTTCGGATCGCATCCTTGAAGGACATTAAACTTAAATAGCAAATTTGGTTTTTAACCGACTTTTTGTTTTTGAGTTATGCTGTCCACAGACTGACACACAAACACACACACGAGCGCGCGCTCGGACCTTTTTCTAAAAATACTTTTCTTTATTCAGGGGGTCTCCAAACATATATTTCCGGTGAAACCTCGACATCGAATTTTTGAGTCAATACAGTAGTTCCCCTACCTACTATACGTAGTAGAGTAAACCATTTCGGAGATATTCCATGTTACTTGTGTGTGTTTTGCAATACCTAAACTTTTCGTAAATTTAAGGTCGTTATTCACGTTTTTATTTCTTTGTCGTTGAAACAGAACGGAATTTCAAAACTTTGAAAGATTTGACTATCGCTCAAAACTTGCTGTATTCCCATATTTCCCTTGTACCTACAAGAAAATTAGCAATAAGATAATTTATACAAATGTTTATTTCGAGTAACATGAAGACGATAGAGAAATAAGAGTTTGTAGGAATACTACAAGAGTAGAGAAAGTCATGTGAGTACAACAATCAGGTTTTTCCACAAGAGATATCAAATTCACATGAGATAACATACCCAATGGCGACTACACATGGTCAGGCCGATGTCCAACGGTCCGACTTTTTGGTCCAAAGCATTGTGTACAACAAAAGTGCATCGTGAGACATCGAGAGTTCCATACAATTTCTATCCTATTTTTGTACCCAACCTGTTTGTATACAATGCCATTGAGTTGAATCTAATTTTTACATCCAACAACTTGAAAATAGCCAATCAGCGTCTGTAACGTAACAATATGGCGGACTGCGCAGGTAACATGTGTCATGGGTATTTTAATAAAACGTTTTAATATTTTCTGGAAGATAACGATTTTTCGTGACCATTAACATATATTACTGAGGCGGCTATTATATAACTATATTTCATACATAATAAGAAATCCAGTTAACAGTATGTTTACATTTTATGTTATGAAATGAGTTCAAATCTCCTGTCCATGCATACTAAGGTTAAAACCATTACAATTGTTCCTTATCTCTTTCACGTTTATCTCATATCTATGTCCTGGTGTGTAATTTTGCCTTCGACACGATGTAAAAGGTTGATGAATAAATCTTCGCCAATTCGTAGAAAATAGCGAGTTTTCCGGTTCCTCTAACCTCAATTCGTTTTGTAGTAGGCCCAATATTCCTCGGCCTGTGTCCTGTAACCATGACCTTGTCCACCAACTTCTTTTACTTCTAATACATCTTTTCTTCCTCCTGAGTCAGACTCGTGGAAATATATCCCAAACCTATACTTAATAAAGCAATCGCTAAATTAATATTTGCGTCCGCCATGTTTATTTCTCACGCCTGCTACGTGAACTGTCATTTGTATTGGACCAACATGAATCATAGTGTGCAGACACTGTTTCTTTTGTGTGTAGTTCCATTAGACACAAAAAGTTTGGTAAATAAGGTTGGAAAGTGGGACACCGGCTTTAGTGTGGCAAAACAATTGATTTACATTCATTGACCTTATAGCTGGTTAGGCTAGAAGCCATTAAGTAAGTCGCCATTAAGGTATGTTATGTCATATGAATTTGAGATCTTCTTGTGTGGTTTACCGGGAAAATGTGAGTGAGTTGAAGACTGCAGTGTTGTGTGGGCATGTTGCCATGGTAGCTCAGTGGTTAGAGAAACCACACGGAGACCGGAAGAGCTGTAGTTTGGTTATGAACTGAATTTTTCAATCTGATTCCGTTCTTTTCAAAACATATTTAAGATGATTTTATGACAAATGAAGTATACAGATGGGCCCATATAAAGTGTTACAGCTAAGCATCCCTTACACGAACAGAAACGACCAAATGCAAATAATTCCAAATCTTATAGAAACAAGAGGCTTTAAAAACTATGATATGGAAAATATTTTCATATTTGTTTAGTACTATTTTCTACAAATTTACAAGTAGTTCAAATAAAGCGTCTCATAACAGCTCAACCATTCCTTTTAGAAAAAGGTTTTGATGAAACTTGCTTAGTTTATTACGAGGAACCAGAATATACCAACAACAAAAAAAATTATCACGGTTTCATTTAAAATTCTAGGTTGCACCCAATGGGTCCCATAAGTGGCCCCATGAAACTATTTTCCATATCGCGAATAAGAAGGCCCCTTGTTACTATTAGATTTGGGATTCTTGAAATTTGTTTTACTGTTCATTTAAGAGATATTCACTTGTAATACTTTATATGGGACACCTGTATATCTTGAATTTTTACTTTCTCTACTAGTAAGTACAGGAAGTATTGTATTCCACCCAAAAATCGATACCGAGATTTCACAGGAAATATATGTTTTGAGACCCCCTGAGTCAAAAAAAAGAAGTATTTTTAGAAAAAGGTCCGTGGACAGCACAAGTCAAAGACGAAAAAGTTAAAAATCAAAGTTGGTATTTAAGTTTAATGTCTTTCAAGAACGCGACACAAAGACTTTGAAGAAAATTCCTCCACCCTAAATTACCCTTTACATGGAACATTTTTCGAAAATTTTGATTTTCTTGAAAATGGCTCTAACGACTTTGATTAAAATGCCATATATTTCAGATATTTTTATGACAAATCAAATGTATATTTTGAATTTTCTCGCTATAGCCCGTGTAGTCCCGTTTACTCTGGGTGATTTTTGCACAACTGTAAACCGTAAGAGATAGGCCTAATCTTACTATATAAAAATGTAGATCTTGCTAAAACACGCAATTTATGTCTAAATAACTTTTTGTTTTGTAGAGTGAACCATTTCGGAGATATTCCTTGTTATTTGTGTGAATCTTGCAAAACTTACACTTCCCTCGAATGGAACATCGTCATTCATTTTTTATATGTTAACCGTGCAAAGAGAACGCAATTTGAAAGCTTTAAAAAGTTTGACTATCTTTCAAAGCCTACCGTATTCCCATATTCCCCTTGTACCTACAAGGAAATACAAAATAATTTCTGCGAAACCTTTATCTCAAAATTAAGATGTAGGAATAAGAGTTTGTAAGAATGGTTAGTACAAGAGTAGAGAAAGTCATGTGAATACAACACATCGGATTTTTAACCTTGCTAACATTAATATGTAGGAAGGTTCCATTGCATTTTCGTGGTTTCGAAAGTCATGTTGTATCGACGAGGTTTACACTGCTGCTTGTGTATCTTTGAACGCGTGTTGTTTGAAGGAGAAATCATGAAGCAGAGTGAAGTATACTTTGCCCCTTACTGTGGTATTACGTCATATCACCAGCCGGTGTAGATTTGCCGACCTCTGTCGTAAATGCTTTTAAAAAATCTGATGTGTTGCACTCACATGACTTTCTCTACTCTTGTACTAACCATTCTTACAAACTCTTATTCCTATATCTTCTTTGTGTTAGTTGAGATAAACATTTGTACATATTATCTTATTGCTTATTTCCTTGTAGATACAAGGGGAATATTAGAATACAGAAGACTTTGAGCGATAGTCAAATGTTTTAAGGCCTTGAGATTCCGTTCTCTTTGCACACGTAACATATAAAAAATGAACAACGATGTTCCATTTCACGAAAGTTCTAAGTTTTCCGAAACTCACACACATAACAAGGAATATCTCCGAAATGGTTCACTCTACAAGAAAATTTATTGGGACATAAATTGTGTATTTTAGCAAGATCTACATTTTTTGTATAGTATAATTTGGTCTATCTCTAACGGTTTACCAGTTATGCAAAAGTCGTCCAGAGGAAATACGAGTACAGGGGCTATAGTCAAAAAATTCAATATACACATTTCATTTGTCATCAAAATATCTCAAACATGACATTTTAATCAAAATCGTTAAAGCCATTTTCAAGAAAATAAAATTTTTCGAAATATTTTCCATGTAAAGGGTAGTTTAGGGTGGGGCTATTTTCTTCAAAATCTTCGTGTGGTATCTTTGAAAGACATTAAACTTAAATACCAACTTTGGTTTTTAACCGACTTTTCGGTTTTGAGTTATGCTGTCCACAGACTGACAGACTGACACACAGACCTTTTTCTAAAAATGTTTTTTTTTTTTTTTTTTTTTTTTTTTATTCAGGGGGCCTCAAAACATATATTTCCGGTGAAATCTCGACATCGAATTTTTGGGTGGAATACAATACTTCCCCTACTTACCAGCAGAGAAAGTAAAAATGAACAGCGATGTTGCATTCAACGAAAGTTTGTCTTCCGAAACTCACACACATAACAAGGAATATCTCCGAAATGGTTCACCACACAAGAAAATTTATTGAGACATAAATTGTGTATTTTGGCAAGATCTACATTCTTTGTACAGTAAGATTTGGTCTCTGTAACGGTTTATCAGTTATACAAAGCTCATCCAGAGTAAATACGACTACATGGGCTATAGCCAGAAAATTCAAGATTTCATTTCATGTCATAAAAATATCTCAAACATATGGCAATTTTAATCAAAATCGTTAGAGCCATTTTCAAGAAAATCAAAATTTTCCATTTAAAGGGTAGTTTAGAGTGGAAGAATTTTCTTTCGCATCCTTGAAGGACATTAAACTTAAATACTAATTTTGGTTTTTAAGCGACAGTTGAGTTTTGCTTTATGCTGCACACACACACGGACCTTTTTCTAAAAAATGTTCCCTTTTTTATTCAGGGGGCCTCAAAACATTTCCGGTGAAATCTCGAAATCGAAATGTTGGGTAGAATACAATACTTCCTCTACTTTACGTAGTAGACAAAGTAAAATGTATTGGAACGTAAACTAAAATAGTTACAAGAGCTGATGAAAGCCTAGCCGGCAAACATGGGCAATGCTACAATGTCCCTGAAGTAAATGTGCTGAGGTTGGTCTAACTTTCAGAGACCTGTCGCATCAGGCCAATGGGACAACAGCTTAACTGTACCCTATGTTGAAAACATAAAGGATATACACGGAGGGGGACACCTCGCGCACTGTGAACTACACAGATCTATTGTGACTAACACCTCCAGGGGCAGGAATGAAATGAGGGAACCGCAGGATGCTACAGGATTGCAGCCAGGCGGGTCACAGAGATGCGGGACTCACGGAGGACAGCGTCCGCCCAACGCCACCTACCACAGGAACAGCGGTTACTATGCACAAGCATCCACGCCATCTGTCCGGTACCGCCATACACCACGTGCCTGAAAGATGATAAGAAAATGGAATGGAACAAACTGATGGAAAGAAAAACGTGATATGAAATTAAGCACCCCAGCATTCAACTGTGACATTGGGAAACCACGGAAATACCCAAGTCAGAGTGCGCGGTCGCCAGGGATCGAACCAGGGGCCACCCCAGTGCGAGTGACACACGTTGTATGTTAAGACCTGGAAGTCTGTTCCCATGAAGTTGCGCTTGTTTCAGGACTTCCTATTGTACAGCTGCAAGTTCTGGGGCATGGCCACGGACTCAAACCTCCTCATACTTAGGGTTACCAATTATTTTGTGGAAATGTAGGACACATTGATAAAAAATGTAGAGCATTGACGTCTGAGCAAAAATAATGTAAATTTATAATTTAAATGCCATTTATTATATCCACAGGTATACCTTAAAATCTTGAAACAGTGTTCAATGGATCATGAAGTCTCTATGGAACCAATCTTGTGCAAAACATCTATCTTGTCTGAAATATGATCAACAAATTCCACACAACTTGAGTTTTACAATTGTACTTCACTAAAACAATACCTCTAACTGACTCAACAGATAATCTGTTCCTTTCATCTGTCCACTGTGCTCTTATTAGCGAAAATACTGTGTCAACATTAGCATTGTGTTGCTTTGCCTCCACAGAATACCAACCTTATCCCTCGGAGTGCAAATGCATTGCCAACCTCTTGTTCAATGTTACCATGCACAAGTATACTCTTTGACCATAGCCGGTGTAGCCATGTTGCCATAGTGAGCTGCAGTTGTGGCTAATAGCCAATTATTCATTACTATTTTCCCAGTTGCCTGTTCATTTTCTAACCATCACTGCTTGTTTCTGGAAATGTATAACTTTAGAGACAAATGCTTAAAATGTAGGACATGTCCAGGAATTTGCAGACGTCTGGTAACCTTAGCCCTGTGCCAATAACGTATACACACATTATGTGCATTGCACTAAGAAACAGAGGTGTAGCTCCTAGACAAAGATTTCTGAAGGCAGTTTTAGCACACTGCATGCCCGTGCCATTTGTGAGCTCTATATCTGCCATGTGCTGTTGCTTGAGTGAAACATTTGAAGGTGTGTGCACCAGGAGCAATGCAAGCTTTGTATCATGTGATGCAGGGAATTACCACATTTCAACGATGCACAAGCAGAGATGCTTTAGGAGATTCCAATTTCTTGGAGTTCACTGACAGTGAAAACAATCAAGATTATGCAGTTTACCATTTTGTAAATTTAAAAATGTTAACGTGTGTCACATTCAGATATGTACAAGAACTTTGTAGGTTTAGGCAATAAAGAGTTGGATTGGGTTTAAGGGCCTGTCGACAACTAGGTCCTTAGGGAGCAATAAAGATCTGCTAAGAACAATATATTATGGACAAATCCATCCATATCTCTCCTATGGCATTATAGCATGGGGACGCAGTACAGAGAAGAATACAAACTCAGTTTTTGTTACAAAAAAGAGCAGTAAGGTTCATCCAGGGTTTAAAACAAACAAAATCCTGTAAAGAGGCATTTAAAAATGTAAACATTATTACCTTATATTCATCATATATATATATATATATATATATATATATATCAGGGGTTCCTATTTGAAAACCGATCAGTCTGCCATCCCCCCAACATGCTAAGCGTTGTCAGTGTTTTAGATATATATGAAACAATTGTACCTAAAAACCAAAGATAGTAATAGACAACTAAATAGAAACAATGATTACCTTACAAGAAATAAACACAACTATCCACCACAGATGCATTCATTACAGTTATGCAAAACCAAACCAACAGCTTCAGCATGCAAACTTTACAATAAACTCCCCTTATATATAAGGAACATCCAAAACCATGAAGTTTTCAGGGAGTTTAAAAAAATTGTGTACAAATGGCTGTTTTTACTCGATAGAGGAATTTTTTAATGAAGAATTGTAAACAATTGAGGTAACCAAATTGTAATGTTATTGGTAACCATGTACAAACGTTATTTATTGATATTAGTATTGTATTTTTATTTTCTCTACTTGTAAGTAGAGGAAGTATTGTATTCCACCCAAAAATTTGATGTTGAGATTTCACCAGAAATATGTTTTAAGACCCCATGAATCCAAAAAAAGCATTTTTAGAAAAAGGTCTGTGTGTGTGTGTCTGTCAGTCTGTGGACAGCATAAATTAAAAGCGAAAAGTCAGTTAGAAACCAAAGTTGGTATTTAGGTTTAATGTCTTTCAAGGATGCGACACAAAGATTTTGAAGAAAATTCCTTCACCCTAAACTACCCTTTACATGGAAAATGTTTCGATAATTTTGATTTTCTGGAAAATGGCTCTTAACAATTTTCACGAAAATGCCATATGCTTGAGATATTTTCATGGCAAACAAAATGTATATTTTGAATATTCTGGCTATAGCCTATGTAGCCCTGTTTACTCTAGATGGATTTTGAATAACTCATAAACCACAAGAGATACACAAAATCTTACTATACAAAAAATGTAGATCTCGCTAAAACTGACAATTTATGTCCAGATAAATGTTTTGTAGAGTGAACCATTTCAGAGATATTCCTTGTTACTTGTGTCAGTTTCGGAAAACAAATTTTCAGCAAATGCAGCATCATTGTTTATTTTTTTATATGTTAAGTATGCAAGGAGAACGGAATCTCAAAGCTTTAAAAGATTTCACTATCACTCAAAGTCTACTGTATTCTAATATTCCCCTTGCACCTATAAGGAAATAAACAATAAGATAATTTCTGCAGATGTTTATCTCAACTAACACAAAGAAGAGAGAAGAATAAGAGTTTGTAAGAATGGTTAGTACAAGAGTAGAGAAACTCATGTGAGTGCAACACATCAGATTTCCCTTTCTCATCGTCATGTGAAGAGCACAGAATTCATATAGCAACCAGCTCAAAGATTTGACCAGTGCTTAAGCTTATGATACCCCCTATGCCCATTGTACCTACAAAGATAACATGTAGTGAAGTCATTTTACAAGATAAGGGTTATTCGGAAGTTGTGAAACATTTTAAAAATTCATAACTAGTAAACTACACAACAGATCACAAAACATTTTACACTTAAAAAGAGGAACGGGTGGCACTGTGGCCGAGCGGTAGAGCTTCCACCTGCCACCTAGGCAGTCCAGGTTCAATCCCAGGGACCTGCATGTGGTATTTGTGGTGGACGAAGCAGCATCAGGGTAGGTTTTCTCCGGGTTCTTGTTTCCTCCGCCACTCATTCTACCAATTGCTCCATTATCACCTTTCCAATCATCGATTTCTCCTACATTTCATATCATCCTCTTCCTCACTCTCATGCCTGGTGCTAGACTTACCACCCACTTCCAGGTCTTCACTCTGTCCGGTCCAGAGGTTCGTCTGTCCCCGATGGACGTCTGACCCTAGGCACTGACTTTGAGTCCTAGGGGTGTAAGTCCTACATAAGGGGAGGGTAATCAGAAGAAGAGAAGGAGAAGAGTAGGAAGAAAATGAAGAATAAGGAGAAGAGAAAGGAGAAGTAGGAGGAGAATGAGGGTTAGGACAGGAAGGAGAAAAGGGAAAAGCAGAAGAGGAAGAACAAAAAGAACAAGATGTAGGACAGGAAGGTGAAGCAGGAGAAGAAGAGTAACAAGAGAAGAGTAAGAAGCAGGAGTAATAGGAGGAGGAGAGGCAGGAGAAGAGGGAAAAGCAGAAGAAGAGGGAGCGGAAGAAGAAGAGGAAGAGGAGGAGGGAGAGGGAGGAGAATGAGAAGAAGAAGAAGAAGAAGAAGAAGAAGAAGAAGAAGAAGAAGAAGAAGAAGAAGAAGAAGAAGAGGAAGAGAAGGAGGAAGAGGAGGGAGAGGATGAAGAACTCTCCAAGTTTTGTTGTTTACTGTTACACCTTACAACATCTCAATGTGTCTGCACTTGCTTGTATGGTAAATTTGTAGGGTAATCCATCTCCTTCCATATACACTTCAGTTGCAGTGGTGAAGTTCCTGAAGAGTAGAGGATAGTGCATGCACATAGACATTGTCCTTCCATATACACTTCAGCAAGTGACAGTTGAGCATAGCCAAGGCAGCTGTAATGCAGCAGTCAAGTTCCTGAAGAGTAGAGGATAGTGAATGCACATAGACATTGTCCTTCCATATACACTTCAGCAAGTGACAGTTGACCATAGCCAAGGCAGCTGTAATGCAGCAGTCAAGTTCCTGAAGAGTAGAGGATAGCAGATGCACATAGACATTGTCCTTCCATATACACTTCAGCAAGTGACAGTTGACCATAGCCAAGGCAGCTGTAATGCAGCAGTCAAGTTCCTGAAGAGTAGAGGATAGCAGATGCACATAGACATTGTCCTTCCATATACACTTCAGCAAGTGACAGTTGACCATAGCCAAGGCAGCTGTAATGCAGCAGTCAAGTTCCTGAAGAGTAGAGGATAGTGCATGCACATAGACATTGTCCTTCCATATGCACTTCAGCAAGTGACAGTTGACCATAGCCAAGGCAGCTGTAATGCAGCAGTCAAGTTGCTGAAGAGTAGAGGATAGTGCATGCACATAGACATTGTGCTTCCATATACACTTCAGCAAGTGACAGTTGACCATAGCCAAGGCAGCTGTAATGCAGCAGTCAAGTTCCTGAAGAGTAGAGGATAGCAGATGCACATAGACATTGTCCTTCCATATACACTTCAGCAAGTGACAGTTGACCATAGCCAAGGCAGCTGTAATGCAGTGGTGAAGTTCCTGAAGAGTAGAGGATAGCAGATGCACATAGACATTGTCCTTCCATATACACTTCAGCAAGTGACAGTTGACCATAGCCAAGGCAGCTGTAATGCAGCAGTCAAGTTCCTGAAGAGTAGAGGATAGTGAATGCACATAGACATTGTCCTTCCATATGCACTTCAGCAAGTGACAGTTGACCATAGCCAAGGCAGCTGTAATGCAGCAGTCAAGTTCCTGAAGAGTAGAGGATAGTGCATGCACATAGACATTGTCCTTCCATATACACTTCAGCAAGTGACAGTTGACCATAGCCAAGGCAGCTGTAATGCAGCAGTCAAGTTCCTGAAGAGTAGAGGATAGCAGATGCACATAGACATTGTCCTTCCATATACACTTCAGCAAGTGACAGTTGACCATAGCCAAGGCAGCTGTAATGCAGCAGTCAAGTTCCTGAAGAGTAGAGGATAGCAGATGCACATAGACATTGTCCTTCCATATACACTTCAGCAAGTGACAGTTGACCATAGCCAAGGCAGCTGTAATGCAGCAGTCAAGTTCCTGAAGAGTAGAGGATAGCAGATGCACATAGACATTGTCCTTCCATATGCACTTCAGCAAGTGACAGTTGACCATAGCCAAGGCAGCTGTAATGCAGCAGTCAAGTTCCTGAAGAGTAGAGGATAGCAGATGCACATAGACATTGTCCTTCCATATACACTTCAGCAAGTGACAGTTGACCATAGCCAAGGCAGCTGTAATGCAGCAGTCAAGTTCCTGAAGAGTAGAGGATAGTGCATGCACATAGACATTGTCCTTCCATATACACTTCAGCAAGTGACAGTTGACCATAGCCAAGGCAGCTGTAATGCAGCAGTCAAGTTCCTGAAGAGTAGAGGATAGTGCATCCACATAGACATTGTACTTCCATATACACTTCAGCAAGTGACAGTTGACCATATCCAAGGCAGCTGTAATGCAGCAGTCAAGTTCCTGAAGAGTAGAGGATAGCAGATGCACATAGACATTGTCCATCCATATACACTTCAGCAAGTGACAGTTGACCATAGCCAAGGCAGCTGTAATGTAGCAGTCAAGTTCCTGAAGAGTAGAGGATAGTGCATCCACATAGACATTGTACTTCCATATACACTTCAGCAAGTGACAGTTGACCATAGCCAAGGCAGCTGTAATGCAGCAGTCAAGTTCCTGAAGAGTAGAGGATAGCAGATGCACATAGACATTGTCCTTCCATATACACTTCAGCAAGTGACAGTTGACCATAGCCAAGGCAGCTGTAATGTAGCAGTCAAGTTCCTGAAGAGTAGAGGATAGCGCATGCACATAGACATTGTCCATCCATATACACTTCAGCAAGTGACAGTTGACCATAGCCAAGGCAGCTGTAATGCAGCAGTCAAGTTCCTGAAGAGTAGAGGATAGCGCATGCACATAGACATTGTCCATCCATATACACTTCAGCAAGTGACAGTTGACCATAGCCAAGGCAGCTGTAATGCAGCAGTCAAGTTCCTGAAGAGTAGAGGATAGTGCATGCACATAGACATTGCCCTTCCATATACACTTCAGCAAGTGACAGTTGACCATAGCCAAGGCAGCTGTAATGCAGCAGTCAAGTTCCTGAAGAGTAGAGGATAGTGCATGCACATAGACATTGTCCTTCCATATGCAGTTCAGCAAGTGACAGTTGACCATAGCCAAGGCAGCTGTAATGCAACAGTCAAGTTCCTGAAGAGTAGAGGATAGCAGATGCACATAGACATTGTCCTTCCATATACACTTCAGCAAGTGACAGTTGACCATAGCCAAGGCAGCTGTAATGCAGCAGTCAAGTTCCTGAAGAGTAGAGGATAGCAGATGCACATAGACATTGTACTTCCATATACACTTCAGCAAGTGACAGTTGACCATAGCCAAGGCAGCTGTAATGCAGCAGTCAAGTTCCTGAAGAGTAGAGGATAGCAGATGCACATAGACATTGTGCTTCCATATACACTTCAGCAAGTGACAGTTGACCATAGCCAAGGCAGCTGTAATGCAGCAGTCAAGTTCCTGAAGAGTAGAGGATAGTGCATGCACATAGACATTGCCCTTCCATATACACTTCAGTAAGTGACAGTTGACCATAGCCAAGGCAGCTGTAATGCAGCAGTCAAGTTCCTGAAGAGTAGAGGATAGCAGATGCACATAGACATTGTCCTTCCATATACACTTCAGCAAGTGACAGTTGACCATAGCCAAGGCAGCTGTAATGCAGCAGTCAAGTTCCTGAAGAGTAGAGGATAGCAGATGCACATAGACATTGTCCTTCCATATACACTTCAGCAAGTGACAGTTGACCATAGCCAAGGCAGCTGTAATGCAGCAGTCAAGTTCCTGAAGAGTAGAGGATAGTGCATGCACATAGACATTGTCCTTCCATATACACTTCAGCAAGTGACAGTTGACCATAGCCAAGGCAGCTGTAATGCAGCAGTCAAGTTCCTGAAGAGTAGAGGATAGTGCATGCACATAGACATTGTACTTCCATATGCACTTCAGCAAGTGACAGTTGACCATAGCCAAGGCAGCTGTAATGTAGCAGTCAAGTTCCTGAAGAGTAGAGGATAGTGCATGCACATAGACATTGTCCCTCCATATACACTTCAGCAAGTGACAGTTGACCATAGCCAAGGCAGCTGTAATGTAGCAGTCAAGTTCCTGAAGAGTAGAGGATAGTGCATGCACATAGACATTGTGCTTCCATATACACTTCAGCAAGTGACAGTTGACCATAGCCAAGGCAGCTGTAATGTAGCAGTCAAGTTCCTGAAGAGTAGAGGATAGTGCATGCACATAGACATTGTGCTTCCATATGCACTTCAGCAAGTGACAGTTGACCATAGCCAAGGCAGCTGTAATGCAGCAGTCAAGTTCCTGAAGAGTAGAGGATAGTAGATGCACATAGACATTGTGCTTCCATATACACTTCAGCAAGTGACAGTTGACCATAGCCAAGGCAGCTGTAATGTAACAGTCAAGTTCCTGAAGAGTAGAGGATAGCAGATGCACATAGACATTGTGCTTCCATATGCACTTCAGCAAGTGACAGTTGACCATAGCCAAGGCAGCTGTAATGCAGCAGTCAAGTTCCTGAAGAGTAGAGGATAGTGCATGCACATAGACATTGTCCTTCCATATACACTTCAGCAAGTGACAGTTGACCATAGCCAAGGCAGCTGTAATGCAGCAGTCAAGTTCCTGAAGAGTAGAGGATAGTAGATGCACATAGACATTGTGCTTCCATATACACTTCAGCAAGTGACAGTTGACCATAGCCAAGGCAGCTGTAATGCAGCAGTCAAGTTCCTGAAGAGTAGAGGATAGTGCATGCACATAGACATTGCCCTTCCATATACACTTCAGCAAGTGACAGTTGACCATAGCCAAGGCAGCTGTAATGCAGCAGTCAAGTTCCTGAAGAGTAGAGGATAGCAGATGCACATAGACATTGTCCTTCCATATACACTTCAGCAAGTGACAGTTGACCATAGCCAAGGCAGCTGTAATGCAGCAGTCAAGTTCCTGAAGAGTAGAGGATAGCAGATGCACATAGACATTGTGCTTCCATATACACTTCAGCAAGTGACAGTTGACCATAGCCAAGGCAGCTGTAATGCAGCAGTCAAGTTCCTGAAGAGTAGAGGATAGTAGATGCACATAGACATTGTGCTTCCATATACACTTCAGCAAGTGACAGTTGACCATAGCCAAGGCAGCTGTAATGCAGCAGTCAAGTTCCTGAAGAGTAGAGGATAGCAGATGCACATAGACATTGTGCTTCCATATACACTTCAGCAAGTGACAGTTGACCATAGCCAAGGCAGCTGTAATGCAGCAGTCAAGTTCCTGAAGAGTAGAGGATAGCAGATGCACATAGACATTGTGCTTCCATATACACTTCAGCAAGTGACAGTTGACCATAGCCAAGGCAGCTGTAATGCAGCAGTCAAGTTCCTGAAGAGTAGAGGATAGCAGATGCACATAGACATTGTCCTTCCATATACACTTCAGCAAGTGACAGTTGACCATAGCCAAGGCAGCTGTAATGTAACAGTCAAGTTCCTGAAGAGTAGAGGATAGCAGATGCACATAGACATTGTGCTTCCATATACACTTCAGCAAGTGACAGTTGACCATAGCCAAGGCAGCTGTAATGCAGCAGTCAAGTTCCTGAAGAGTAGAGGATAGCAGATGCACATAGACATTGTGCTTCCATATACACTTCAGCAAGTGACAGTTGACCATAGCCAAGGCAGCTGTAATGCAGCAGTCAAGTTCCTGAAGAGTAGAGGATAGCAGATGCACATAGACATTGTCCTTCCATATACACTTCAGCAAGTGACAGTTGACCATAGCCAAGGCAGCTGTAATGTAACAGTCAAGTTCCTGAAGAGTAGAGGATAGCAGATGCACATAGACATTGTGCTTCCATATACACTTCAGCAAGTGACAGTTGACCATAGCCAAGGCAGCTGTAATGCAGCAGTCAAGTTCCTGAAGAGTAGAGGATAGCAGATGCACATAGACATTGTGCTTCCATATACACTTCAGCAAGTGACAGTTGACCATAGCCAAGGCAGCTGTAATGTAACAGTCAAGTTCCTGAAGAGTAGAGGATAGCAGATGCACATAGACATTGTGCTTCCATATGCACTTCAGCAAGTGACAGTTGACCATAGCCAAGGCAGCTGTAATGCAGCAGTCAAGTTCCTGAAGAGTAGAGGATAGCAGATGCACATAGACATTGTCCTTCCATATACACTTCAGCAAGTGACAGTTGACCATAGCCAAGGCAGCTGTAATGCAACAGTCAAGTTCCTGAAGAGTAGAGGATAGCAGATGCACATAGACATTGTGCTTCCATATACACTTCAGCAAGTGACAGTTGACCATAGCCAAGGCAGCTGTAATGCAGCAGTCAAGTTCCTGAAGAGTAGAGGATAGCAGATGCACATAGACATTGTGCTTCCATATGCACTTCAGCAAGTGACAGTTGACCATAGCCAAGGCAGCTGTAATGCAGCAGTCAAGTTCCTGAAGAGTAGAGGATAGCAGATGCACATAGACATTGTACTTCCATATACACTTCAGCAAGTGACAGTTGACCATAGCCAAGGCAGCTGTAATGCAACAGTCAAGTTCCTGAAGAGTAGAGGATAGCAGATGCACATAGACATTGTGCTTCCATATACACTTCAGCAAGTGACAGTTGACCATAGCCAAGGCAGCTGTAATGCAGCAGTCAAGTTCCTGAAGAGTAGAGGATAGCAGATGCACATAGACATTGTCCTTCCATATACACTTCAGCAAGTGACAGTTGACCATAGCCAAGGCAGCTGTAATGCAACAGTCAAGTTCCTGAAGAGTAGAGGATAGTGCATGCACATAGACATTGTGCTTCCATATACACTTCAGCAAGTGACAGTTGACCATAGCCAAGGCAGCTGTAATGTAACAGTGAAGTTCCTGAAGAGTAGAGGATAGCAGATGCACATAGACATTGTACTTCCATATACACTTCAGCAAGTGACAGTTGACCATAGCCAAGGCAGCTGTAATGCAGCAGTCAAGTTCCTGAAGAGTAGAGGATAGCAGATGCACATAGACATTGTGCTTCCATATACACTTCAGCAAGTGACAGTTGACCATAGCCAAGGCAGCTGTAATGCAGCAGTCAAGTTCCTGAAGAGTAGAGGATAGCAGATGCACATAGACATTGTCCTTCCATATACACTTCAGCAAGTGACAGTTGACCATAGCCAAGGCAGCTGTAATGCAACAGTCAAGTTCCTGAAGAGTAGAGGATAGTGCATGCACATAGACATTGTGCTTCCATATACACTTCAGCAAGTGACAGTTGACCATAGCCAAGGCAGCTGTAATGTAACAGTGAAGTTCCTGAAGAGTAGAGGATAGCAGATGCACATAGACATTGTGCTTCCATATACACTTCAGCAAGTGACAGTTGACCATAGCCAAGGCAGCTGTAATGCAGCAGTCAAGTTCCTGAAGAGTAGAGGATAGTGCATGCACATAGACATTGTGCTTCCATATACACTTCAGCAAGTGACAGTTGACCATAGCCAAGGCAGCTGTAATGCAGCAGTCAAGTTCCTGAAGAGTAGAGGATAGTGCATGCACATAGACATTGTCCCTCCATATACACTTCAGCAAGTGACAGTTGACCATATCCAAGGCAGCTGTAATGTAACAGTCAAGTTCCTGAAGAGTAGAGGATAGCAGATGCACATAGACATTGTCCTTCCATATGCACTTCAGCAAGTGACAGTTGACCATAGCCAAGGCAGCTGTAATGCAGCAGTCAAGTTCCTGAAGAGTAGAGGATAGCAGATGCACATAGACATTGTCCTTCCATATACACTTCAGCAAGTGACAGTTGACCATAGCCAAGGCAGCTGTAATGCAGCAGTCAAGTTCCTGAAGAGTAGAGGATAGCGCATGCACATAGACATTGTCCTTCCATGTACACTTCAGCAAGTGACAGTTGACCATAGCCAAGGCAGCTGTAATGCAGCAGTCAAGTTCCTGAAGAGTAGAGGATAGCAGATGCACATAGACATTGTCCTTCCATATACACTTCAGCAAGTGACAGTTGACCATAGCCAAGGCAGCTGTAATGCAGCAGTCAAGTTCCTGAAGAGTAGAGGATAGCAGATGCACATAGACATTGTACTTCCATATGCACTTCAGCAAGTGACAGTTGACCATAGCCAAGGCAGCTGTAATGCAGCAGTCAAGTTCCTGAAGAGTAGAGGATAGTGCATGCACATAGACATTGTCCTTCCATATGCACTTCAGCAAGTGACAGTTGACCATAGCCAAGGCAGCTGTAATGCAGCAGTCAAGTTCCTGAAGAGTAGAGGATAGTAGATGCACATAGACATTGTGCTTCCATATACACTTCAGCAAGTGACAGTTGACCATAGCCAAGGCAGCTGTAATGCAGCAGTCAAGTTCCTGAAGAGTAGAGGATAGCAGATGCACATAGACATTGTGCTTCCATATACACTTCAGCAAGTGACAGTTGACCATAGCCAAGGCAGCTGTAATGCAGCAGTCAAGTTCCTGAAGAGTAGAGGATAGTGCATGCACATAGACATTGTCCTCCCATATACACTTCAGCAAGTGACAGTTGACCATAGCCAAGGCAGCTGTAATGCAGCAGTCAAGTTCCTGAAGAGTAGAGGATAGTGCATGCACATAGACATTGTCCTTCCATATGCACTTCAGCAAGTGACAGTTGACCATATCCAAGGCAGCTGTAATGGAGCAGTCAAGTTCCTGAAGAGTAGAGGATAGTGCATGCACATAGACATTGTCCTTCCATATACACTTCAGCAAGTGACAGTTGACCATAGCCAAGGCAGCTGTAATGTAGCAGTCAAGTTCCTGAAGAGTAGAGCATAGCGCATGCACATAGACATTGTCCTTCCATATACACTTCAGCAAGTGACAGTTGACCATAGCCAAGGCAGCTGTAATGCAGCAGTCAAGTTCCTGAAGAGTAGAGGATAGCAGATGCACATAGACATTGTCCTTCCATATACACTTCAGCAAGTGACAGTTGACCATAGCCAAGGCAGCTGTAATGCAGCAGTCAAGTTCCTGAAGAGTAGAGGATAGCAGATGCACATAGACATTGTCCTTCCATATACACTTCAGCAAGTGACAGTTGACCATAGCCAAGGCAGCTGTAATGCAGCAGTCAAGTTCCTGAAGAGTAGAGCATAGCGCATGCACATAGACATTGTCCTTCCATATACACTTCAGCAAGTGACAGTTGACCATAGCCAAGGCAGCTGTAATGCAGCAGTCAAGTTCCTGAAGAGTAGAGGATAGCAGATGCACATAGACATTGTCCTTCCATATACACTTCAGCAAGTGACAGTTGACCATAGCCAAGGCAGCTGTAATGCACCAGTCAAGTTCCTGAAGAGTAGAGGATAGCAGATGCACATAGACATTGTCCTTCCATATACACTTCAGCAAGTGACAGTTGACCATAGCCAAGGCAGCTGTAATGCAGCAGTCAAGTTCCTGAAGAGTAGAGGATAGCAGATGCACATAGACATTGTCCTTCCATATGCACTTCAGCAAGTGACAGTTGAGCATAGCCAAGGCAGCTGTAATGCAGCAGTCAAGTTCCTGAAGAGTAGAGGATAGTAGATGCACATAGACATTGTGCTTCCATATACACTTCAGCAAGTGACAGTTGACCATAGCCAAGGCAGCTGTAATGCAGCAGTCAAGTTCCTGAAGAGTAGAGGATAGTGAATGCACATAGACATTGTCCTTCCATATGCACTTCAGCAAGTGACAGTTGACCATAGCCAAGGCAGCTGTAATGCAGCAGTCAAGTTCCTGAAGAGTAGAGGATAGCAGATGCACATAGACATTGTCCTTCCATATACACTTCAGCAAGTGACAGTTGAGCATAGCCAAGGCAGCTGTAATGCAGCAGTCAAGTTCCTGAAGAGTAGAGGATAGCAGATGCACATAGACATTGTCCTTCATATGCACTTCAGCAAGTGACAGTTGACCATAGCCAAGGCAGCTGTAATGCAGCAGTCAAGTTCCTGAAGAGTAGAGGATAGTGCATGCACATAGACATTGTCCCTCCATATGCACTTCAGCAAGTGACAGTTGACCATAGCCAAGGCAGCTGTAATGCAGCAGTCAAGTTCCTGAAGAGTAGAGGATAGCAGATGCACATAGACATTGTCCTTCATATGCACTTCAGCAAGTGACAGTTGACCATAGCCAAGGCAGCTGTAATGCAGCAGTCAAGTTCCTGAAGAGTAGAGGATAGCAGATGCACATAGACATTGTGCTTCCATATACACTTCAGCAAGTGACAGTTGACCATAGCCAAGGCAGCTGTAATGCAGCAGTCAAGTTCCTGAAGAGTAGAGGATAGCAGATGCACATAGACATTGTGCTTCCATATACACTTCAGCAAGTGACAGTTGACCATAGCCAAGGCAGCTGTAATGCAGCAGTCAAGTTCCTGAAGAGTAGAGGATAGTGCATGCACATAGACATTGTCCTCCCATATACACTTCAGCAAGTGACAGTTGACCATATCCAAGGCAGCTGTAATGTAACAGTCAAGTTCCTGAAGAGTAGAGGATAGTGCATGCACATAGACATTGTCCCTCCATATGCACTTCAGCAAGTGACAGTTGACCATAGCCAAGGCAGCTGTAATGCAGCAGTCAAGTTCCTGAAGAGTAGAGGATAGCAGATGCACATAGACATTGTGCTTCCATATACACTTCAGCAAGTGACAGTTGACCATAGCCAAGGCAGCTGTAATGCAGCAGTCAAGTTCCTGAAGAGTAGAGGATAGTGCATGCACATAGACATTGTCCTCCCATATACACTTCAGCAAGTGACAGTTGACCATAGCCAAGGCAGCTGTAATGCAGCAGTCAAGTTCCTGAAGAGTAGAGGATAGCAGATGCACATAGAGATTGTCCTTCCATATACACTTCAGCAAGTGACAGTTGACCATAGCCAAGGCAGCTGTAATGCAGCAGTCAAGTTCCTGAAGAGTAGAGGATAGCAGATGCACATAGACATTGTGCTTCCATATACACTTCAGCAAGTGACAGTTGACCATATCCAAGGCAGCTGTAATGTAACAGTCAAGTTCCTGAAGAGTAGAGGATAGTGCATGCACATAGACATTGTCCCTCCATATGCACTTCAGCAAGTGACAGTTGAGCATAGCCAAGGCAGCTGTAATGCAGCAGTCAAGTTCCTGAAGAGTAGAGGATAGTGCATGCACATAGACATTGTCCCTCCATATGCACTTCAGCAAGTGACAGTTGACCATATCCAAGGCAGCTGTAATGCAGCAGTCAAGTTCCTGAAGAGTAGAGGATAGTGCATGCACATAGACATTGTACTTCCATATACACTTCAGCAAGTGACAGTTGACCATAGCCAAGGCAGCTGTAATGCAGCAGTCAAGTTCCTGAAGAGTAGAGGATAGTGCATGCACATAGACATTGTACTTCCATATACACTTCAGCAAGTGACAGTTGACCATATCCAAGGCAGCTGTAATGCAGCAGTCAAGTTCCTGAAGAGTAGAGGATAGTGCATGCACATAGACATTGTACTTCCATATACACTTCAGCAAGTGACAGTTGACCATATCCAAGGCAGCTGTAATGCAGCAGTCAAGTTCCTGAAGAGTAGAGGATAGTGCATGCACATAGACATTGTACTTCCATATGCACTTCAGCAAGTGACAGTTGACCATAGCCAAGGCAGCTGTAATGCAGCAGTCAAGTTCCTGAAGAGTAGAGGATAGTGCATGCACATAGACATTGTCCCTCCATATGCACTTCAGCAAGTGACAGTTGACCATATCCAAGGCAGCTGTAATGCAGCAGTCAAGTTCCTGAAGAGTAGAGGATAGTGCATGCACATAGACATTGTCCTTCCATATACACTTCAGCAAGTGACAGTTGACCATAGCCAAGGCAGCTGTAATGCAGCAGTCAAGTTCCTGAAGAGTAGAGGATAGCAGATGCACATAGACATTGTGCTTCCATATACACTTCAGCAAGTGACAGTTGACCATATCCAAGGCAGCTGTAATGCAGCAGTCAAGTTCCTGAAGAGTAGAGGATAGCAGATGCACATAGACATTGTGCTTCCATATACACTTCAGCAAGTGACAGTTGACCATATCCAAGGCAGCTGTAATGCAGCAGTCAAGTTCCTGAAGAGTAGAGGATAGCAGATGCACATAGACATTGTCCTTCCATATACACTTCAGCAAGTGACAGTTGACCATAGCCAAGGCAGCTGTAATGCAGCAGTCAAGTTCCTGAAGAGTAGAGGATAGCAGATGCACATAGACATTGTGCTTCCATATACACTTCAGCAAGTGACAGTTGACCATAGCCAAGGCAGCTGTAATGCAGCAGTCAAGTTCCTGAAGAGTAGAGGATAGTGCATGCACATAGACATTGTACTTCCATATGCACTTCAGCAAGTGACAGTTGACCATAGCCAAGGCAGCTGTAATGCACCAGTCAAGTTCCTGAAGAGTAGAGGATAGCAGATGCACATAGACATTGTGCTTCCATATGCACTTCAGCAAGTGACAGTTGACCATAGCCAAGGCAGCTGTAATGCAGCAGTCAAGTTCCTGAAGAGTAGAGGATAGTGCATGCACATAGACATTGTACTTCCATATGCACTTCAGCAAGTGACAGTTGACCATAGCCAAGGCAGCTGTAATGCACCAGTCAAGTTCCTGAAGAGTAGAGGATAGCAGATGCACATAGACATTGTGCTTCCATATGCACTTCAGCAAGTGACAGTTGACCATAGCCAAGGCAGCTGTAATGCACCAGTCAAGTTCCTGAAGAGTAGAGGATAGCAGATGCACATAGACATTGTGCTTCCATATGCACTTCAGCAAGTGACAGTTGACCATAGCCAAGGCAGCTGTAATGCAGCAGTCAAGTTCCTGAAGAGTAGAGGATAGCAGATGCACATAGACATTGTCCTCCCATATACACTTCAGCAAGTGACAGTTGACCATAGCCAAGGCAGCTGTAATGCAGCAGTCAAGTTCCTGAAGAGTAGAGGATAGCAGATGCACATAGACATTGTGCTTCCATATACACTTCAGCAAGTGACAGTTGACCATAGCCAAGGCAGCTGTAATGCAGCAGTCAAGTTCCTGAAGAGTAGAGGATAGTGCATGCACATAGACATTGTGCTTCCATATACACTTCAGCAAGTGACAGTTGACCATAGCCAAGGCAGCTGTAATGCAGCAGTCAAGTTCCTGAAGAGTAGAGGATAGTGCATGCACATAGACATTGTACTTCCATATGCACTTCAGCAAGTGACAGTTGACCATAGCCAAGGCAGCTGTAATGCACCAGTCAAGTTCCTGAAGAGTAGAGGATAGCAGATGCACATAGACATTGTGCTTCCATATGCACTTCAGCAAGTGACAGTTGACCATAGCCAAGGCAGCTGTAATGCAGCAGTCAAGTTCCTGAAGAGTAGAGGATAGCAGATGCACATAGACATTGTCCTCCCATATACACTTCAGCAAGTGACAGTTGACCATAGCCAAGGCAGCTGTAATGCAGCAGTCAAGTTCCTGAAGAGTAGAGGATAGCAGATGCACATAGACATTGTCCTCCCATATACACTTCAGCAAGTGACAGTTGACCATAGCCAAGGCAGCTGTAATGCAGCAGTCAAGTTCCTGAAGAGTAGAGGATAGCAGATGCACATAGACATTGTGCTTCCATATACACTTCAGCAAGTGACAGTTGACCATAGCCAAGGCAGCTGTAATGCAGCAGTCAAGTTCCTGAAGAGTAGAGGATAGTGCATGCACATAGACATTGTGCTTCCATATACACTTCAGCAAGTGACAGTTGACCATAGCCAAGGCAGCTGTAATGCAGCAGTCAAGTTCCTGAAGAGTAGAGGATAGTGCATGCACATAGACATTGTCCTTCCATATACACTTCAGCAAGTGACAGTTGACCATAGCCAAGGCAGCTGTAATGCAGCAGTCAAGTTCCTGAAGAGTAGAGGATAGCAGATGCACATAGACATTGTGCTTCCATATACACTTCAGCAAGTGACAGTTGAGCATAGCCAAGGCAGCTGTAATGCAGCAGTCAAGTTCCTGAAGAGTAGAGGATAGTGCATGCACATAGACATTGTGCTTCCATATACACTTCAGCAAGTGACAGTTGACCATAGCCAAGGCAGCTGTAATGCAGCAGTCAAGTTCCTGAAGAGTAGAGGATAGTGCATGCACATAGACATTGTCCTTCCATATACACTTCAGCAAGTGACAGTTGACCATAGCCAAGGCAGCTGTAATGCAGCAGTCAAGTTCCTGAAGAGTAGAGGATAGCAGATGCACATAGACATTGTGCTTCCATATACACTTCAGCAAGTGACAGTTGACCATAGCCAAGGCAGCTGTAATGCAGCAGTCAAGTTCCTGAAGAGTAGAGGATAGTGCATGCACATAGACATTGTGCTTCCATATACACTTCAGCAAGTGACAGTTGACCATAGCCAAGGCAGCTGTAATGCAGCAGTCAAGTTCCTGAAGAGTAGAGGATAGCAGATGCACATAGACATTGTGCTTCCATATACACTTCAGCAAGTGACAGTTGAGCATAGCCAAGGCAGCTGTAATGCAGCAGTCAAGTTCCTGAAGAGTAGAGGATAGTGCATGCACATAGACATTGTGCTTCCATATACACTTCAGCAAGTGACAGTTGAGCATAGCCAAGGCAGCTGTAATGCAGCAGTCAAGTTCCTGAAGAGTAGAGGATAGTGCATGCACATAGACATTGTGCTTCCATATACACTTCAGCAAGTGACAGTTGACCATAGCCAAGGCAGCTGTAATGCAGCAGTCAAGTTCCTGAAGAGTAGAGGATAGTGCATGCACATAGACATTGTCCATCCATATACACTTCAGCAAGTGACAGTTGACCATAGCCAAGGCAGCTGTAATGTAACAGTCAAGTTCCTGAAGAGTAGAGGATAGTGCATGTACATAGACATTGTCCTTCCATATGCACTTCAGCAAGTGACAGTTGACCATAGCCAAGGCAGCTGTAATGTAACAGTCAAGTTCCTGAAGAGTAGAGGATAGTGCATGTACATAGACATTGTCCTTCCATATACACTTCAGCAAGTGACAGTTGACCATAGCCAAGGCAGCTGTAATGCAGCAGTCAAGTTCCTGAAGAGTAGAGGATAGCAGATGCACATAGACATTGTCCTTCTTAAATCCCCCACAGGAAAAACTCACACAGAGTTAAACCTAGTGATGGTGGTGGCCGTGTAATTAATCCATGATCTTTATGTCCAATGTGTCCAATCCAATAGTAGGCCATTACTGACAACTGTTGCCACCTAGCCATTAATCATGGCAACCCAGCTTGCAGAGTTTTCCAGTATAGTCACAACAATTTCCATGATCTGCCATGTACAGTTTGTTTACCAGCTGTAGGTCCCTGGCAGTCACTACATCAGTAAACAATTACTGATAAACAATGATATCACGAGCAGCAGTTCTGCTTCTAATCGCATTTACGATAATGATGCCAACTTGGAATGTGTATTCACGCCAGATTAAAGCAAAGAACTCACTCAAAATAACACAATTTAAATGTTATTTTCAGTTCATGCAGTATATTTAGCTTATGAACCATAAACAATGTTTTCAACTACTCCATCATTTTCCCACTGATCATGTTCTGCCTTTCCTATATTTTAAAAAATACTGCCAACCAGTTTCGGTCCTACATGATATATCCTTGAGCATTATATCGTGCAATTCCTGTAAGAATATGTCAGTTGTTGCATTTCTTTAAGTATTCATTTTACCTTGGCCCAAACTAGTTCTATGGGATTGAGATCACACATGTATGGGGACAAGTAAACGACAGTGTGGCCCACTAAAACCAAAATAACCAATAACATTATAACAATTGAGGAAGAATTCAGTCTAACAACTTCTCATCCCCTCCTGCAGGATCAAAGCATGAAGTACTAAAAGTTTGGTCAGTTAATAATATAGTAATTGTTCCTGCAAGTACAGGTAATGAAATTAATAGAAGGGCAGTAATACCTTTAAGAACCTCTTTAGGTTTGTTTGATTCAGTCATCCTTTAAAGATCTGTTTTACACATAGAACAGTCACTCTGAACCACTTTGTTCTGCAACACAATATCATAGCAGATTTCACAACACTCCTAGGTGAAGGATTATCTACTTCTACATTACTTTTACCATTACTTCCCACATAGAACTGTCACTCTGAACCACTTTGTTCTGCAACACAATATCATAGCAGATTTCACAACACTCCTAGGTGGAGGATTATCTGCTTCTACATTACTTTTACCATTACTTCCCACATAGAACTGTCACTCTGAACCACTTTGTTCTGCAACACAATATCATAGCAGATTTCACAACACTCCTAGATGGAAGATTATCTGCTTCTACATTACTTTTACCATTACTTCCCACATAGAACTGTCACTCTGAACCACTTTGTTATACAACACAGAATCATAGCAGATTTCACAACACTCCCAGGCAGAGTGCTTCTACATTACTTTTACCAGTACTTCCGACACTAAACTAGTGACAAGTACGATTTTGCAACTGAATTAAGATAAATTAGCAGGGAGTATACATAGGGCAAATAATACTGTTTAACAGGTAGAAAAATTCAATGCCATAGCCGGGATTTGAACCACGGATCTTCTGCTTATCGAGCAGCTGCTGTAACCACTAAGCCACCATGGTCAATAAATTTCCCAGCTGATTGATACTTTCCCTGTAGACCACAAGGGAATCTCACATCAGATAAATACCCCAAGCACAACTTACAATTGTAAGTACTTTATGTCCCAGGTTTAAATAACCTTTATATGGTAATTATTTATATATACCAACAAACTTGCTGCTGGTGTTTCTAAACACACACAAGCCGTACGTGGGCAATGTTTAAGAGGTGGAATGAGGGCAGGGGAATTTAATGTCATACTGGCAAGTTGGCCATGGTAGCTTAGAGCAGCCACTTGATAAGCAGAAGGTCCGTTGTTCAAATCTCAGCTATGGCATTGAATTTTTCAGTCCAGATTCCACCTCTTAATACATCAGAATTTTGTTTTTATGGGTCAATCCACGTCAAATCGAACACCCGTAAAACTCGACTTTTTCGTAGGAGGTTCAAAATTTTTTTATGAATAATAGGCATCAAATAAGGAGACCTGTATTTTTTTTATTTCCATATTTTTAAATTACTTGCTTAGTTATTGCTATTAGAAACTAAGCAATTTCTGTGCGCACTGTAATATAAAATCACTTGTTACTCCAAGTTCATATAGAGTTCAGAGTTGGGGTTTGGCGCACTGGAAAGGTTAAATATAACACTTTTAACAACTTTCGATCAATCATTATTACACAAAACTTTTGGACTTTTTTTTTTTATGGTATATTTTGTAAAACCAAAAATAGAATTTAAATCGATGTGTTAAAAATCTAAAAAAATACACACGTATTCCCTGACATTTTATCTATAAAATAAGATGTTGAAAACTATGGAGCTTGCATTGGTGCATTTGCTACAATTTTTTTTCTGGAGGCCTGCAAGCGCACACGGATGAGTAATACGCCAGGTGACTGCAGACAGCCTGCGAATTGCCGCGTCAGCTATGCTAGTCAGATAACTTCTTCCTACTAAGGCAGTACAGTCCATGTAGAAAAATGTCTCCAGAATGTACCTTCTTTCTGATACTCCTGTGGCATCTGACACATGCTTTTGAACTTTTGAATTTTTTTGAAAAAATCTTCTGATGTAAACAGTTCTTTGCTTTTAGCTTCTTCCTTCATGTACGTCCATACATTTGAAATAATTTCTCTACTCTGACTGTAATGTTTTGGTCCCTAATTTGGAACTTACAGGTGGCATAATTGATCTACGCTATGATCAATGTCTCACAAATTCACTATATTCACTCTTTATCGCAAAGGTCTATGTCTTCAACTGCACGCTGCACTAAAAAGCACCTTTGAATTAGCAAGACATGCAGACATCACTACCTTCCCCCTCCCTCCCCCTGTGCATGGTTTCATTCGCAGAATTATACAATATGAGCTGATGAAACAGACAAAAGCTATGGATTCGCCAACAGGACTTCCAGTCAAGGTCAGGGGCCAAGAACGTGGGTCCAGCTGTGCTTTAAAATTACACTCCTTCATTCCTTTGTCAAAAACTGAAGCTTTAGTGAAACAATTTTCTTTCGAAGAAGGAGGTATAGCTGTGTGTTGTATGGAAACATTAGTTTAAAATGCATATTTTAAAAACATTTTGAAGATGCTAATAGTGTAGATATAATAGTGTCAGCTAACAGTGTTCTCCTTACTGTACTGTTGTAAAGTTCATGAAACCTCAAGCAATGAACAGTTGCTGCAATGGAAGGTGGCAATTGTGTGAGATTACTGTAGCCGCCACCGCTGCCACGTAAATTCGCTGCACTGATTTCCAAAGTTAATTACAACTGAACTATTAGAGACTCCATTCTGATTTTTTCTGAGAATATTGAATAAACTTCATTGTGTTTTTAGTTTTTTTTCCAGATTTTTAAATAGTCGAGTTTATGTTATTATCTAACTTTAAAACTTTAATCGTATAAAATATAATATTAAGAATAATTAATAAAATTTTCTAATAAATACCTCACGAAATACTGCAATTTATCTTTAATTTGAGCCAAAGATCAAGTAATTTGCCTCATTACAATCGGAGGTATGATTGATCAAAGAGTGAGGAGCGCGCGATTTTTGGGACATTTCAAAAATTAATATCTGCCAAAATAAATTTTTTATACAAAACGAAGAAACACGGGTCAAATATATTTTGTTCCAACACACCAAAAAAATTTCAAGAAAATCTGAGAGATCAAGGTAATTTTTTGCCATATTTTGTTCGATTTGACGTGGAATGACTCTTATATAAACATTTATGATACATTTCCTGTTGTTGGTAGGAATTCTCCATTAGGAAATATTATGTTTGTTTTTCTTACCAATATAAGGTTGTCTCCTAAGTTTGTTTTGCTTGCAAGCTTCATCTATAGCACCTGAAAACTCTGAACCTTCTGTACACTCAAGTTACCACAGTTGCCCAACCACCCCTGTGAAGTCAACAACTAGACTTGCTACTGGATACGTCAGTGTATGTTTGTGACTAACATTGGTTGGACCAGTGTGAACTTGTCTTTACAAACTATGGAAAGCAAAAACAAACATTTCCGACATCTTATGCGGTTTCACTTTTGTATGGGCAAAAACGCCTCACAATGCCGGCAGAAAATGTGTGCAGTCTCTGGGGAAGATGCAGTAATGAATCAAGCACATCAAAAGTGTTAGTCAGTTTCTTTATTTATACTGTAACAAAACACGCAAAATGCAAAGTCCATTTCTTTTCTAACACTTAATTTGCTCTAAAATCTTACTACAATTGCCTTCTCATTGCTAACACAGTTTATAAACTTCTCTACTATTACAATTCACAGTTGTTCTTACAATAATCTTTCTCAGTCTTTCAATGTCTTTCTCCAGTTTCACTGTCTCTTATATCTTTACTATTAGCATACAATCACTCGACACATACACACACACTCGCTGACAGGTTGGCCGATTCACTCTCATAACTAAAACTAACTGTACATGATGACTTAAACAATTACTCTGACACCAAAAGCTAAACTCTAACTCTAAAACTGACTGATTGCTCACTTTGTCCTATTTATACTGGAGCCAGTGACATACCCTCCCTTTGAGTTATTCCCACTGCACATGTGCATGACTCAGCAAAGAAACTTCTAGAACTTGCTGAACACTACAGTGTTATCATGCAGTTTGATTGCATACACACAGTCGTTAGTTGTCCTGTAGACGACCTCCTTGGTCACACACACAACCGCTCGTATCCAAGGTCACCCAGCCTCCTCTTGCCCATATGTTTTTGAATGATCCAATGTCACAATATTTTGAACGACTTTGTGTTTAAAGTTTGTAAACATATATATCGGCAACTACTCTGTGTAGCTGTGCTGCAGGTGAGGGCTCTTTCCAAGCATTCTTAGTGATTAAAAGATAACAAGAAACGAACAAACTTATGAGACAACCTTATAATTTGCAGAGTACACATGAGAGGAAATTACAGTGGGTAGAGAAAGTTATATGTTGGTAAAGTAAGATTTTTATTTTATATTATATTCATAATGTATACAGTATTACTACTTTCCAAACATTGGCTTATAAAAGTATATTAAATGTTATAAGTGGTTAAAATATGTATATTAAACTCACAAACAAACATGAACTGATACTACTAAGGATTTAAACATCACAGTATGTTACTCATACATAACTTTTCACTTCTTCCTTAATTTAAACTATCAATCTGTCAAGAAGATTGCTCCTTCACTAAAATGGTAAGTAGTTATTTGCTGAGAAAAGTTTAGCTTACCCATTTTCACAACTGTGATTTTAAATAAGACATTAACTGAATGAGGTATCTTTTATATTTAAAACAGCATTTCATTGTTCGTAGCAGATATACAGGTCCAACAAAATTTCACCAGCACACCACGACCAACACGAATCTGTGAATGGAAAGTGGATCATTTTTATACCAATCAAGCACCAGCAAAGACAAGCTGATACAAGATCTGTTCATATTACAGGTACAGGAACCAAATCTGTTCAGGCACTTGGAACTTGCATACCCAACCATTCAGAAAATGCTACGATTATGATGTTAAACAACAAATAAACATGTGAAGTTTAAATACTTCATTGTAATGATGAGAAGATAACCTTCTCAATTATTTGTTATTATGGTGTATTGAACCAGTACAATTGTTACATTTGGAAGCATTTAAATTTCTAGAAATTTCAGTTATAGTCTTGCAGCAAAAAATACTGGCTCAGCTGCATAATGCACTTCAATTGCAAGCAGCAACGTGCTAATAGGTCTTGCCATGCAGTTTTATCTTCCAGGAAAGGCAGCAGGTGAATAGTGGCAAATAATAATTAGACTTCACAATGGGATGTCCATACAGAATAATCGGAAACAATTTCCCAGATGTTCAAGTCGCAAGTTGTGGCATGGTTCTTAGTTTCATTTAATAAATTTCATGAAATGGAAAATGTTTGTGATAAGAAGTGAAGAAAACTACATTAAGTGCTCACAGAAGACACTCTTGGTAACACTGGTCAACACTCGGAGTTCCCCTAAGAAATCTTAGCCATCTTTCTCAGTGAAGAGAAATTTCTTACAGTTCCACATAATAGGGCTACAAACTCTATAAATGGAAAGTGGTGGAAGGTCTTAAATTGAGTGATTCTGGGGTAGGATTATATTGAGAAATTCATCCTAATCTCAATATCTTTACAGATGAAGTGTGGTTTCATTTACTTGGGTATGTAAATTGTCAAAACTGCTGGCATTGCAATGCCAAAATATCTCAAATGCTTCTTAAGGTCTTCATGATGCAGAAGTATGGGTATAGTGTACAGTTTCCTGTGATTGGCTGAGTGGAACTCCACTACAGTTGTGGTGTTGCGAAGGTACCTACATACAACCCAGTGATTTACCTATGTAGCATATGCTTAATGTAACGTTTAAAGTTCACAGCTTATCAGTTACAGTTTTATGTTTGTATTACAGGGTCTGGCAGAATAAATAGCCTGATTTGAGTCGTGCTGTATGGCATCACTGCTTGTGCTTGTATTAAGGACGGACTGCCATTTGTAATTATGGTCTTGTAGAGCTCAGAGCATTGGCTGCCTCCATAGCGCAGTTGGTAGCGTGCTTGCTTCTGGCACAGAGGACCCATAAAATTCTTTACACATGGCAATAGTGGCCAATGTTAGTATCTTCTTTCAAATGCCTTAAAAATATGTAAAATTTTGTACAGTTGTATGAACAAAACAATTGCATGTTGGATTGCTACCTAAAATGCTGAAGGAGTTTTTCATGAGCAAATGTTGTTTCCAAAGGAAATGTCGACTCAAATACTTGGTGTTAGTTCTGGTGGTCCAAGAAGTCGCAGATATGCTTATGGCCATGTTTTCTAGCGTAATTTAGAGGAGTACGCATATCTACATCATATGTTTGAACTACAGCCTTGTGGGAAACAAAGAGCTTTACTAAAGAAAGACGACCCTTATAACAAGCCAGGTGCAATGGTGTGACCTTCCTGCTATCCACAGTGTTAACATCTGCCCCCATACTCAGAAGATGTTCACATATGCCAATGTTACCTTGTTTTGCTGCGCAATGCAGAGCTGTTTCTCCAAAGGAATCCCTGTGTCCGACAGTAGCACCATGGGAAACGAGCAGCTTTACAACAGGAAGATGTCCTCCAGAACAAGCCAGATGGAGTGGTGTGACACCACATTTGTCTCCAGCATCCATGTCTGCCCCCTTATTAAGCAGATAATCACATACTGCTGCTTGCCCACGTGCTGCCGCATGGTGTAGAGGTGTTCCCATGTGAGCATCCCGTAGCCAAACAGAAGCACCACAAGAAATGAGCACCTTTATTACTGAAAGACGTCCCTCAGAACATGCCAAGTGCAATGGAGCAATGTTTCCACCGCTTCCCAAGTTAGCATTTACTCCAACACTCAGGAAGTGCTCACACACTGCTGGATGACCATGCTTTGCAGCATAGTGCAGAGGTGTAAGCATGCTGGTGTCACACTGCTCGACTGAAGCACCACTGGAAACCAGCAGCTTCACCACAGGAACATGTCCTTCAGCAGATGCCAGATGTAGGGGTGTAACATCATCACTGGCTAGTGCATTGATATCTGCTCCCATTCTGATAAGGAGATCACATAGAACTGTGTGACCATGTTTGGCTACGTAATGTAGAGGAGTATAGAAGCTTGCACAATCTTGTAGCTCTAGCAGAGCACCATGAGAGATAAGCAGCCTAGCAACAGGTAGGTGTCCTCTAGAACAAGCCAGATGTAGAGGTGTAAAAGTGTCTTCATCAGCGTTAACATCAGCCCCCTTATTCAGAAGATATTCACATACAGTCGTGTGCCCTTGTTGGGCTGCATAATGTAGAGGAGTGTAGACATCCGAGCTGTGCAAATAAACAGAAGCACCATAATCAATTAGCAACTTTATTACACGAAGATGACCATTAATACAAGCCTGATGCAGAGGTGTGACTCGTTGCCTATCTACAGCATTAACGTCTGCCCCGTTGTTGAGAAGATCTTCACATTTAGCTACATCCCCTTGTTCTGCTGCATCATGTAGCTCAGTCTTGCCTACTTCCTCTTCCACTTCATTGCCAATAAACAGTTGTGTATTGTCCACATTTCTTATGTCAATTTGTGGCTGCAAAAGAAAGAAAAAGCTTAGATTCTTATTGTATTTCAAGCTTGACACTTTTGATATGTTCAGTCTTTGATTCGCGTCGAGATATGAAAAGAGTTTTCTAAATATCAAGTCCTGTGAGCAATATAAGTGAGCGTGTTATAAACATTTGACTGTTGTGTCAGTATACATACGGTCATCCACCCACTCAAGCACACCCTTTTCTAAAAATGCCTCCTTTGGATTCCGAAGTCCCAAAACATGTATTTTGATGAAATCTTGGTATCAAATTTTTGGGTGGAAAGCGATCCTTTCTCTGCCCGCCATACACAAGTGATGAAAAAAGAAGTGTCCATCATGATAGACAAGAAGTAGAAAAATAAACCTTTTTTTCCCCCTATACTATTTACTAAAGTAAGCAGAGGAAGTATTGCATTCCACCCAAAAATTTGATTCTGATATTTTACTGGAAATAAAAGTTTTGATACTCCTTAGTCCAAAACAACCATTTTTTTTAAATACCTGTGTGTGAGTTTGTAAACAGAGTATAACTCAAAAAGGAAATATCAGTTAAATACCAAACTTGATATTTAAGGTAAGCAGCTTTCAAGAAAATCCCCTACAAATAGCTCTTAATGATTTTGCATAAACTGCCATAGGTATAAGATACCGGTTCTTCATTTAAAACTTAACAGGTACACAGCATTTTGCTTGTGCACCACTGGTAGTGCCACAGCCAGATTTGCTCCTACATAAACTCTGCACATAAAGCATGTACATTATAGAAGATGCTGGAAATGTCATCCACCCTTGGTTAACATTCGGAGAACACATTCTGATTCACCCAATTAAGCTGGGCCACTGTAATGTTTCTGATTTCATTTCTATTATTTTGTTTTAGTTCTTCCAATGCATGAGAATTTGTCTAAAACTAAAACCATAGAAGTGTACAAGTGTCGATGCTTTAAAACAAGGTGACCCCATATCACAAGTGCATTATTGTGAATGGTTTCTTTCATAGCTGAATGACGGTTTAATTGATCCACAGTTTCTGTTCTTTTTCGAGGAGGAGTGGTTCCACCTAAATGGTCATAAAAGTCAATACTGAGCCTCTGAAAATCCACATCGCGTTCAAGATACCCCTCATGATTGGAGAGCTGGAGTTTGATGCACTGTTAGCACTAGATGCATAATCGGTCCAGTATTCTATGAGCATGTAAATTCAGAGAGGTACCGAAATGACATTTTGACCCCATTTTATCACAAACTGACAGAAGAAGGGAAATTGTATACATGGTTTCAACGAGATTTTACTACTGCCCATAAAACAGAGGAGTCCATGAACAAAATTAGGGAAGTGTTTGAAGATAGAGTGATTGGTGCTGGTGTATGGCCCCCTTGCTTCTCGACCTAACAGTGGTGGGGCAACCTGAAAGACAAAGTTTACGAGACAAATCCTCAAACATTGGAAGAACTAAAACAAAATATTAGAAATGAAATCAGCAACATTAGAGTGGCTCAACTTAATCATGTGAATCAGAATGTGTTCTCCCGATATAATGCTTGTTTAGCCGAGGCTGGACGACATTTTCAGCATCTTCTATAAGGTAAGAGTCTCATACATACGTTATGCGTGGAGTTTGTGTAGGAGCAAAACTGGCTGTACCACACCCAACTGTCCACAGGTGAAATGCTGTGCACCTGTTAGGTTTTAAATGAAAAACTCTGTATATGATCTAAAGTAAGAACAAATTAGAAACTAAAAACTTCACTTATCTTAGTAATGTTGCAATTTCTTTTTGCAAAACTGACTCAAGTTTTGAGTTGACTCCAATTCATTCTCAATTCACTGTTAATAGCTTCATTTTCCTTAATTAACTCTGTATATGTGTTAAAATAAACTGTATACTTGAAAGGTAGAACTGGAACTCAAAAATTCAAATCCCAGCTGTGGCATTGAGTTTTTGAGTTCCAGTTCTACCTCTCAAACTTTGCCCACACACGGCTTGTGTGTTTAAAAACACCAACAGTAAGTTTGTTGGCACAAATAAATAATGTATACTTGAATTTTCTGGGAATAGCCTGTGAAGTACTCTTCAGTCTAATATACTTCTGTATAGTTGATAAGCTGTAAGAGAGAAACAGAATCTTACTGCACAAAAATCGTGGACCTCATTTAAGGACACAAGTTGTCACCTTTTATACTGGTGGAGTTACCTTTCTGAAACATTCCTCATTATTGCTTTGAATTTTCAAATGTGAAGTTGTTAGTTTTTTCTTGCACAAAGGACATGGAATTTCAAAGCTATAATATAGTGACGATCTAAACAGCCATAGGTCCATAGTTTGATGTGCAAGATACTGGGTTAAAAATTGAAGCTAGAGATTTCTTCTGGGCTTAAAAGCCCTGCTCTGCTGGAGTTTAGAGGTCCAGACATTTCATCCACACCTGCAGTGGACATCATCAATGGCGTAGTCTGAGTCTTCTTGGCAAAGGTACAGTTACAACAGAATTGCTGGCTGAAGGTGCCGTATTTATATCTGGGCCACTCACAGCGGATTGGCTGGGCTCGAGTGGGAGGTGAGTCCTAGGTGGGCAGAGCTTCTCCGCTCTGGTTGCTGAATGGTTGACGCGATTTCTCTGCATTTGTGCTTTGTTTTTATGCTCAAGTACTGGATGCCAGGTTTTGTTCAGTTTTAGAGCTTTTTCTTTTCTGTTAAAATTATTGGGGTGTTTGTAAATTTCTATGGCTTTGTGTTGTAGTCTGGCGTGATAGTACAGCACTGACGAAAGAACAGTGGTCTCCTTGTACTGAATTATGTGTTCTCCGTTGGCCCATATTGCATGTTCCACGACTGCTGACTTGTCTGTCTGTCCCAGATGGCAGCACCTCTTGTGTTCTGTGAGTCGGGTGTTGATACTGCATTGGGTGGTACCTATGTACACTGCAACGCAGGAACACGGAATCTGGTAAACACTGGCTGAAGCGAGAGGGTCCCTGGGATCTTTGGCCGACCAAAGCATGGTATTAATCTGTCTGGTAGGTTTGAAGATAGTTTTGATGTGGCGCTTGAGAAGGCATCCTATTCTGTCCGTGACACTTTTGAAATAAGGCAGAAAAGCAGTGCCTTTGCTCTTGGGTGGATCCTGTTCAAGGTTGGCAGGGTGAGGCTTAGGTGGGCGTATTGCTCTGCAAACTTCTTGTGCCGTGTAACCATTTGAATACAAAGTCTGTTCAAGATGTCGGAGTTTGTGTTGTAACGAGTTAGGCTCACAGATGCAGGCAGCAGGGTCAGTGAGGGTCTTTACTATGGCACGTTTCTGCTTAGGATAATGGTTGGAATTTTTGTTCGGATATCATCAGTGTGGGTTGGTTTGCAGTAGACTGTATGGTCAAGAGTCCCAACTGCTCTCTTGCTGACCAGAACATCCAAAAAGGCCAGTTGTCCATCTTTTTCTTTCTCGATAGTGAACTGAATACATGGATTGATGCTGTTGAGATGTTGGAGAAGACCACCAAGAGCTGATTCTCCATGACACTTCTGTCTTCTGGAGTCATGGGGAATCTAATGTTATTGCCCTTTAATAAGCTGTGTTCGACTACTGCAGTAGATTCAATGAAACCACAGCTCTCGACACCACAACACACTTCCATGCCAGGATGTACCATGAGGCATAGAAATTTTTAAACATACTAATAACTTCAATAGAAAAGAGGAAGCAGCACGCATTCACAAAGCATAGATAACAGTGCTGGCTGACACACATACAAAGTCATACAGCTTAACCAGAAATAAGACCTGATGCAGACCACAATTGGCTGGGCACAGCCAATGGGAGAGAGAGAGGGGGGGGGGGGGGGTGGTCTCGTCCTGTCATATATATAAGATATACACTCCTGATGAGCCCCACTTCACAAAAAGTCACTTTCCTCTGATGATGCTCATCGGAATGCCAGGCGAAATGTCAGGTGTTCACACATCGACTGGACCATGGCCAATGAGCCCGGGAATATCATTTTACTAGATAGACTCCTGCTGTGAAAGTCTAAGCTCACAATGCTTAGTATGTTGTGTGGGATGGCAAACTGATTGGTTTTCCATAGAAACCCTTGTCCAGAAATGCATGGTTTGGACACTGGAGTGTTGAAGTTTCAGAACAAACAGTTATGACAATTTGCTTTGATATCTTAATACGGCAGGTATGCAACCCTTTAGCCACTTGTGTACTGGAATGAACGACCAGAGCATAACAACATTCCTGCACATGCACTAAATTCCTCCATAGAGTCCTTGGTGCACATCCTACTACATACCCTTTGGAATGCTCAGTACAAATTTGTCAAATTCAAGATCATATGCCATCAACAGCCTCAGCCACAGTAAATGCCAGCTCATTGACAACAATGGAAGCAGCCCCCACTTTAAACCAAGCCACACAGCAGCAGCCAAACCAATAAACAAAGACCGGGGCAACCATCATACGCCCACACATGCTAAGCGTATAGAACCTGCGACACCAAATGGCTCTGGATCAGTTGCCGAGACTAGCAGAGTACTATGGTCACACCACTGATGATGTTCAACCCAGCTTCAAACGAAACGTCTAGAAGGAGGTTTTCCACTAGACCATGGCCCACATTCTGTAATTTATGACACCAGCCATAATATTTTCATTCACACCTGCTGACATGGGAGTTATGCAGTTCCATCAACCATTGAAGAGTTACTCAAACATGTGCTGTTTAAAGTTTAAGGGCAGCGAAGGTATATAAGTTTGATGTAATACTATAGAGGATAGAGCTAATTGGGATACCCCAAAAACCAACTGTGGCATTTTCCCACCATTATGGCATGGTCTGGTTATATTTGGTGATATTCTGTTACGTTGCATTAGTACCAACCAACTGTTCGTAAAATATAACCATGGTAAAGCTACAGCCATAGTTGGTGTTATTGCACCCACAACATTGCCAGAGAAACCTTTATCTTTTAACCCATTTGCAGGGAAGGCAACCGATCAATTTTAAAACTAGATTCTGTTAGACGCCTTATTAATCCATTGTATTGTTCGTGTGTGTGTGGTTTTGTCTTGAATTGTTTAGAACAGTGCTGTCTAGCTTTCTTATTTGCTCAGGCACATTTAACTCATGCCTAAGAAGGCATGGGTACAATCACAACCACCGTTAGGGCAATGACCCTTCTTTTGAGAGGAAAAAGGTAATTACAACTCAAGGTGCTTAACCTATTCAGTGATATGGACGTGAAATCACGTCCATTTAAAGTGACGGATAAGCATTATGGGCATGCATACACATCCTGTGTGTTTGTGCACTTAACCCTTATTTATCCCTTATCTAACTCAACTTATTTTAATTTTCCCTTTATGAAACATTTAAGTAAAGTCTATATTCTTTACTGGCTTACCTTTATATGTTCCTTGTGCAGTGATATGCCTCAAAACAGGGATAAACATACAAGGGTACATCTCCACATTCGCGAATAATTCCCTTCTTGCGGCACACGAAACACTTTCGGGATGGGCGGGACTTCTTTGTTGTTGGTGGTATCCTTTTAGGATAATGTTTTCCTTGAAGTCTGAGGGGTGCAGGGGTTCTGGATTTTCTACCCCCAATGTGGTATTCTTCAATTAGGCTGCAAGCTATTGATAGTCGGAAGTCCAGGTAGGTCATTGTCCTGTGTGGGTTTAGAGCTCTCCAAATTACCAAACAATTGTATATGGTTATATCCAGTTGGTGCAAAAATACCTTTTTATACCACTTCTCACTTCAGCTACAAGCAGGAAAGTATATGTATGTATTTCAACAAAGAAACGCAGTCTACTAAGTTACGAAACTCGTGTAAGCAAAAGTTGCAAACATGCTCTGTTCTGATGACTCAGAAACCACGCATACACTAGTGCTTTATTTTACACTATGCTTTTATTTTGCTGACGCATGAGCCACACATACAATGGGTCGACTACTGTTTCTTTCAGAGAACTTATATTAGATGCGTTCGACAGAGCAAAGTTAACTTTTCACCACAGTGAAACAAAAAGTCCCATTTCAACGTTTTGTAAACAACTCAACTTTGCTGATGACATACATGTATACTGCATATAACGAGTTTTATACCAGTTTTTGTTTCATTAAAATAACTTAATATTTACACAAAATACAGCAGTGTATATACAAAGCACTTTTAGCGCATTTAACAATATGCTGGATATTGGGTAGCAGTTCTCGGCTCGCGGACGTTTTAAATGGCCATCACTCAAGAGGTTAATAACTCTTCCAAGTTTCAAGTTGATATCAACAATAGTTTAAAATCTGTGGCTAGTTAACTATTGCTGTGCATTCTGGGCCATGTGTCCCCTTTAAGTAACATCTTTCAAATGATAATAATGCTTGAACATCGTTACCATACAACACATGAACCTACTCATCTTTGGCAAATCTTGTCCTGCAATAACACTTTTGGATAAAATTACTTCCAAACGCTAAATATCATAATATGTTTAATGCATTACTGTGTTGAAAACACAAAAATAACAACAGTAGGTTAATAACTGCCTACAATGCTCTAAACCAGCCCTGTCTAATGCGGCACCCGTTATGTATTTTTCTGGCACCTTTCATAAGCACTCAGACGATTTCTAATATTAATTCAAATTTTAATACAAAACTATTTCCTTTCAAATATCTTGCCAGTACAAACTCATGAAGTATGTTTTTGTGCATATAACCCTATGATATTTGAGGTTAGAAATAATATTTTTATTATGTAGGTTGGCAGTACTTTTTGGTGTAATGTCCACTGCAGTTAGTGTAATGTTGGTCATATTGAATTCTTGAAAACTGCCAATAAGCTGTTTTCCCTATTCGTAGCATCTGGTTCTCGAAGTTACAGGTTAAAATCTACCAGTGGGCAATGAATTTCTTAAAAATCTTTAGCATGGTTACAGCCAGTGGTCATGTGTTGTAGATTTACAACATGTAAAAGAACCTCAAGCCTGATACAAAAGCTTCTGAACAAATTAAGCAGCCTTTCACTCCCTGTACAGAATGGGATGCTAAGAACCATAGCAGTTAAACAGTGTCCAGAAATAAATCTCAATTTTATTATCTTCTTTCTTGGAAGATTGAAAACAGTGTTGTAATACGAGGGTTGTTCGACAAGTTCTCAGAACGGAGTAGAAAAAAAGTACTTACGACACTGGAACTTTTTTATTTTTCAATATAGTCTCCTTGTAGACTAATGCACTTAGTCCAGCGATGTGCCAATGCCTTGATCACATCTCGAAAATGAGATTCCTCCAGGCCTGCAAAATAGTTATCTCCTGCAAAATAGTTGAAGAAAATCTTCATCCACCAAGGAAAATTTTCAGCTTTCGGAAGAGATGGAAGTCTGATGGAGCCATATCAAGTGAATAAGGCAGGTATGGCAACAGTTCATACCTTAGTTGGTGTAAATTCACCATGGCAACAGCACATATGTGCGGGCGTGCATTGTCTTGGTAGAAGACGACTTTCTTCCTTGTTAAACTGGCCATTTTTCACATCTCTTTTGGTTTAATTGGTCCAGGAGGTTAGCATAGTACTCTCCTGTAATGGTTTGCCCACTGGGGAGATAATCTACAAACAGAATCCCCTTTGCATCCCAGAAAACTGATGCCATTACCTTTCCAGCATAAAGAATTGTCTTTGCTTTTTTTGGTGGTGGAGAATCAGCATGCTTCCACTGTTTTGACTCTGGAGTATAGTAGTGGACCCAAGTTTCATCTGTGGTCACAAACTGGCACAAAAAATCTTGTTCATTGCTCCTAAAACATAAAGCCATAACCGAAACTCCTGAAACATGCAACGGGAAAACAACAGCTGTCCACATGGGAACAAATCATTTTGAAAAACAGAAAGAGTATTCAATTTTGACATCCCGAGAAGGATATCTTCAGCAAGTTCCTTGAACCACCACCAGAGGAGAGGTCAGAGGAAACATCAACATCCACACCAGAGAGAACCAGTCAATGTCCGGTTGATAATGGAGGAAAGTCAGCCTTCGAAACATGTTCTGGTAAATTATAAGTAGGTGTTGTGTAGTGCTATTAATCGACTCACCTTTTTGGTTGAAAAAGCTAAATTTATTTATTTTTTTATGTAGCACTTTAAATATTATCTCTTTGTAATATTTATATACATACTTAAGCCTGTACCAAAATTTTAGTTTGTGAAGCTAAAAATCATACAATATTTAATTAGATAAATCATACCTTGCATTTGACTGATTGCTCACTTCTATAGTTGTAACTTCTGCTGGTACTGGCTGTACTATCTGCATATTTGGACCTTTTAGTCCAATTAGGAAATGTGCACTCTGATTCTCTGCTTCTTTTCTGACCTCTGTTAGAATCTCTCCTAAACTCAGAACTGCTTCTAAAAGATCTTGGTTTAATTTCCTGGAAATATTTCTGTTCACGACTTGGCTTCCAAACGTTTGCTTCTTGTTCAGCCTTCCTTGTCTGCTTTTCTTTAACACCTAGTTTCTGTGCCAGCTGCCTGACCTTTTCCTGAAGTGCAATATTTCTCAATTCCAATTCCTCAATGTATTTCTCTTCATTAGTTCTTTCTTTTGTCAACAGCTGGGCTTTTCCTCCATGTTCAATTTTCTTCATTTGCATTTCCCTCTCATGCTTTTCTTCACCAACTTGCTTATGTGAAAAATTCTTATACTTTTTGGGTTCTCCAGTCTTCTTCTGCAGATTATATTTTCCATCAGCATTCTGTTGTATCACTCTCTTGATGCTTCCGTCAAGTTGTTCAGTCTTCATCTCTGATTTCTCTTTGCCATCAAGTTGTTCGGTGTTCTTCATCTCTGGTTTCTCTTTGCCATCAACTTGTTCAGTCTTCATCTCTAGTTTCTCTTTGCCATCAACTTGTTCAGTCTTCATCTCTGGTTTCTCTTTGCCATCAACTTGTTCAGTCTTCATCTCTAGTTTCTCTTTGCCATCAACTTGTTCAGTGTTCTTCATCTCTGGTTTCTCTTTGCCATCAAGTTGTTCAGTGTTCTTCATCTCTGGTTTCTCTTTGCCACCAAGTTGTTCAGTGTTCTTCATCTCTGGTTTCTCTTTGCCACCAAGTTGTTCAGTGTTCTTCATCTCTGGTTTCTCTTTGCCATCAAGTTGTTCAGTGTTCTTCATCTCTGGTTTCTCTTTGCCACCAAGTTGTTCAGTGTTCTTCATCTCTGGTTTCTCTTTGCCACCAAGTTGTTCAGTGTTCTTCATCTCTGGTTTCTCTTTGCCACCAAGTTGTTCAGTGTTCTTCATCTCTGGTTTCTCTTTGCCATCAAGTTGTTCAGTGTTCTTCATCTCTGGTTTCTCTTTGCCATCAAGTTGTTCAGTGTTCTTCATCTCTGGTTTCTCTTTGCCACCAAGTTGTTCAGCGTTCATCATCTCTGGTTTCTCTTTGCCACCAAGTTGTTCAGTGTTCTTCATCTCTGGTTTCTCTTTGCCACCAAGTTGTTCAGTGCTCTTCTTCTCTGGTTTCTCTTTGCCATCAAGTTGTTCAGTGTTCTTCATCTCTGGTTTCTCTTTGCCACCAAGTTGTTCAGCGTTCATCATTTCTGGTTTCTCTTTGCCACCAAGTTGTTCAGTGTTCTTCATCTCTGGTTTCTCTTTGCCACCAAGATGTTCAGTGTTCTTCATCTCTGGTTTCTCTTTGCCACCAAGTTGTTCAGTGCTCTTCATCTCTGGTTTCTCTTTGCCACCAAGTTGTTCAGTGTTCTTCATCTCTGGTTTCTCTTTGCCATCAAGTTGTTCCGTGTTCTTCATCTCTGGTTTCTCTTTGCCATCAATTTGTTCAGTGTTCTTCATCTCTGGTTTCTCTTTGCCATCAATTTGTTCAGTGTTCTTCATCTCTGGTTTCTCTTTGCCATCAAGTTGTTCAGTGTTCTTCATCTCTGGTTTCTCTTTGCCATCAATTTGTTCAGTGTTCATCTCTGGTTTCTCTTTGCCATCAATTTGTTCAATGTTCTTCATCTCTGGTTTCTCTTTGCCATCAAGTTGTTCAGTGTTCTTCCGCTCTGGTTTCTCTTTGCCATCAAGTTGTTCAGTGTTCTTCTGCTCTGGTTTCTCTTTGCCACTTCGGTTGCCAGCAAGTTGTTCAGTGTTCTTCTGCTCTGGTTTCTCTTTGCCACTCTGGTTTCCATCAAGTTGTTCAATGTCCTTGATCTCCAGTTTTTCCTCACTACTATGTTTTTGTATGAGACACTTGTTTTCATCAAGATCAGATTTCTTCACCTCCAGTTCTTTATTGCACCTTTCTTTGCTATTCAGGTTATGTTTAAGAAACAGGTTTCCTTCAAGTTGTGTTTCTTTGATCGTGTTCATGTGTAGCAGTTTTTCTTCACAATTGTGTTTCTTCCTAAGCCTATTGGTGTTTCCCTTAAGTTGTTCACTGTTCCACTCCAGTTCCTTAACCTGACTTTGTTCACCATTCTGTATTTGCCAAAGCTTTCTGATCTTTCGCACAAGCTGTCCCCTTTTCTCCACTTCCAGTGCCTTAACCTGACTTTGTTCAACATTCTGTTTATTTCCAAGCATTCTGTTGTTTCCTTCAAGCTGCTCTGGCTTCATTTCCTGTTCCTTATCATGACTTTCTTCGTCACTATGTTTTTGCCTCAGCTTTCTGATGTTTCCCTCTAGTTGTTTGGTCTTCTTCACTTCTACTTTCTTATCATGGTTTTTTCCTTCACCATTTTGCTTCTGCCTAAGCTTTCTGTTGTTTCTCACAAGTTGTTCAGTCTTATCATGCTTCTCTCCACCATTTTGTTTATTTCTAAGCATTCTGTTGTTTCCTTCAAGCTGTTCTGGCTTCTTCACTCCCAGTTCATGCTTTTCTTCACCATTCTGTTTTTGCCTAAGCTTTCTGCTGTTTGCCTCAAGCTGTTCACTGCTGAACTCCAGTACCTTATCACTGTTATCTTCTCCACTCTGTTTTGGCCTAAGCTTTCTGTTGTTTCCTTCAAGCTGTTCTGGCTTCTTCACTCCCAGTTCATGCTTTTCTTCACCATTCTGTTTTGGCCTAAGCTTTCTGTTGTTTCTTTCAAGTTGTACAGTGTTCTTCACTTCCAGTTCTTTATCACTCTTATCTTCACCACAGTGTTTCTGCCTAAGCCTTCTGTTGCCTCTGTCAGTTTGTTCAGTCTTCACTTCCAGTTCCTTATCACAGTTTTCTTCACCATTCTGGTTTTGCCTGAGCTTTCTATTATTTCTCTCAAGTTTCTCAGTCTTGTTCACTTCCAGTTCCTTATAGTTTTCTTCACCACTCTGTTTTTGCCTAAGCCTCTTGCTTTTTCCTCTAAGTTGTTCAGTCTTGTTTACTTCCAGTTCCTTAATATGTTTATCTTCACCACTGTGCTTTTGTCTGAGCCTCTTGTTTACCTCAAATTGTTCAGAGCTCTTCATCTTAGCTCTGCTAATACGCTTCACCTTATCACTGGGTACTTCCAGAAATTCTTCAATTTTTCTCTTTAGTTTTGCACTAGCAATTTTTGCTTTCTTTGTAAGCGGCTTTGCATTTGTCAGTTTTTGGGTTATCTTCCTTTTCTTTCCTTTAAGCAGCACACAAGGTTGCTTATTTAAAGCATAATTTCTTAAACTGTAAACATGTGTTTCTATCTGAAGACTTTTAGATTCCTCACTGTTTTCTTGGGGATCATAAATATCTCTCTTTTCCTTCTCCTCATGGCTACTGGAGCTCAAACGAAGATATTTATTGTTGGGCTGAGCGGCCATCATAGTATGCCTGCAACAATAGAGGAGATAAAATAATGCAACAACTAATGCATAACATCATGGACTAAATGATCATAATAATTGAGTACCTGGGTGCAACAAGAGCATTAAACAGCTAACACTTTCTGTGTAAATGCACACATATTCTTCAAACATTCAACTATCATCTGTACCAAAATTAATTTGATATGAAGTCTCTAGATAGCAGGAGGTCCTTGGAAAGAAGATTGTGCACAATGCTTTTGTTGCACCCATGTCCATGCCATTCACTGAGAGTATGATAACCACATAGTACGATGGACACCAGTGATGAATATGTTAAACATATATGTAGGCTTCCACGGCCTCTGTCCATTACTTTTTGGTTTCCAGTATGAATCACATCGTTGGCTTTTTGAGAAATTAAAAATTATGCAAATGTTTTGCCACAAAACTATGTTCGACTTCTTCAATGTCCAAGTAGACAGTAACTAATTGGATGGACTTTTTGCAGTCACACATTGAAGAAGTCAAACATAGTTTTATGACGAAACGGCATAATTTTTAATTTCTGAAAATGCCAGTAAGACATGGCCCATACCGGAAACCAAAAAGTAATTATGAATATGTTACTTCAGATATTTGTTGATGTCATTGAAAGTACACGTGCAGGGGTATAGAGAGAAAGAAATTATGAATTGTGGAAACAAAATATTGCCCAGAAATTTCAAAATTCTGGTAAAATGGATAAACCTGGGTGGAATACAATACTTCCTCTACTTACCAGTAGATTAAGTAAAAATGTCTCAACAAAGAGGGGTCATCAAGTGGAACATATCTCAGCAGTGAAAGGGTTAAAATTTAAAATACTTTCTATTCAGATAATAACATAGGAGGCTGTAAACTGATGTAGATCCACTTTCTCAAAAAAAAGAGTTAATTTCAAAAGCTTAATTTAGACCACATGCAACACACAGAGGTTGCAGTTGTCCACAGGTGCCATTAATTTACATATAGGTAATTATTGTAATAGGTAACATTATCAGTCACTAATAACTTTAAGCACATAGAAGTATCACAGTGAAAATGAAAGTAATTATAACAGGGTTATCCAAAGCTCACCGTATTAAGCTTGTTGTGAATGTGAATGTCTTATACCTAAAGAATGAGAAAAAATGTAAAGTAGAAAAATTCTTTGAGCTATCCCATCCCAGTATTTTTTTAGAACTTGTGTTAAATTTCAAAACAGGGTTTAAGACATAATGCAACATTGCATTTTGCACACATAAATTTTGTATCTTTCCTTTTGGGGGCCTTTTTGTGGTATTTGAACACACATGGCATTTTCTAGCAGGCTTAGCTTTGTTTGATGCAGGTGTTACAGAATTTGCAAAGTGTTTTTCTGTCAGCCTGCATAGTTTGTAACCAGATACTGATCCTCCAGATTTGTTTGTTGTTCTTGGTGCATGGTACTTCTAAAATATTTCATTCATCAGAGAAAGTTGAAAATCAGTCAAAGTAACAGTTTGTCCATTTTTCACATTGTATAAGGTATGAGAATTTAAAGGGGTGTTGTCTAAAAGATGGAAAAAAAAAACTTGTATCATTTCACAACTTCCAGGCACATTCAACAGAACTAATCATATCAGTCCCGTGCACTGCACCCATGTTCTTATTATAGTCAATGGCTGTCGGTGTCTTTGTCTATCAGTCAGTCTTCCCTGTCTGTCTCATTGTGTCACTATGTAAAGTGGTCAATGTACACACTTCTCGTCTGTCCATCCACCTTAGTGCTAGCATGTTACCTGTGTCTAGATTCTCTATGTCCCTTCTTTAGTTTCTCAGTCATTTTACCTAAGCATTTCCTTCCAGTGCCACATGCATTTACTCCATGTGCACATAGTCAGTTACAAAGAACAGGACTAGAATACCAACTGTCAATCCTCAAGTTGTGTCCTCTATTTAGGTATTTAGTTATAATGGTTTGAACTACGGCACCAGAAAATCCTAAGTCACAGTTCTCAACATCTTTGCCCCTGTGAACAAAATGAAGTCCAGTATATGCCTGTCTTATTGTTGCAAAGCATGAAAACCTTTATACCAAATCAATGCCTTTTGGAGGGAATGTACTGTTGAAAATACAGTGACCCTTGAACAATACCAGGCTCTCGTAATTGCATCGATTTTCAACAGGAGTGAAACAAGCACTAAAACTGAGTCTTAAATGTTCAACAATAGATTTCAGTTTATGTAGTCTGTCTCCTTGAGTATGTGTGTCATTGTCATTGAAATGAAGTAGTCTGAGTAGTGACATGTACCCTGCAAACTGCGGGTAGCACTTAGAGGTTCTGTTGACCAGTATTCTGCATGGGTCAGTTTCTTTACCCTGGCTTCAGCGTTATAAGTACCAAGAAAATGATAAGTTCTTCGAGTGTGGTTTCAGACCAGGACTGCAAATGGATGGCAGCTTCTCACAAAGAAAATTAGTTTTTTTAGCAATGACTGCACAATTTTGAAAGAAAAAATAATTTAAAAATATCAAAAACTGTGTCATTTTCATCCAAATTCACAGAAATACCTGGTTATGTTATCAAAACCATTATTTTGTGGAATAAAATTGACCCTCAGCCATTGAAACAGGACTGACATCCCGTCTTCTCTTTGAGCGTGGCACGTCTTGTGGCGATGGACACTTTCATCACTTTTCTCACTACCAAATCCCCAGCATCACTATCAACACACTCACTTCCACTTTCCTGATTACTGTAATCAATATCTGACATATCAGACGGCAAAGCATCAAGCATCATCATCACCACCACCGCCACCGCCACCACCACCATTGTTATTAATACTGCTGTTATTATTATATTTTTATCATTATTATTATTATTATTATTATTATTATTATTATTATTATTATTATTATTTATTATGTCATAAATATGCACACACCAAGCAAAATTACTGGTTAAAAATCTACTGTTTTCTCCTTATTTTACTTTAGCAGACATGGTAACACTGCCTCTACTTACTAGTAGAGAAACTAAACAGCACTTAGTATATACTCTGTTCATCAAGAGATTAGAGGAGATATAAACAAAGCACCGGTTTGTATCACTCCGCGGCCACGTGCTTTCACAATGACGCAACACGGTTACCTACCGCTACGTGTAGGTATAATATGCATTTTACACTACTAAAAGGATATATTTACTTGATCCAAATAACATATAGCACATGGAAATTAACTGCTACTTACGTCTTCTCTGTCCACAATAACGCTTTTTCATTTCCTGCTCACAATCTCGAAACCAATCTCCAGAAGCAGCTTGTGGAGGGAAGTTCGTTTTAAATCTGGAAGATTGGGATCAGAGTTAACTGCCAACAGCACTTTGTTTAAGGTGGGGGTTCATTGTTAACAAAGAACTAGTGAACTTTTCGACGGATTGCAGATCTCACACTCACAAATTCGTCGCAAACTACATCCACCATTTATCTTTCACATGGTCGCTTTTTGCCGGTATATTCACCAACTGACAATGTTTCTTTGCGTGTGCTGTAAATACTTGCAACTGACACACCGGTAAACTCAGATGTTAATTTCAACACATCTTCGATAGCAAGTTCAGGATATTTCTACAGAACTTGTTAAATACGTTCAATATTGTTGTCTTTTCACCACTTCATAACGGTTTGCCACGCTTATGTTTTACAACACTCACTTGTTCCACCATGTTACTTTCATACTGAATAATGCACGGGCAGAATGAATTAGGCTGGTTACAGATTCACTTAATTGCGTATTCTTACACTTTAACTATGCTTAGTACACTTAGTTCATGCTTTAACAAACATTAAGTGACATTTCAGACCTCAGTAACAGTATTTCTTCAAGGGACTATTTAGACGGCGAAAGTGTCAAGAAGGCACGCTGTGGTCAAAATGCACGTGGCTTTGTTTACGTCTCCTCTAATCTCTAGATGAACAGAGTATAGCAGTATTAACTTGTACAATAAACTCCCCCAATTCTTTAAGAAATTACCAAACTGAGCTACATTTTAAAAGAAATTAACGAAATTTCTAATAAATAAGATCTTATTCTGGAAGTTGTTTAGTGAATTAGTTGTTATACGAGGGTTGTCCATAAAATACGGTTCCCAAAGTCCTGCAGTTGCGAGCAACACTTATGGGAAATCTGGCAATACTGACATGTAGCTTGGTTCTCCCTCTTCCAGTCTCCTGCCCTGTGAGCTGTCTTGGCTCGGCAGCCGTTAGAAATGGAGCTTCCACTGGCTTCTCCTGCCAGGTGTGAATTACGCTCTGCGATTCATTTTTGTGCACAAAAAAACACTGCACCAGTGGACATTCATTCCCAACTGTATGAAGTGCATGAGCGCACAACATATATGCAAATGGTGCAGAGAATTCAAAGAAGGACGTACAGCCATGAAGACCAGCGTTCTGCACGACCATCGGTTTCAAACGACACCATTGTGAAAGTGGAAGAAGCAATGCTCAAAGATCGAAGGGACAGAAAGGGATTATTGTTGTGCGAATTTCTGCCTAACAGTACAACAATCAATGGGGAGTGCTACTGTGAGATGTTGAAGAACCTTTGCAGCGGACTCCAAAACAAGAGGAGAGGCATGCTTACTAAGGGAGTGCATTTTCATCAGGACAACCTTGTCCTCACATTGCCCATGTGACAACCAAACTCGTCAACAAATTTGGATGGGATACTGCCACACACCCTCCTTACAGCTTAGACCTAGCCCCAGGGACTACCATCTCTTCCCTGACTGGAAGCAACACCTGGGTGGGATACTGCCACACATCCTCCTTACAGCTTAGACCTAGCCCCAGGGAGTACCATCTCTTCCCTGACTGGAAGCAACACCTGGGTGGGATACTGCCACACACCCTCCTTACAGCTTAGACCTAGCCCCAGGGACTACCATCTCTTCCCTGACTGGAAGCAACACCTGGGTGGGATACTGCCACACACCCTCCTTACAGCTTAGACCTAGCCCCAGGGACTACCATCTCTTCCCTGACTGGAAGCAACACCTGGGTGGGATACTGCCACACACCCTCCTTACAGCTTAGACCTAGCCCCAGGGACTACCATCTCTTCCCTGACTGGAAGCAACACCTGGGTGGGATACTGCCACACACCCTCCTTACAGCTTAGACCTAGCCCCAGGGAGTACCATCTCTTCCCTGACTGGAAGCAACACCTGGGTGGGATACTGCCACACACCCTCCTTACAGCTTAGACCTAGCCCCAGGGACTACCATCTCTTCCCTGACTGGAAGCAACACCTGGGTGGGATGCATTTCAGAACCGGAGAGGAGTTGAAAGAAACTGTTTTAAGTCATCTTCGCTGCACAGTGGGAAAGCACTATGATGCAGGCATGCAAAAGTTGGTACACTGCATGCAAAAATGCATTGATCAGAACGGCAATTATGTCAAATAATTGGAAAAAGTCTAAGCTTTCCAAAAATGTATTATTCAGTATCAATAAATGTGTTTTTCAGTATGAAAAAAATTGGGAACCTTCTTTTACGGACAACCCACGTACATTAGTATTACAATCTGATATCATTTATCCATGTTTGTACATCAAAACTAGCTGAAACTTTGAGACATAGGTTGGACACTATAAAGAACACAAAATGAACAAAATAAATAAAACCATCTGTAGCATATTCACCGCCCCTTTTCTGGTCGACCTCTTCGCTTGAAGTCGTTATCTCGTCAATGCAGCTGAGGAGGCGCCAATTTCTCTGGGTCAGCCTCGACGAGAAATATTGGTGAGAGGAACGGTGTGTTGGACGGTGATGAGAAGGAATGGGTTTTTTTTATACAGGGTTCCTCGGAAGAAAAACACAAGATGGACTTCCCCTATGGGCACTTCAGGTTACAGGAAGTTCTATCTTCCACCCGTTAACTAAATTATGATCTCCTGCTGTGTCGAATGAATCCCAATATCTATATAATAGTGTACAATCATTGGACGTGTAACGACTCAGTGGCACTTGACAAAACACCTCCTAATAACGTGGCGTCTATCCCGCGACACGCAGATACAACCTTCCCTTACACCTAGTAGCATTGAACTGTCGACTATCTCACCCACGCTTTCCCCTGATTGGCTATGCTTATTGGGCTTTGATGTTCATTTGTTTTATATTTAAACATTTAAATTTTAGCAACGGTTCGCGAGTTCGTTAAGAGACTTGCGGTACTTTAGGAAGGCAACAGCAATAATATAATGCCGTTTTATTGCCTCACGCCAAAATTGTATCAACGGCCGCATGAATTATTTTGTTTTCTTGGCGGGAAACTTGCAGATTTCCCTGCGTAACTGTGCCTGTGTTTATTTATTATCCTTTATGAAACTTATAACATAAATATAATTCTACAAGGACTTTTGTTTTATATAATTTTCAAAGAAGTTACTACAAAAACATGGATAGTTAATAAACTATTTCCTTAATTATGACAGGATTAAAGTTCTGACACCCATTGTTAGGCGGAGATATCGCTACACATCTGGAAAACACTATGCAAAAGCACTGCAAATACCACACGAAGAAAATCAAGTAGAGAAAGATGTGTGAATGCAAGACACTGCATTTCAGTTTCAAACAGATATAAAATGGCATGAACCTTTCTAGGACTTACACAAATATTTGGAAGTTCCAAGTGTTGCACTTGGCAAGACATTTAGCCATTCATTTTTACTTTCATTACTATGTATAGTAAGTAGAGGAAATATTGTATTCCACCCAAAATTCAATGTCAAGATTTTACCGGAAATATATATTTTGAGGCACTCTGAATCTAAAAAAAGCTAGAAAAAAGGTCCGTGTGTGTGTGTGTGTGTGTGTGTGTGTGTGTGTGTGTGTGTGTGAGGGTGTGTGTGTGTGTGGGTGTGTGTGTGTGTGGGTGTGTGTGTGTGTGGGTGTGTGTGTGGGTGCGTGCGTGCGGCTGCGTGTGTGTATGAACAGCTTAATTCAAAAATGAAAAGTTGGTTAAAAGCCAAAGCTCGCATTTAAGTTTAATAACTTTCAAGGATGGGACATGAAGATTTTGAAGAAAATTCCTCTTCCCTAAACTACCCTTTACATGGAAAATTTTTTTTGGAAATGTTGATTTTCTCAAAAATGACTCAAACGATTTTGATTAAAATGCTGTATAAGATATTTTTATAGCAAATGGAATGTATGTTTTGAATTTTCTCACTAGCCCAAATAGTCCTGTTTACTCTTACTGATGACTTTTGTATAACTGGTAAACCACAAGAAATAGACCAAATCTTACTATACAAACCATATAGATCTTGCTAAAACATACAATTCATGTTAACCTTCATTTGAGTGCAACTGGCCTGACAAGCACAGCATAGAAATTTTCATTCCCCCTTTCGCCCCTAAGAAGCGTAGGAGTTTTTCCCTCTTAATAGTCTCCTCTCTGCACCGGAAGTTTTAAATGTTAACACTCATTTGGCTCGCTTGCTTTGTAGGGTGTAGTTATTGTTATATTGGCCTTTTAGGCACATTGCACCCGAATTTGTCACACATATAAAGATTAGTATTTTTGAAACTTGTTTATCATTAGTGTGTATTTGACTAATTCCATTAGTATATAAAGTACAATTTGTGGCTAATCTGTGCCTATTTTTTAGCCTTGATCCCTAGGCTCATTGCGTCTGTGATGTTTTCTCTCATACTTTTTCAGTTTTTCATGTAAAATGACACGAAAATCCTATGATCTCTCTAATCCAAGTCAACTTGATGAGGTAATGGCTTTGTTACAAGATTTCGATGCAAGAGACGTAGGTGCTCTTCCTGCACCATGGAAACCAGTACACGAGGATGACAAACTACAAGTGCAAAAAGTATCATAATGTAATTTGTCTGAGGAACATGCTGTGCTGAGTGTGTATGCCCCTAATCTGCTCAACTTCAGCTTACTTTCACTGAATCTGGCCTTCTGAACAATGCCTGCAATGTAATAATACTTCTTTAATCAAAACTTTGGGTTCATTTAATTTTTAAAGCCTAATAGTCCAAGCTAAATTGTTGGTGGATCAGAAATTTTGATATATTCTATTTGTAATTTTGTAAATTAAAATTAATCCTGTTTACAAAGAATTAATTTTTTCACCTCTAAACACTTCCACAAATGTCAGTGAACGATTTTAGAATGCTAAAATTAATGTAAGTGTGCATTGATCACCTTGTTGTACCTTGTGCATATCAGGCACATTGCGCCTGAACATGTCAGAGCATATATTGCGCCTGATGGAGGGTTAAATGACCTTTTCTGTGAACTGAACTATTTCAGAGATATTCATTTTTGTTTGTCAGAATTTTGGAATATTTACAGACATTCTCAAATGGGAGGTCATTATTTACTTTTTTATCTCTTGGTCATTTCATGCAAAGAGAACGGAATTTCAAAGTCATCATATGGGCACCACTCTTAAAACATTTGACTAAATCTTAAAGCCTACCATATACTCCTTGCACCTCCAAGAAAATTAGCACTAGGATAACTTTCGCAAATGTTTATCTCAACCAACATGAAATTGATAGAGGAATAAGAGTTTGAAAGAATAGTTAGTACAAGAGTAGAGAAAATCATATGAGTGCAACACATCAGATTTTTTAAGATCACTTCCTTTAATCTAGAACTCACTAACACCAATATCCATTATGAATCACAGTACATAGAACTATCAATGGTATTTTGTGTAAACACGATTATAACCATAAACAAACACAAATATACTTGTGAACATGCAAGTATGGATTTCGTGGGCTCGTCAGTGACTGTGTCGGATAAATTCACCACAAGTTTGTCCATATCAAGATGTGGTGTCAGAGGATGGTGCCAGTCATGCAACTGCTGGAACTCTTTCTGCTGCCATTCTACAGCTGTTTTGTAGTTGTACTCTGCAATGGTGGCTGAGATGCAGTCAAGAGTGTCCAGGGTTGCCAACATTTAAAAGTAAAATTATCGTACCAGCCACTCAAAATTATAGATTTGGATTCAAAATTATCGTACATCATAAAGCAAACGCTACAACAATAAAAATATCAGTATAATACTTATGAAAATACAAGAGTAGTGATGTTTATTATATCCACTTACAAGATTATTTTGTAAGACCTCAACAAATATTACAACTTTAGCACTTATGTTTCTTGCACTATTCATCTGAAAGTTCAGCTTCCTCAACCGTTGCAGCATTGCACAAATTTGTTATTGAGATAAACCTTAACATCTTCTCGGTGACTTGCAGATTTTAAGATCTACCACGTTCTTTCATACGTTGAGACAGCAAAATGAGTTCATTTACCGTATCTAGTGCCAATCTGTTTCTAACTTTGGTTTTTATTAAACCCAGTTTAGAAAAAAAAACTTTCACAAGAAGTGCTTCTGTAGGGCAAGGAAACCACTAATAATGCAAAGGCCGCTAGTTCTTTGAAATCAGTATTTCCACTAAGGTGACGTGTTTAACAGCATTGCAGAAACTGTCAGGTTCAGGCATGTTCTTTATTTCACACGGAATAGCGCGTATTCCGAGTTTTCTACATTGATCATCAATTTTCTGAACAGTGCCTTCTTCATTGAGATTATCAGACCTGGGCACACTGGCAATAAGAGAATAAAGGGTAGCAGGCTTGGTAGCTATGGGGTGGAGACAGGCAATGAGGACAAAAGTGGTGTTATTTGTAATTAGTTTCACTTCGCTGGAGTGACAAACCAGTGAAAATGATATTTTGCCGATATCGAACTATCATACATTCAAATTATCGTACACCCCCATAACTATCGTACGGGTTGACAACCATCGTACAAACATTAAAATTATTGTATGCCCCCATAATTATCGTACGAGTTGGCAACCCTGAGAGTGTCCCAATCTGATGATCGTAAATCTGTGGGTAATTTTACATGGAGTTTAAACAACGTAGTTTCAACGCAGGATTCTCCTGATTGCAGCGGTCCAAGCCGAATTTCCTCAAAGTCAAACACCAGGTAGACACAAACTCCTAGCTGAGAAACTACAGATCCTCGTGGGTTGATCCTCTTGTTTGAGACTCTGCACAACTTGCACAAATAATCCTAAGTTTCCCACTGAAACGCAATCACATTTTCATCAGTTTCAATGTGCAGTCACTGTTCACCAAATTACCCAAACAAGACACCTTGAAAATCATCAGACATAAACTCGAACACAACGGATTTCCTGAAGATTGGCCACAACTAGGGGAGCATTGCCTGACAGCCACCTACTTCAGCTATAAAGGAGATCTCTATGAACAGAAAGAGGGAGCAGCAATGAGCTGCCCGCTCTCACCCGTGGTCGCAAACCTGTTTATGGGAGATTTTGAAAATACAGCCATTGACACATACGATCTCAAACCAGCATTATGGCTAAGATATGTGGACAACACCTTTGTGGTATGCCGCATGGGAAGAACACCATAGATGCACTCCTGGAACACCTTAACAGCCCCCACCCAAACATACAATTCACAATGGAAGTGGAAGAGAATGGGAAGCTCCCCTTCTTAGATGTCATGGTGCAACGAGATGAAGACACCAATACTGTACATTGCTCAGTATATAGAAAACCAAGACATACCAACAGATATCTTCATGCATCCTCTCATCATCCGCCTGCTGTAAAATGAGTGATTATATCAACACACTATTCCTACGGGCCAACCGAATATGTGACCCAGAGTTCATTAGAGATGAAAAGAAACACTTGCGCACATTCTTCAGGAAACGGCTACCCCTCCAAAGAGATACGACGAATGCAGGAGAACAACAACAGCACAAACTCCCAAAAGGAGAGCAGACAGGATCTCAGAAAAAGCAGCTTAAAATGAACCACCCTACCCTACGTCCGAGGCATAACCGACCGCATCTTGACCATCCTTAGACGCTACCAGAGCATGCTATACCTCAACCAGGAAACTTCAATTGTTTCTTCGACCTGCGAAGGATACCGTTAGTACGCTCCAAAACTCTGGCATATACAGAATTAGATGCGAATGTGGAGACGCCTACATTGGCCAAACTGGCAGATCAATTATAACATGGAGAAAAGAACACATACACAGCCTAAACCTAAACCAACCGGAAAAATCTGGGCTAGCGGAACACGTGATTGCAACCAGGCACCACATCGACTTTGATAAAACAGAACTCTTAGCCACCTGCAACAATTTCTCCCACAGGCTGTCTCGCGAACGTATAAAGAGTTTCAAAGAAAAGAACATTATTAACAGAGACAATGGAAAACAGCTGCATAACACATGGAAAACCCTCCTCACCAGCACAGCCAATGGAAGGCAAGGTGTAGAGCCAAGAGACCAATCAGAGAGACGGGACAGGAGCGCCAGAGAACCACATCGGGTATATAAGTGTGAGCATCAGAGCAAAGACTGGACAGAGAATACGCCCAAAAACTGTTCTCGGTGGGCTAAAGCCGCTCACTGTATGGGTTTTTTGATGATATAAAAGCTAACAAGGGTACCCATGTAAATATTGTAAATTATAATTAATGTCAATTTTAGCCTGTAAGCCGGGCCCCTCTGTACCGGCACCAGGCAAATTTTTCCTCAATAAAATAAGTCTAAGTAAGTAAGACTGGACAACACCCTAGAAGAAGCTCACAACAGGATGAGCGAAACGTCAATAATCTCCAGAAAAATGACACGGCCTTCACCGGAAGCCAAGTGCACTGACTATATCTAATCTGTTTGCTGTTAGAATAAAGTAAAGTATTCCTCTGCGCTATGCTCCATCTCTAGTACCTATTGGTTAATATAATATCTGCACATGCGCATGTAAACAGCAATATTAATGTTGTCACTGCGCAATTTCACCTCATTCGGATAACAGGAATTCAACTGCTCTTTACTCTGACATCAACCATTGTATTATCAAACATCTGAGAGCCATTGCTATTGCAATCACAATATCACATTGTAAGAGTTTTTATATCTCAGATAAGATAGCACTTCAGGCTTTTTCCATGCAGTTTGGAATGCATTGCTCTCTTACCAAATGGTAAGAGCCATTATCGTTTAATGTCATGCTTTAGAGGTCGTTTATAGCCACAGGAGAGTATTTCTCCAAAAACTTATTGAACACATTCAATACAATAACCTTTCCTTAAAGGCTTACCTCCCAGATGTTCCAAGAAAACCACTGGTACCTGATCATGCCTCCATTTTGCACACCAAGATGGCAACAGGCAACAGTAGTAGTTGACCACTTGGTATTCAAAACAAAGAATCCAAGTTCTGTGATTTGTAATTAGGTATAAAGTATATTATTGCATTATATTATGTTATATTCAATATCATAACATCTAGAGTGGTTCATTGAAAGCTAGTACAGCAAGAAGCTAAACAGGCTATGGAAATTATTGTGGAAGAATATGGGAGTATTAAAATGCACCAGGCAATGAGGTTTATTTCCGCCATGTGCTTCTGCTTACATCTACTTTATGTTTACAGTAAATAGATAATAATAGTTTTCCATCATTTACGCCTGCAGCAAAAGCCTCACGAGAACCACTTGTCATTTTTCATAGAAAACCCACCGTACAAAACACAAACTGTTATGAAAGCCTGAAATACCATTATAAGCCTGCCTTTGGAAGGACAAAGCCTGGATCCTGCAAGGGGTTTGTATTCCATCACTACAGGATGTCACAAAAATATCTTTACAGTATAATATTTTGCAAGCCAATTAAGTAATAACTTCTGAAGCATTCACATCAGCTCCAGTACTTTAATGCCTGGCAGCAGCTGCACCGATTTGACACAAAAAGGGTTAAAGAACCAAAGCAATGCCATCGTGAAACATGAATGTTCAACTGAACTTAGAAGATGAAATATCTTTCAGGCTGTTTTGCCATGGTCTGCTGGAGATTGGTATTCCAGATGTTTGTCTATAGCTATGGAAGACATCCTCAGCAGTGCTGTCGAAGTCTCCTTGGAGAAGGTATCGCTGCGTCTGGTCCATTAACTTTCTGTGCCGCTCTATTTATACTAGGTGTGTTGTCCACTAATTGGCCAGGAGTGGCCCAGTGGGGTGGTGGTGGGCGGGGTTCTATCTTGTGCTGCTGCTCTCTTGTAATTGGCTTGCTCTGTTTTCCTGTTTCTTATGACCTTTGCTTTAGATGACTGGATGTCAGTTGTTGTTTAGTCTTATAAAATTATTAGAGTGCAAACTGAACTGTTTACAGGCTTTTGTACAGCTTTGCAATTTCGGTAGAGTGCATATAGAAATGCAGCTGGATGCACCCTTACAAGATAATATAACACGTCACAATGAAATGGTGTGAGAAACTGGGAGATATTGGAATGTTTGGGACACCACATGCTTCTTAGCAATGCAGGAACTCCCATTTGGTGCCACAATGAAAATGAGGGATCAGCCTATCAGGGAAATTACATTGAGCTTCTTAACTACCTCAGCAAGTACTGGAAGAACAAAAAAGTTTCAAAAGGGCTGCACTGTGTTTTGCCTGTCCATGTTCTTGGTACTCTGTCTGCCACTATCATAAAAAGGTGTGTATGAAACCACACATCTTTAAAGCTACTTCTAAGGGCTCTGTTGGCAATTTCCCGGCAGATAATTTGTTTTAATTCTTCCAGGGTGTATGGGTATGTCTTGTACACTATGTTTTAAGTTGCCCCAGAGTTAGAAATCACAGGAGGTTAGCTCTGGGTACTGAGGGGGCTACAAATATCTACAAACAATTCTGTCCTGAAAAAGACTTTCAATTGTTCTCATCGAAAGATTGGCCATATGAGCTGTTGCAGTCTTGTGAAAAAAGGCAAAATCACGCTTCCTGTGTGTTAATTCTCTAAAAAAATGCAAAATAGTATTCACTTATGTATGGGTGTCAACTCAAAAAAAAATTTCCCTATAGCTCAGAATCTAATGTTGTTTATGAGTACCCCTTCATGACGAAAAAACTGGTATATGGTAGGGTATTAGAGGAGAAAGGTTTCTCAGAGCTCCAATAAGTTATCTCTGAGTTTTAAAACTGTATGGTTTCATCTGTGTCTTTCTATGATAGTGGCAAATGGCAACGACCGCTGAGAATGCAGAGTGGCAAAATATTGTGGAGCCATTCAAAATTTTCTAGCTCTCCCTGTACAACCAAACACTTAAGGATCACCTGAATCTGCCACAATATTTAGAGATCCATCAAACAAAGCACAGACCAATTTGATCACTGCTACTAGCGAAGTACTTGCCAGGAAAATAAAGACTGAAATGTTGAGATCCTCATTTGCTGCAATATTTCTGGATGACAGTAATAGTGTTTCTGGGCTAGCAACAATCCTAAGATAAGTGCATGCTGAAACTGCAAACGCCTATGGAAGTTTTATTTCATTTGCGGATGTAAGAGCTCATAGAACAGCAAATGGGTTGTTCCAGCATGTCTTGAACATCAAGAATCAATTTAATTGGTCAAACATATGATGGTGTAGCGATTATGGCAGTTGAGGTTAATGGCCTTAAGGCTAAAATACAAGAAATTCATCTAATGGCCACGTATGTACATTGCTTTAGCCTTAAGCTTAATCTAATGTCGGCGCCAACCAAGAAAGGGATTGACAGTTTGCAGTGAGGGAGAAGCGACGTTGCCGCTTATAGCGACCACGAACACGTGGAGACCGCGATATGATTATGTGTACGAAGAAGATTGCACTGCGGCTGGAATGTTGAGCACATATTATTTATATTCGTATGCAAAGAGAACAATAAAATATTGAATCTGCATTCAAATGACAGAATTGCAATTTTATATGTCTAAATATTTGCGTTAACAAAAGAAACATACCTGTGAAATATTGATGCTTATTCTAATGGGACAATGCCGCTAATATCCGAATTACTTGCATCACTGTTGTATTTGCTGCTACTGCAATTTAGACCCTGACGCCTGATTTCCCTCTTTGTCGTACTTTTCTATCCCAATTTTAACTATAGTATTCCTACAGCATGCGAGGTTCTATCAATTACCTTAGAGACTGGAATAAGAGGTCCCCCATTCAATTTCTCCTCTTCGAAATATTCTCTAACAGAGCATATTATTTCCCGCGCTTGTCCTTTAATTGGGATACCTTTACCAAACAGTTTTATTTGGTTCGCAAGTACGTTCAATTTTTCGTTTGGCAGCACTATCTTTGTCACTATTTTTTGACATTGTTATACAAAAATTAAAAGCGTTAGCACAAATGCAAAAGCTCGCAACACACGCACAGATGCACAGACTCAGACACACGTAAGCACAAGGCAAATAACCGTATATTAGACTAACACAAACGAACTTCTCAACATAAAGGCAATCTATTAACTGATGCAAGCATTGCAAGCTCGGGCTGCAGCCTGCAGCACTATTTTTTTATATGCAGCGATAACAGAACATAACAAAAACACTTCATGTTACTGCTGGGTTCATCAGCCACCTGCTAATCACGTGTTACGTGCGTGTTACATATCGGCAACAAGGTCCTTGTGTGTACCGTTTCTATGGAAACACCATTATAATGCCTTAGCTCTAATTGGTTATTCTTTTCGTTGCTATGGCAACTGCTATGACACATCCATCCCCTCCCGTTCATTTATGTGTTTCCGCCACGTGCTTCACATCTGTCAATCCCCTTCTTATTTGTTTTTTATAGTCTTATGTTAGTTTCAGTCTTGGTCGCATTTTCTTTCAAGGTTAACCAGGATTAAGCTTGCTGTTTCCAAAGTCAACAAATTCAACACCATTCTTCATGCACTCATTGGATTCACTCAAAAATAATACCTAAAAATGCACCACCACATTGGAATTTTACTAATAATAAGAACAACAACAATTAGCAATTACTCTCGCTATATATTTCCACACCAGCAATAGGCTGCTTTGTTACTAACAAGAAACATTGCCACTATTCATTTTTCCTGTGGTTGGCAATATTTACATGCCTCTGCAGATTTCAGAGTTGCACAGTTGACAATATCCGCATGGGGCTATGCATTGCGGAAGACAGTATTCGCTTGGCTGCTATTCTATGGTTAACTCTCCGGTCGCTAGGCGACAGGGAGACCCTTAGATTTACTTAAACATTATAGTTTCTGTACAAATGCACCTATGTAATAGACTGACTGGGACATATAACATTACACCTTACTCGATTGTTAGGTGAAGAGACAACCTTATATGTTTATTTCTCTGGTTGCAAGAATGAATACTCAGCAGTTATGTGCTGTAGAGGTCAGCCAGGCCCTGCATGCCTATTCTCGTTACACATTGTTCACATGCGTTTGTCCTGGTTACCTGGTAAGTGGCTGGTAATATCACTTTACCACAGCAAAACATTGTTAGTGTTTTGTGATGGACATGAGTAAAAGGTATGATCTAGAAAATCCCATCATCTGCTTTGCAATGGTGATGTCTTACCATAGATGACAATTTCTATGAATCGGATGATTCTGATTCTGAATATAAACTGCACAACACTCTCCTCTGTTTGAACAAACGTGTAAAAATTATTTGTGATAGTTTCTTACTCACAGAAAAAACACAGAAGAGGTAGTAGATGATTCTGAGTAACTGAAGAATTCAAATTACAGGTTGTGTACCTGAAAGTTGCAATTTATTTTCTTTACATATCTGTATTGCAATACAAATTCTGTGTATTGTGTTCGTATAATATTTTAGCTGTTCTATGAGGTAACATAATACTAATAAATAACTAAGTATATTTAATCTAAATAAAGCTACAATAGGAAAAAGGAAAATAGAATTAAATTCAGGCATATAACCACAAAAACGTAGCGAGGGCCTACTGGGCCCCAGTGACTAACAGTGTTCTTCCAAACCACGCGCCTAACGGAAGGTTAACCAACAAATATTAATACGGCTCTTCTTTAGATTAGGCTACTTGCCACTTACCGACCAGATTCTAAGTCCGAAGTTACTTACTGTGCATGCGCCGACAGTGGTTTCAGAATCGCCACTAGGTTTCGCTGCATGAGCTAGCTGTCACTAGCAGACGATTTTCACATCTGCCAACATTGCTTTTTACACTACACTACTTTTGGTTGCCAACACATTAAACACAAATGCACTCGCGTTGTTGCTGCCACAGACATACATATATCGCTAGTGCAACTCCATACTATTGTTGTGGAAATTATTGTGTACATTATCGTTATTTTCTTGCTACTGGGACCACGAAACGCTGGCTCGTTCTTTTTTTTTATTTTATATTATTATATTATTTTATATTATTATTTATTAAATTTACATTATATATTATTTATATATAATATTATATTTATCTTATAATATCCTCCTCACAGGGTGTAGCACGGCATCACATTCCCTGCATAGCATTCGAGTTCTCAGCAGGCCCTCGTCGTAAAGAAATTGCATGCATTACTCCTCATTATAGCACAGAGGCGCTAAATCTACTATGCTAATGAAGCGATCCATTGCACTCTCACAACTTGCTTCTAAGAAGGTCACCAGCATACTGCCGGGTCCCGCTAAAACATTCAAACTTACTATTGGCAACAAACTCCTGGGGAAATTGTGCTGTTGGCAGTGCTGAATTAACACTGCAAATTATTTTATTATATTATTTATTATTACATATATATTATTTATATATAATAATATATTTATTATACATATATATTATTTATATATAATAATATATTTATTATATTTATCTTATAATATCCTCCTCACGGGGTGTAGCACGGCATCACATTCCCTGCATAGCATTCGAGTTCTCAGCAGGCCCTCGTCGTAAAGAAATTGCATGCATTCCTCCTCATTATAGCACAGAGGCGCTAAATCTACGGATATTCTTTAGATTAGGTTACTTGCCACTTGCCGGCCAGATTCTAAGTCCGAAGTTACTGCGCATGCGCCGACAGTAGTTTCAGAATCGCCACTAGGTTTCCTCGCGTCACCTAATCTAAAGAATATCCTGTTAATACAATAAAATCGCGTAATATTATTATGAATAACTTCCGGAATAAAATTACAAACTTCCCGTTTAATAAGAAACTCTTGTAATGCTTAAGGTCCACCCAAGCCCACCAAGCACTGCAGGCCATTGCTAACCACTACTTTTCGTCATTTCTGAAGTCTCAAACTGGGCCGCGGTACTAAAAAATGTCCATAACTTTAATTCGGCTACGTATGGTGCATAAGTTTGGGTACCCGACCTGTCTAGGCTAGGCGTGACAACAAAGTACTGGCGCACGAGTACGTCGGTTGCTGGTCGAAACTGAACACGTGTTTGCTCCAAATGAACGAAGATGAAGGCACTACGTATCCTGAACGCAAAGTATTCATATCACGGTATACTTGCACGCCTATTTAGTACAATGTCACACTAAGAATAATGGGAAGGATAAGAAAAACAAACTTATTGGGGTTGATTTACTTCAATATTTGCATGCGAATGTCCCAAACACAGGCGAATATTGTGTTCTGCAATATATACTACCCACAGATACTCCTAATCTCATTACTGTTTACCTTCTCAAGCAAAACTTTAAAGTACGCTTCCACTCACGATTGGCAATTCACTGTATCACACTTCTACAATTGTTTCGTTAGCACATTTCTCTTCGACATCGGACTTTCCCCATCAGCTGCGGTACTTCTGTATCAGGTCTACCAACTAAATTCCCCATTATTGCCACCACACGAGTCGTTACAGAGGTGAAGACGTGACATGTTTTGAAATGAAGGAGTTTGGTCAGACATATTGGGTCACGATTGCCTACCTACGGCATGGGCCGTATTTGCACACAATTTCCCGAACTATATTACCTTTGACCCTATCTTTGGGTCGTGTTACAATTGTACGGCCTGGGCCGTATTTACATGGCTACTTCTCGATCTATACGAACCTTGACCCCATCTCTGGGTCGTGCTCCAAATTGTACGGTCTATGACATATCTGCACGGCTATTTCTCAAACTATGCGACCCTTGGCCCTATATTTGAACTGTGCACCAATTGTATGGCCCTAAGAAAGTATTATAATATATTAACAGCTGTGTTGAAATATTAGCATTCCGTACCTACATTAACAGCCCTGTCAAAGTCCATGGACGTCGCGAGAGGGGGAGGGGGGGCCGCGACCCCCCCCCCCCACTTGGAAGCTGATGAACTTGATGTGCAATAAATTGCTGACTATTATTTTAATGTTGATGTAAAGAACAATTTTTATTTAGCACAAATTAAAGGTTATCCATGAGCGTGGGCAGGCTTTTTTCCAGGGGAGGGCCACATGTTGGAAGTTTGCAATCGGGTAATATTAATTCATTATTTTATTATCAAAATTTATAATATTGGTTACAGATAACCGTATTGATTTGTGCTAAATAAGAATGGTTCTTTACATCAAAATTAAAATAATAGTTTAGTAGTCAGTAATTGATGGCACATTTAGTTCACCAACTTCCAAGGAGGGCCGCGGCCCCCCTTTCCCGGCGCCCATGAGGTTACCCACAACAAATACAATACCTTTGGCAACAAAATAATGAATTAATATTGTTTGATTGAACATTTGCAACACACGCCCCCCCCCCCCCCCCGGAGAAAAGTCTGCTGACGTCCATGTCAAAGTCTATTATACCCGGGGCATATTCCTCGTGCATTCAATGAGTCAGTCAATCGCTAATATTGTTAAAAGTCCATTCGTAATAATTAAAGCGCAAATCGTAATAAAATGCAATTGGTATTTTTTTTTTTTTTTTTCTTTCTTTCTTTCTTTGGGCCGATATCTAGCACAGCCATAAATATTCTAGATGACTATAAACGAAGACAGTGCAACTCGTTTCATTGCTGCACAAGAGTGATACACCTGCACAGGCTCCTCGTTGTAATAGTCCTTGAAATGTATGGACAAGGCGCTATGGTAGTCTCAAAACCTATTGGCCTGCTTTTGACGCCACACCTTGTCCGTGTTTAACACGGGCAGGTGCTTGCAATAAGAAGACTGCGTTCACCACATTTTCACTCCGCCTCGTCCATTAGTGGTGCCAGCGTTGGTGAATGTCCGTTAATGTGGACAAGAGTCACACCATACTCCTAACAAAGCGCCACACCCCCGCAGACTGTTCCACATTTCTATACAGAGGTTGACGGATCGAGTGGAAAAACTCCTAGGAGTTAACCTCGATAAGGAATCTCATATCTATTTATACTCCATTGACATCTTTATCACTTTGTTTAAATTATGACTTTTGCCCCTGTTTTGTATATTTATGTATATATTTCCCTTCTTACCAGTAATTTTATTTTTATTGAACTTTATATCTGCCTTTTGCCATGAATTTTAAGGGCGCTGATGACCATGCAGTCGAGCGCCCTTAAACCTACATCTTCTCTTCTAGGGGGCCACTTTTCACTCCACAATGAGACTGATGGCAATAGCAATAAGTGTGACGCTGAGTACCGAGTCCTGCAGTACTCCGTTCTCCTGAGTAAAAACGCGGGAGAAAGTCCATCCCACCCGTAAGCGAAAGACTCCATCCCGCATAAACTCCCGATTAAAATGGGGCAGTCAACCACGAATGCCCCATTTATCGAAAAATTCCTACCTCCAGCAAGTGTCGTTCGCCTTCTCTAGATCGAAAAATACAGCAATTGTTTGGCTCTTCCTTAGAAAACCGTCCATGATGTGTGTGGTTAAAGAAACTAAGTGGTCGACCATGGAAAGCTAGCGACGAAAACCGCACTGAAAGTTGTATACCTACCAGATATTGAGATTCAAGCCACCACGTCAATCGCCCTCCATCTTATTGTAGATGACACTGATGATGGACGATAACTAGAAGGTAGCTAGCGATCCTTCCCAGCTTTTAAAATCCGGACGATGGTGGCCTCGCGCCAAGCGGATGGCAATGTTGCTCTGCACCAGGTACGGTTATACACTTGTAAGAGAAAGAGTTTATCAGCCGAATACAGGTACTATAACATAAAATGTGGATACCATCCGACCCAGGAGCGGAGGACTTGGAGGAGGCCAGGAGCCGCTTCAACTCCTGCATGGTGAATATAACACTCCGTCATTCTTGATGGATAGATAATCGGGGTGGTAATGCGAAGAGCCTGACACACCAGTAAAAGCGTTGCCCAAAGTGTCAGCGACAGCTCTAGTGTTGTGGATCCTGAAAGCTTTGCTGGCCACACGACAAAGCTTATCGAAAACGAGAGACTAAGGCGTAAATTGATTAAGTGACTCCACAAAATGGAGCCAGGATGTCCTCTTACTCCCCTGCATGATGCGACGAGCCCTAACGCGCGATTGCTTGAATGTGATCAGATTGTCAAATGTAGGGTGGCGGGCGCCGAAACACCCGTAGCGCCGCATGCCACTCGGCATTAGTATTTTGCAGACTTTGTACATTTACGTATTTGGAAAATGTGGAAAGAGTGGAATTTAAATATACGAGGAAAACAGGTTGCAGGTAGCATTAAGCGCAGAGCTACTTGGTCTGCTGAAAGTCCGTTAAACATCATGATTGAATATGCTGCTGTTACTGGTACGGCATCATCAGACCGTGTGGCAGTAACGGAAAAATGCAAATCGGCTACAAATAAAGTTACACAAAAATTGGAAGGAGAGTGTAGTGCTAAACCTGCCAATTTGAATTATGAATTAGATATAGCTCGTGATGCAAGACAAGAGCAATTCCCTTAGCTGTGCAGTGGCAACTCTTCACCTGAAAGACTGATTCTGTGGGAAGCTGCGCAATCATGTATGCACAGAAGTCATGACGTTTCTATACATGAAGGAGTGAAGTTCGCTAGCATAGCTTTAGTGCATATTGCTATGCCGTCTCGGAAGAGCACGATAATCTTAAAGAAAGGTTGTTACAAGCAAACGAAGTGCTACAAGATACGAAAGACGCTTTAGATATTACACAAAACAACCTAACACATCAATATACATTGATGATGTAATGAAGGCTAATGTAAACAATATACAGCAGAGGGTTATTGGTTTGAAACAGTTAATATTTAACACAACAAATTCTAATATTTGCTCTTCTAAAAAGAAACATCAATCGCAAGATGAGGAACTGTGTTTTAATTAAGACACTTTACAATGAACATGCCAGGAAAAGGAATTGAGGATTAAGGTAATGACTTCGCATATATGACAGAATAGGTAAACGTGCATATATATGGTTATGGGTATTTACAAATTATGTTCAAAAACCAGTGGCATGCGGTGGTCAGAACAATTACCCCAGTGGTATAGGCTAGAACACTGAAAAATTATCCTATACTTTAAAATAAATAACCCTTATTCCAAAATGATCAGGTTATAAATAGTAGAGGTATTTATTCTAAATACTTTTCTTGCATGTGCATTGGGAATACAGTAGGCTTTGTGTGATAATCAAATCTTTTAAAGCTTTCAAATTCTGTTCTCTTTACATGGCTAAGATATAAAAAAAATGAGTAGTGTTCCATTTGACAGAAGTAAAGTTGTCCAAAGCTTAGGAGGAATATCTCCAAAATGGTTCACTCTACAAAAAAAAAATTATTCAGACATAAATTGTGTGTTTTAGCAACATTACATTGTTTGCATAGTAAGATTTTGTCTATCTCTTACAGTTTACGAGTTATTTACAAGTCATCCAGAGTATACAGGATTACATAGGCAATAGCCAGAAAATTCAAAATATAAATTTAATTTGTCAAACAAATATCTTAAACATATGGCATTTTAATCAAAATTGTTAAGAGCCATTTTCAAGAAAATCAAAACTTTCCATGTAAAGGGTAGGTTAGGGTGGGGATTTTTTCTTCAAAATCTTTATTTATTTATTCATTCAGTTCAGTACAGTGGAATACACAATTGAACCATATCATGAGTCAATACATAAGATGATATAAAAAGGTACCCTATAAGGGCTCATGTCATGAGATACATAAATAGAAAGTAGAGTAGAGAAAGTACCAGTACAGAAAGTAAAAATGAACTAATTAAAAATGGTTAACTGTTAACATTGTCAAGTTGCCCCAGTTTCCCCTATGTTAAGTATTTGCATATATTTGAATAAGCCAGTGATGCATCAAATACAAACAGATGGATGAATTTGCAGTTGCACACCATGTTTTGACAGCCAATCACAAGGGTATGCTGAACATAAGACTACATGCTGCAGAGTTGGATACTTGAGAAAAAATTCTTATTACAAAAAACATATTCCACATAATGAACTTTGAATAACCGCCACCAAATCCTTTATGGAAGTTCATCAGTCCACTGCTAGATTTCAACACCAACACACTCCAGACATCTACAAGAACTATTCTGATGATGGAAGCAAGTTAAGCTCTTGAAACCGGTCAAGATTAAATTACATGTAAGTGATGTTAAGGGTTTTAACACTGACTAAATTTTTATTATAACATGAAGTATTGGTTCAATTATTTGTTAATACCCCAGTGTTTGATCTTTTGAGACATTTCTTTTACATTCACCTTCACTTTAAAATGTTGGAAATAATGATCAATTTCGACAAGGTCATAGTTCTGGACAACACAGCCTACTACCACGCACGGCTGTACAAAGAAGCCATTGAGATCCAATTTCAATAGAAACGAACAAATAGCACATATACACACAGCCTGGATGCCGGTGATAGACAATGCAAAACCAAAGCCCCAAAACACCAACAGAACAAAACGTGGCAGTTCCCACAGCCACATAGTAGCAACTGGAGTACAATCAATAGAAGATGAGAGAAGGTCCCTCTCACCTATCTATGTCAGGCACTCCATCAAATGCACTCTAGTTGTTAATCAACCAGGAACCACTCTCTCTGAAGATGCCCAATGCAGCTTTGGGTGAAATGTCAGGACCATCGACTGGACCATGGCCTACAAGCCCGGAAACTACATTCTATTGGATTAACGCCAGCTGTGAAGGCCTAAGCATTTATATTTTGTAAACTTATCTGAGGAATAAGGAGAAAATTTTAAGTAATGCCTTGAGTGAAAATAGAAAGAGCAGAAGAGTGAGACAACCAAGAACTCCTCAGGCTGAAATTTCACTTTTAGATGTAACTTTTGTAATTCAAATTTATGGATATTTTGAATCTTTTTCTTGTCTCTTCAGGTTTGAATTAACCAAGTTCCACTGTAATTCTTCAATTGAAGTTGCCCAAAATTGTTTCATAGCTGCCCCCATTCTTATGTGCTTTCTATACACAATTATTACTGTATTGATAGTTTGATCAGAGAACATCTATATGGAAATGTGTTTAATTGCCAATTTTATCACTGAAACTGGTAACTGAATTTGTGTTGGCAACACTGACTGGAAGGCAAAAAATTATCAGGAAACTGTTGATTATCAGGCCACAAGCTAAACGGTCATGTTAATCTGCAGTGTAATACAATTCATGCAAGAGGCCATCAACTTTCCCTATTCCACATAAGTGCAGGTCAGAGCTTCCTTATAAAAATATGTATTTCCTCATTTGCATGTTAATTAAAATAGGATGCTAAGGACTTCCTTGGAATAATTGCCTATGAAGTTGACATCCACTGCTTTTAACCCTTTCATTGTCTGGATATTTTCCACTTGATAACCCCTCCTTGATGACACATTTTTACTTTTTCTACTAAGTACAGTAAAGTAGAGAAAGTATTGTATTCCATCCAAAAATTCGATGTCGAGATTTTACCAGAAATATATGTTTTGAGGCCCCCTAAATAAAAAAAAAAGCATTTTTAGGGAAAGGTCTGTGTGTGTTTCTGACTGTGGATAGCATAACACAAAAACGAAGTCGGTTAAAAAGCCAAAGTTGGCATTTAAATTTAATGTCTTTGAAGAATGTGACACGAAGATTTTCAAGAAAACTGCTTCACTCTAAACTACCCTTTACATGGAACATTTTTTAAAAAATTGTGATTTTCTTGAAAACGATTTTGATTAAAATGCCATATATTTGAGATTTTTTACGACAAATGAAATGCATATCTTGAATTTTCTGGCTAAAGCCCATGAAATCCTATTTACTCTGGATGGCTTTTGCATAACTGGTAAACTGTAAGAGACGGACCAAATCTTACTGTACAAAAAGTGTAGATCTCGCTAAAACAGAATTTATGTCCAAATAAATTTTTTTGTAGAGTGAACCGCTTCAGAGATATTCCTTGTTATTTGTGTCAGTTTCAGAAAACTTAAAACTTCTAAGAAATGCAACATTGTTGCTCATTTTTTGATATGCTAAGCATCCAAAGAGAACAGGATCTCAAAGCTTTAAAAGATTTAACTATCGCCCAAAGCCTAAGGTATTCTAATATTCCCCTTGCACCTACAAGGAAATAAACAATAAGATAATTTCTGCAAATGTTTATCTCAACTAACACAAAGAAGATAGGAATAAGAGTATGTAAGAATGGTTAGTGCAAGATTAGAGAAAGTCATGTGAGTGCAACACATCAGATTTTAAGGATTACTATTTCTCACAAAGATAATGATAATACCTATTAGTTTCTTTAACTATGAACTGTATAATTTGGAAACAAAAAAATAATTTACAAAACTGGTATTTTCATCCAAATTCTTTGTAATATCTGAATTATGGTAATTGAAACAATGATTTTGTGGAACAAAATTGCTGCTCAGTCATTGAAACATAGGACGGTAAACCAGTCTTCTCTTTGTGCATGGCACATCTTGTGGCGGTGAATCACTTTCGTCTGTCACTTACTTCCCCAGCATCACTATCAAAACATTCACTTCCACTTTCCTGATTACTGTAATCAATATGACATCAGATGTCAAAGCATCAAATTCAGCCAGCAATTCATTGTTGCAAAAAACATGCAACTGCCAGCCATGTTTTGTACATCTATGAATCCCCACAATCACGTGACCCCACACCAGCCTGTCGCTCTCTGCAGTGTAAAGTGCATATGCAAACTTTTGTATTTTAAGCTGCAGATGTTGCTATAATGCAGAGAACTCTTTGAAATTGCTTCTTCATAACCCCAACAGATGGCAGAACATGTTCTTTCAACTCAAAGTACCTACAGATTCCCTTCAATGTTTAATAAGCAGAGGCTAGAGCTTTTGTTTTTAACGATAAATGAGAAAGTTGTTCAATTACAGAACAAATTGGTTTGCGTGCATTTGACATGGTCTAGAAGTGATATATGGGGTTATTTTTTTACACAAATTTTTTATATTTTTGAGAATATTGTGTTTTTTAGCAACAAATGAGGAAAATCTACTTTTTTTTTTAAAATTTTGCTTAGAAAAATAGGTTTATTCCTTGACTCATTGCCGCTGGTGTTTAAGTTTTGGTTTTAATAACAATGTAAGAATTCACATCTAATTCTTACGAATTCAATAACCCAGCTTCTTTTGAGATCAACTTGTAACAATACTACAAAATAAATATTGGCAGAGACAAAGAAAGTTGCCCGACAATGCAATTGGTCAGGCTACAATAAAAGGCTATCTCACAAGATTAGATTGCCATGTTATCAAAGCCTCCACAATAAACTTAAAGCGACTTGTGATGTTTAGAATTTTTTTTTCAGACTGGTGACTGGATAGATTCTGGTGTGCGCGTACTAAAGATTAAAAGCAAGAGGTGAATGTTACCACTTTTTCTGTGACAAGTCCCTTCAATGAAGCACAACTATGAAAAATGAAAGTGTCACAACTTGTATGTTGCAATTTGGTATGTTGATCGATGGGCAATGGTCCTGATGCATGAATGTTGGCAGAGATTTTTCCAGGGGTGACCACATGTTGGAAGTTTGCAATCAGATAATGTTAATTCATTATTTTACTGTCAAAAGTTATAGTATTTGTTGCGGATAAACTTATTAATTTGTGCTAAATAAACATTTTTCTTTACATCAAAACTAAAATAATAGTTTAATAGTCAGTAATTGATTACACATTAAGTTCATTATCTTCCAAGGGGGGCTACAGCTCCCCCTGCCTCCCCCCCCCCCCTCCCCCTTGCTATACATTTGTCCTGATGTCTGATGCATGGCATATGTAATGATTCATGACATGATAATAAAATAAATGTTTTAATTCGGAGAAATTTTGAACAATAATGTTATAGTAACATTACTTACCTGTTAATTTTAATTTGACCAACATCTGTGTATATTAATTTTACATGAAAATTTGTACGAAATTAATGTGAATTTTTATTATAATATTTAACAGAAAACACCACTAACTTAAATTATTAATGCAAATTTTTCAAATAATTACCACCAAAAAAGCTTGCCTTTGCTAATAAGGCTTGATTCCAGTGAGTAGCTCCCACTGTCTACTTTCCAGTCAACACACAGAGGTTTAAATGCATCCTGTCTCTGCCACGGCTAACACAGTGAAGACTTTTGAAGAATCAGAGATCTCATAAAATAAATCCAATAAAATGTAAACACTGCATTTTCAGACTTGTGCCTTCAGTAAGCACTGAAGAAAACAGAATTTATAAATACATGATTTTATGACAGCCATTTGAACATTACAAATGTCAAATCAACACTTATAAACAAACAACACAACAGTGCAAATTACATCATTTTTTAAATTTTATGCAACAACCATATTTAAACCTTCCTATAGTATTTATCCTTATTAGTAATATTACAAAATAATGTTTTATTTCTTCTTTAGGCACATCATATCACATTGCTTAACACAGAAATTTGTCTCAATGAATAAAGCTCATACTAGACAGATACATAGCAATTCATGCAACAGGCCCAAATGACCTCATTGACAGGCCTTTAAACTCCACACATTCATTCACTCACTTTATGCAACAAGTGCATAATCTTGATGATTCTGGCATAAGTGGCGCTTTACTATTGTCACAAATATCACATTAAAATTATTCATTTGGATACAAAATTTTATGCAATCTTACCATTATAAATTGTAAAAAACAAATCGTGAAATAATATAATGATATATATTGTGGAAATTTGTGACGTAGTCTGATTATCAGACTCGGGTATGTAGCCCAACAAATATTGTCAAATTCCATGGCAAGTAGAGTAGAGAGAAGGTGAGCCACACCAGCACAATTGCTGCCATTGGTTGCAAGCAACATACATCATAAGGAGGGCAAAGCATGAGTGCAGTTCAGATAGCAATTAAAAGTGAATACTTCAAACCCATTTTAACATATACAATTTAAAGCATGGACTGACAGTTCAATTGCATAAATGGTTAAGCAATAATTAAAGAAGTGTAGCAAAATGCAATGATATATGCTATAAAAGATACCTTAACTAAAACATGCAGGAAACTTTCGTCAACACATTCTGCTAATTACAAACCAATTTTACCACTGTCACCAAAACTACAATCAAAATAAGAAGTAACAAATTATTGTTTGATCTTAAAAGTAGTCTTACATTTGGTCATGTTGTTGCAGAGGCAGCAGCTGACGCCCAATGCTGACATTTCCTCATGTTTCTTTTTACGATGGTTATACCTTTTAATTTATTACACTGCATAACAAATTTGAACTTTGTTTCTGTCCTTTAGATTAAACTGCGTGATTCTGTATAAACAAAAGGTGCTTGACTCATATCGGAAAACCAAAATGGTCCATCACATACCATTTTTGTAGGAGACCCACTTTTAATATTTACACAAATTGATTACAGAGAAATGAAACACGAGGCTTGAGTACAGAAAACACATACACTAAAATGATTTTTTTTTATCGTCTCCCCTTGCAGGCATCTGTTGGTGGGTCCCTGACAATAGACCAACAATACTCAGCTAGCATACTTCCATTCCATCGTCCACTGAAATGTTTTTCAAACATAGAAATGTCCTGGTGGAACCTTTCCCCATGCTCGTCGCTTACTGCGCCAAGGTTTTGAGGAAAGAAGTCCAGATGTGAGTCCAAAAAGTGTAGTTTTAATGACATTGCAACCTATAGCATGTCACTGACAAGATCTTCATAGCTTTCAGCTTTCTCATTTCCAAGGAAACGTGAGCACACTGATTTAAATGCCAACCAGGCTGCTTTTTCTCCCTCTTGACAGTTTATTTTCAAACTCTTCATCATGAATGACTGCTTGAATTTGGGGACCAATGAAAACTTCTTTTACCTTTGCCTCACTTAATTTGTTGAATTTGTTCCCGAGATGCAAGAAAGTCACTCCTCTGTCCAGAGCTTTTACAAAAATTTTCATTAAACCGAGTTTAATGTGCAGTGGTGTAAGAAGACACATTGTGGATTCACAAGTGGTTCATGTGCTATATTTTTGGTGCTAGGAGTAAAGCTTTGTCTTGGAGGCCACTGTTTACGGGTGTAGTGATTTTTTCGGTCACAGCTATCCCATTCGCATAGGAAGCAGCAGAATTTAGTGTATTCTTGTTGCATGCCTGTTAATATCCCAATGACTTTCAAATCACCACAAATGTGCCTTTTGAATGTAGTACATTCAATTAAATTCAGTATAGTACGCACAACCTGATATGTCTCCTTTGTATTTGTAGAATATGCCACAGGAACAGACAAACATTGCCTATATGGAGCAGCACTGCTTTAAGACTACGTTTTGATGAGTCAATAAACAAGCGCCAGTCTGCCTGATTATGTTTATGTCCTAATGCCTGAAATAGACCATTCACATCACAGCAATATGCAATGTCTTCTTTCTCTGCAAAATGGCTTTGCCGTCTTCTAAATGAACTTATTTTCACATCCTTATCTAATAGATTCCAACCTTAAAGCCTGGAACCCAGTAGTTCTGAGTGTTTGAGAGTTTCAAGTCCCATACAAGATTGTTAAGCTCTCTGTGTGGTTTCATGATGTGCACAAGTCGTAGATGTAGATGTTTGAAGGACAGGATCTGGATGGTTTGTGTCGTCTGTAATGTCTTCCTCTAAATCAACGGTATATGAACCTGGAGCTGTAGGTATAGGAAGATTGTCAGAAAGAGGAACTGGTCGAATAGCAGAAGGTAAGTTTGAATACAATGTTTAGACTTTGAAAAGAATCCCTTGATATCTGTCAAACAAAAGTAACAATCCGTTACGTGATCTCTCGACTCACACCAAACCATAGGTACTCCAAATTTCATTGTACTACGTTTTCCTTATAATCAGTTTCTCAGATTCCTGGAACATAAATTGCAGCAGATATGTGGAGCCTAGCATCTACTTATCCTGGTCCCCAACTTTACATCCAAAGTACAGTTCATAAGCCTTTTTTACCAATGTTGACAAGCTGTATTGCTGTGTCTTCAATGTAAATTCGCCACACACATAACAAAATACGTCCGGCTTATTTTTACAGTGATGAGACATTATAATGCACTGAATGTAATGTAATTTTGTCCTTAAAACACTTAAAACTGATTGTCACTAAAATATTCCTGCCAGCAACACTCCAGAGAGGAAACATCTAAAAATAAACAAACTGTTACAGTGCTGACATCGTCAAAAGATCAAGCTGGCGGTGAGTGTTTGATATAGATAGCCATTGTTTAATATGTGTACATATATACCTGCAATGTAATGTTGAATAGAATAAGTAGGTTATTAAAAAATTGATTTAAATTAACAAAGATGCAAAATTATCACAAAAATACATAAAAAAACTAAATGTGGATTTTTGGGAAAATGGTGCGTGGTAGACAAAAACTAATTAAAGGTTCATTATTTTCAGCCATACTTGTACAAGAAACATATTTTTATCCAAAGATGATTTTTCATGTTGTACAGTGTTATTTAAAAGTGCAGGACCTGACATATAGGGAAACAATTCTTTTGTCCAATTCAGGAAATTTAGATCAAATTACGACTGTTTTCATTGCTCCAGCACATTTTGAAACATAAAATGCATGGAATCCTTCAAATTTCTTCACTTTTTGGTACCACTGCTCAGTTGGCTGAATAAACTCCTTAGAAATAACTGTAATCCAGTCCTGCAGCATTGTTTTGGCAAATTACAGTCACTGCCTTTGCTTTCAGATTACGGTCAAAAGGCCAGCATTTGTATACAATATAAACCGCAAGATACTTTATAGCATCCATGTTAAAATCTTCAATTTCAGTACAGTGAATCACAAAGATTTTATTTAAAATGTTGTTCTGTGATTCATTGAAATAATAGTATAGGGGTAACTTCAAGATGCATTTTCCAGAAAATACAAAATTTTCTGTCTTAGAAATCAGTGCGTTAACATGTACAACAAAATGCATCTCACAGGGCAATTCGGCACATTTTATTACAGTAGTTCGTGCCATTTCAAATGCTGAGGCAGAACGTCTCTAACCTTTTTAAGATGAAATGAAATGCAATGACCTTTGTTTTGTCAGAGAGTAATGCACCACCTTAAATCCCAAATCACACAGAAAATCACGTATAACATGAACAAAAGCTTCATGAACCTTCCTGAATAGCTATGCAGTGTTTCTTTCAATTCCGTAAATAGGCACAACATGTTATCATTATTCTGTAAATCTTTATTTAATAAGTGAATATTTGACATTTTATTTGTAATATTGTAAAATTAGTTCTGTAAATCTTATAGAAATTATTCTTTTGACGAAGCCCATATCATGTAACATGATCTAGTGGTGAATAAACAATAAAAAAACAATCAGTGAACAGTGATTCTGCAATTTTGATAACCATTGATATGTGATGTGAGGTATAAATCCACTGAAGAAAATTAAATACGTTCCATTACAATTCTGTTGGATCACTACTAAAAGGGATGCAGCCCCAGTGCTCTTAGTTGTGCTAAAGACCAAATGATGTATCTGGCTAACCAAGAGGAATGTCCTCCATCCAAAAATAATCAGCTAAAATTTATTTTTAATTTTGTTTACAGATTTTCGGATACCTATGTAGGGACAGTCATGTAATACTGACATACTTGTAAAAATCAATCAGTTTACAACTTTTTCTTTATTTTATTTTAGATATCATGTGTTGCAAAGCCCGAGAAATTGCCAGGAATGTAGTACCTGTACAATAACATTATGTAAGAAAATAATCATGTGTCAGATCACTGCCAGTTAACAGTTCCCAAGAAAAAATCACTGCATAACCCAATGGCGATTTGTCACCTCTTTCTAGTGCACTGGAAAACAAATTCAAAATTTCCAAAACTAAAAAAATTAACCGCTGAATATTTGTGTATTCCACCACAAGTTTTCTCTGAAAGACTATTTAGCACTGGCCTTTCCACGCTCATTGCCCAAGACCTACGTGGCTGATCACCTGAGAAGCAATTTTATAAGTACATTTTAATTAGTACACATGAACAACCTACCACAACCTCCCTCACAGTACCAAAAGGGCTGACCATGTATTGACCTTCGATATCTAGTCAGAACATATGCAACTGCCAGACCATTGTCACGGAACCAAAAACTTGCTGTAAATAATGTGGACATACAGCACAAACACTTGTGGTGTATTAATTTCTTTATGTGCTAATTCATGAATAGGAGCAGAAATAAGATTAGAAATTAATTTGCTCTCCTTCGTTCCACTTCTATCATCTAACAAAAATATATATTCCTTTGGAAGGTTTGAAGGTTTATTACTTTACCCAGTACAAAGGTATTTTTTACACGTGAGAACTGTACAGTGGTTTATGATCAAGTTCATTTTTTTATTTGTAAGACCTAGTACAGCCTGCTCACATTTTAATGAAATAAATAGAGACATACCCACATCATCAATTTGCATGTCATTCGTGCACATTCAAGCAAGATTGTTTGCCATGCGTAAAAAATATCTGCGTACGTAGTAAGCTAAACTTTCAGTTACATATTTCTGGTGCAGCTTCCAACATCTTAGGTTACTGTTGTGTTTGTGCCAGGTGAAAATATTGAACGAGAAAAGACAAGTTAACATGACAATGGAAATTAAATTGCATTTGTTAAAGATAGTGAACAATGGGGAACACTTTAATATGTAATTAATTTTAGAATGTTATACCTTTGTTTCCTCTATTGTGCTAGAATATGTATTTATGTAATTTGCAATATTTAAATGAGCAATTCTTGTATATATATGTTCTGCACATCTTGGAAATCACTCTAACGATTTCGATCAAATTTTGTATTCAGATAGGGTTTTGCTGTTTAAGTTTATCTATATAGGTGTAATTCCTGAAAAAACAGGATTTTACATAAAAAAATAACATTTTTTATTCCCGTTTCTACAGAGCAATTCTTGTATATAAATTCCCAATATCTCAGAAGCGAGCTATAAACATTTGATTAAAATTTTGTATACATAAAGATTTTGCTTTTTAAGTTTAACTATATACATGTAGGTGTCTTTACTGAGGGGGAAAAGAAAAACCCGCTGTTTTACACAAAAAATAACATTTTATTCCCTTTTATACAGAGCAATTCCTGCATATATTATGTGAATCTCGGAAACGGTTCAATAGATTTTGATCAAATTTTGTGTTCGGATAAGGTTTTGCTTTATTTACATTGGTGTCTTGCCTGAAAAAATGCAATTTTATATTAAAAAACCATGCTTTTTTTCCTTCTGCAAATTATACAATTTTCTGTATGTCTGAAATAGAAATCCTATGTATTACATTCACACTGTTTTCTCTACTAAAATTCAGGTAAAACATTCACATCTCTTTCTCTATTCACTCTTCTATAGAAAATTTTTCATAAAAAACGTGATTTTACACATAGACACAAAAAATTATCCCCTCTTCTAAAATAAGTCATACCATGTTCTGTAAGTTTGAAATAAAATGCTATTACATTCACACTGTTTTCTCCTCCCACTTTTAGGTAACACACTCACATCTCTTTTTCTACACACTACTACAAATAAGTCAATTTTTTTGTGTGTTTGAAATAGAAATGCTAATGTTTGGGTTTTCAAGTTTATCTAAATACGTATCTTCTCCCAAAAGACAAAATTTCACAAAAAAGCGGGAAAAACGCAGAGCAAAGCTCGGTTGCTCAGGTACTTTAAGTAATTTGCAGTATTATATTAGGAGTTGTAAATAATAGACCCTTATTCCGTAAAACTTGACAGCCCCTAAGTCCACATTAGGTTGAGTTATCGGGATTCCACTGTAATAATAGAACAACCCTATTGTTACATTCTCTGGTAGACTGCAGCAGCTGCTGAGTCACAAACAAAACTATCCAATGTATGGAAACCGTCTTAAGTTTGGGCACTCTCCCCTAACACCCTGTTTATAATGGTAGGATTGCATAAAAACAAACAGAATTATCACAGTCTGGATGGTCAGAATTTTAAATGCATGTGCACCTTTTGATTCAGTAGAAGATATGATTAATCAGGTATTTTGACGCAGCCAGTCTTCAATTTCTATGCGACCATAATGCTCTGCTAATTCAAGTGGTGTAAGGAACATTTTGCCGCCAAGTCGATCTGTATCTGCACCATGGCTTACTAACATCTGAACAATTTCAAGGTGTCCCTTCAACACAGCCGAATGGAGTGGGGTATTGCTGTTGATATCGGTGACATCTATTGCAGCATTAGCCTGTAGCAGTTTCTCACAGACTTGGTAGTGACCTCGGAATGCTGCCTGGTGCAGTGGTGTTCGGTCATTTGAATCAGCGGCATCTAAGTCTGCCCTTCGTCGTATTAACACCTCCACTACATTAACATGACCGCACCAACTTGCTGCGATGAGTGGGGTTGCAGAATTACTGTCGCGACTATTTGGCCTTGCCCCATTGTCTAAGAGAAAATCACAAATGGACACATGACCAGCAAATGCAGCACAGTGCAGAGGAGTACGTTTATCTGAATTGCGAGACCTGGTTGAGGCACCATGAGAAACAAGTCGTTGTGCGACATAATAATGGCCTTTGGAACATGCCTCATGTAAGGGAGTATTATTGCTCTGGTCACGAGCGTGAACTTGTGCTCCCATCAGAAGAAGATGGTCACATGTTCTCACGTGTCCACCTTGTGCAGCATAATGTAAAGGAGTCTTCCCTGATACATCTGCAACATTCACATTGGCCCCTAAAGCTATGAGAGCCTTCACTTCTGCTTCATTCCCAACTTTTGCATAAGCAATGAGGTCTTCATCTCTGGCAGAAACTTCCTGTACTGCATTTATGGCTTCCTCATACAGTTGTTTTACATCCACCTGTGAAATCATGTTACAAATATGACACTAGTGTGCTGGTTACTAGTAAAAACGTAATTAAATTGTATTATGTTTCGAACGAGGGGTATCTCAAAAGTAAGTTACACTATTTTGTTAAATCTATGCTGTACATGGGAAAAGCACAGGAGTTGCAGGAAACTTTGGTGTGGGTGTAATGGCAGCACTGTAAAATTCCTAGGTGCCTACCTTTACCGCTTGGACATTAAAACAGCAGTAATGATGGATTCTCCACTCGCTCCTAGCGCCGATTGCGAAGTTCACGCTGTAATTTGTTTTTTGATGGCAAAAAATAAATGTGCAACTAAATTCATTGCAAGTTGTGCAGTGTGTACGGTAAAAACGTTATGTCGAGACCAATGATTTCTCTTTGGCATCAATCGTTCATTCAAGGTGTGGAAACAAGATGATGAGCCAACACCAAAAAAGGCAAAAGTTGTTGCATCGGCTGGCAAGGTCATGGCAACAATATTCTGGGATTCAAAGAGGGTACTGTTGATCTAATACCTGTCCCTTGGGACCACGATGACAGCTGCTTGCTATGGTGAGATGCTCAGAAAACTCAGAAGGCTGATTCAAAACAAAAGGAGGGGAAAGTTGAGCAAAACAGTTTTTCTATTTCATGATAATGCTTGCCCGGGTACTCATGAAATTCAAGCCCTGCTTGAGCATTTTCAGTCAGATGTTTTCGGTCGTCCACCTTACTCACCTGACCCTGCACTGATTACAATCTTCTTCCGCAGCAGCAGCAACATCTCGGGGGAAGGCACTTCCTTCAAAAATGAGTAAATACCAGAAGTGGAAAGATGGTTGGCGGGAGATTGGTTTGACACTGGATTAAAAAAAAACTTTATCGCGGTACCAAAACTGTATTGAGATTTAAGATTATGTAGAAAAATAGTTACTGAATGTAGCTATCAAAACCTATGCTTTTTAAAGTATTTGAATGTTTCGTTATTTTAAAAAAAAATAGTGTAACTTACTTTTGAGACACCCCTCGTATTACTGGTTTAAAGCTAACAAATTATTTGTAAACCTATAAGAAACAAAAGTTGTTAAATTTATTACTCATCAAACATCACACACTCCAATAGAAATTGGAATTAACATGTTATTAGAACAAATAGACAAGATCAAATTTCTGGGCCTTCAAGTAGACAAATATTTCGATTGCAAAGCTCACATTAAGTATATCTTACCCAAACTCAGCTCTGCCTGTTATGCTATCTGAGCACTTGCAAATGTGAGTTCTATAGATACAGTTAAGGGAACATGGTACTCAATATAATAAAAATTTACATTTACTCTGAACAACTTTTGCATAGCTGATGCAGTCATAGCCGAAACATTCAATAAATATTGTGCTAATTCACATAAAGTAACAAGAAATAATAAAAAGGAACGTAAAGAATTTAAGAAAGATTTGAAACAAGAAAGAGAATGTGATCCTAACACTCAGTGCAATATCTTTTTTCAAAATTTTAATATGCAAGAACTGAATATTGCAATAAATAATCTAAAAAACAAAAAGTCTCCTGGGCCTGATCACATACATCCAGAGTTCATAAAAAACCTTGGAAAAACAGCAAAACAACAACTACTGAAACTCTACAATCTATCCTGGAAAACCACTGTACCTGCTGAATGGCGAAAAGCAATAATTGTCCCACTCTTGAAGAAAGACAAAACAGCATCAGAAATAAAAAATTATAGACCAATAGCTCTTACTAGCTTAATAGCAAAAGTGATGGAAAGAATGGTGTCAAACAGCTTAAATTGGTTTCTAGAATCGCAAAATTTAATATCCCCATGTCAAGCTGGATTCAGAGAGTTCCACTCTACAAATGAACAAGTCTTACTTCTCAGTAAGGGGTAGTGATGCGCCTCCTATAGCCTCTCCTACCCAATTCCCATCCTCATCCTGCCTGTGGTGCACCCTGCTTTTAACAGATGAGGCTTTGGGGACCGAATCACAGCGGTATAACTGTTTCATCTAAAATGGAGGAAATGTCATTTACATATGTGCTGGCCTATCACAGCACAACAGCGTCCCTCAGAGGCACATGAGGGGAAGGTCGGTGGATCTAAATATCACCTATTTACTCCTCCCGGTTAGGTCCGATGGACCCGTTGACCAACGATAGGTGTGGTCCCCCTTGCAAAATGGAGGTTTAAGTCGGGTGGTGTAACTGCCACTTTGTAAAACTGGTGCCCGTTAAGAAAACAGTTACATGAAAGCCACATACATGAATATGAGTCCTAAAGATAAACATTCTGGAGTTAAAACTGTCCCCCAATCGGATCTCTGGGTGGGGACATCTTTAGGCAAATTTCATCACAACAATTCCGATACTTTAAGAATTCTACAATGGAATGCAGGAGGCATGTCCCAGTCTAAAAAACAAGAGCTAATGAAAATATTAAAAGACCAAGATATAGATGTCTTCACAGTACAAGAAGCCAATATATCAGAAGAACAGGAAATATACTTTGAAATGGATCAGTACACTACATATATACTTCCAAAAGCTCATCAAATAGCAAGTGGTATTCTTACAGGAACTAAAAGAAATATGAAAGCTACTATCCAAATCCAAAAAACAATGGAAGAACAAGATAAATCAGAAATAGTTAAAATTGAAGTATGGAAAAGTAACTACCGCTATAGAATTTACAGTATCTACAATCCTCCAGACAATACACTAGATCTAAATTCTATTCCCATAGAACCCAAAAGCATTTTAATAGGTGATGTTAATGCACACTCCCCTAGGTGGGGCTACAGAGATATAAATTCAGCAGGAAGAGTCATAGAAGACCAATTAAACTCATCAACAATGGAATTAATATTTAATCCAAATGATCCACCCACTTACCTTCATTATAATGGTTCAGGTACAAATCCTGATCTTCTGATGGTGTCATCTGACATAATTGACAATACAAAAAGAGAAATAATAGAAGACCCAGGTTCAGGCCACAGAATCACCATAAACTCCATAAGAGGTCTAATAAATAAAAGTAACAAACCGAAAATTAAAACTTCTTGGAATTTTAAAAAAGCAGATTGGTCCAGTTTCCAAAATGAGATAGAAGGGAAGTGTAATATACTGTTAGAATCAGAGTTCAAGTCAACAGATGAAATTAATAAAAAAATTTGTGAAATATTATTGACAGCGGCCAAAACACATATCCCCAAAGGAAAGTTAAAGAAATATAGCTACTTTTGGTCTCCATCTTTATCTAAGTTAAAACACGAAAGAAATACAGCAAGAGTCAAAGCCGAAAGAACCAAGTGTCCAGAAGATGAGATGTACAAAACTGGAGAAGAAAAGCAGTCATTTTTAAGAAAGAATTAATCACAGCAAAAAGGGCCAGTTTCACAAATTTTGTAGAACATATGGACTATAGGAAAGATGGAAATAAAATATACAAATTCCTTAATAAAACAAAATTATCAAAAAATACAACTGAACCATTAAAACATAATATCAAAAGCTTAACTACAGATAGGGAAATAGCAGAATCCCTTAACAAGTTTTATGCTCAGTCACAAAGAATACCCCAAGCATATAAAAAACAAGATAAAGCTATGCAAAAAACTATCAGAGAAACTAATAAGCCAAAAGATATACGAAATGATATTTTTATTCAGGATTTTAACGAAACAGAACTAGATTTAGCAATAGAACAATTACAGAACAAGAAATCTCCAGGACCTGACAAGATCCACCCAGAGTTTATTAAACACCTTGGCAGGAAAGGAAAAGAAATCCTACTTAAACTGTATAACACATGTTGGAGAATGACTGTGCCTTCCGACTGGAAAAAAGCCATTATCATCCCGATTTTAAAGAAAAACAAACCCTCAAACAATATTAATAGTTTCAGGCCAATATCTTTGACCAGTGTTATTGCAAAAGTGATGGAAAGAATGGTGGCATCTAGACTTAACTGGTTCCTAGAATATTACAACTTAATTAATAGTTCACAGACCGGCTTCAGACAGAATCATAGTACAAGTGAAAATGTACTCCTACTAAGCCAAGACATCAAGGAAGCTTTCAATAGAAAGGAGGATACCTTAGCAGTATTCACTGATTTTAAATCAGCATATGACTCAGTCTGGAGAAACAAATCAATTGAGAAGTTGCAATCAATAGGTGTGAAAAGTAACATGCTTAAATGGATAACTCAGTTTATTTCACAAAGATTTTGTGCCACAAAATATAATACATACATTTCCAAATATAAACAAACACACCGAGGACTTCCACAAGGTGCTGTTCTGAGCACAACACTCTTTAACATATTGTGACATGGCTTCTCCATGTCATTAAGACTCTTTGATTTTCAAGGAGGTTGCCATAGAGACAGTTTTGAGTTGTTAAAGATGAAGAGACAGAAACTAGTATGGTGTGAGAGTTTGGAAAGATTAAGAGACAGAAACGAGTAGTATGGCTGTACTTGAAGCTTGAGAAAATAAAAAGATTTGCTAAATTTGTTACATTTAAATTTGTTACATTTGGTGTCAGGAAGTGGGATATTCGGAAACCAGGATGATGGCAATGATGAAAGAATTATTTGCCAAAATGGAAACGAGAAACGACAACCTCGCTGCCGAGCTGAAAGAGATGAAGACGGAGCTATCGGCGAAAATTGACGGGCAACTGGCTGGCGTGACGGAAGGCGTGGAAGAACTCGGCGAAAAGGTGGAAGACCTCTGCCAGCACGTGGACGTCGTGGAGGACGACGGGGAACGTCTTGGCGCCCTGGTAGTAAGAGTTGACGAGAGCGTCAAAGTACTGGATGCCAGGGGCAGACGGAATAGCGCGGAGCCGGGGAGGGAGCACCTAGTGGCCGAGGCGACAGTTGCGCCCGTTTCGGATGATATGAGGGAAAACGTGGAACAACTCGGCGAACGGATTGGCGTGACGGAAGACGTGGAACAACTCGGCGAACGGATTGGCGTGACGGAAGACGTAGAACAACTCGGCGAACGGATTGGCGTGACGGAAGACGTGGAACAACTCGGCGAAAAGGTGGAAGACCTCTGCCAGCACGTGGACGTCGTGGAGGACGACGGGGAACGTCTTGGCGCCCTGGTAGTAAGAGTTGACGAGAGCGTCAAAGTACTGGATGCCAGGGGCAGACGGAATAGCGCGGAGCCGGGGAGGGAGCACCTAGTGGCCGAGGCGACAGTTGCGCCCGTTTCGGACGATCAGCAGGGAAGCGCACAAACAAACGAGCAACACGCGAGAACCGACTTGGCGTGTGACATGGGGGGACCGTCGGGGCCATCCAATCACCTGACGCATAGTGCCGTGAACGGAAGAATGGTGGACATCATCGTGGACGGCAGGATACAGGAGAGGCCGTGCCGAGCACGAGTGAACACGAGTGCAGCGGTGGACGCGACTCGCGCGGATGTGGTGGGGTTTGTTGCCGGACCCATCGGAAGCAAGGTGGCTGCGAAGGTGCGCCAGAGAGGTCGGCGGACATGGTACCCAGTGAGCCGTTTCAAAGTGCGCAGGATGGCCCGTCAACACACCAGGAAGAAGGGCAACTGGACGAGGGACCGTCAAGACCGGCGGTACTGTTGCAGAATTTCGAAGCAGGATGGCATACATCGTCCTACCTGGACCAAGGGACACTATCCAACAGCGATACCTAGGATCGTGCCCCCTGGAGAGCGAGGTCCTACTGGCCCTCAAGGTTTACAAGGATTCCCTGGCCCTCAGGGTCTGGTAGGCTTGCCTGGAATGAAGGGTGAACGTGGATTCCCAGGAATGAAAGGTGAACAGGGCAATCCAGGACCTCCAGGACAAGCTGGTGCACCAGGACCTGAAGGACCTAAGGGTGACTCAGGCTCTCAAGGACAACATGGAGCTCCAGGACAACCTGGTCCACAGGGCCCTCCAGGAGACAGAGGACTTCCAGGATTACCCGGCCCAACAGGACCTGCTGGCCTCAGAGGTCAGAGAGGTGCACAAGGTGAGACAGGTCCACCAGGGAAGCCAGGCAGTGAAGGACCTCCAGGACCACAAGGTATTGCAGGACCTCTAGGACCACCGGGACCAATTGGAGAACAGGGACCAGAGGGAGCACCAGGTAAAGCAGGAACACCTGGTATTGCAGGAAGACCGGGAGATAAGGGACCTGTAGGACCTTCAGGACCTCCGGGAACTCCAGGGGCACCAGGTCTTCCAGGGCCACCTGGTCCAAATGGACCTCCAGGACCAGCAGGAGAACGGGGTCTTCGAGGAGAAACTGGACCACAGGGTGTAGAAGGGCCACAGGGAGCTAGAGGAAAGCCAGGACCTCCAGGGCCAGAGGGAGGTAAGGGTGATAGAGGAGAAGAAGGTCCAAAGGGTGCAAAAGGACACCGTGGTCTCATTGGTCTACAAGGGTTACCTGGACCTCAGGGACCTCCAGGAGACAAAGGCATGACTGGACCTCCAGGATTGTCGGGAAAAGATGGTGAACCTGGAACTAAAGGTATGCCTGGAAGAGATGGAAACCCAGGACCTCAAGGTATACCAGGACCACCAGGCCCTCGTGGACCACCAGGAGAAGAGGTTCGATGGGTTAATCCACCGGGGCGCAAGGGAGATGCCGCAGTGATAGTGCTGGTCGGGACGACCAGCTCTGAGGAGGGAGCAGTGTGACATGGCTTCTCCATGTCATTAAGACTCTTTGATTTTCAAGGAGGTTGCCATAGAGACAGTTTTGAGTTGTTAAAGATGAAGAGACAGAAACTAGTATGGTGTGAGAGTTTGGAAAGATTAAGAGACAGAAACGAGTAGTATGGCTGTACTTGAAGCTTGAGAAAATAAAAAGATTTGCTAAATTTGTTACATTTAAATTTGTTACAATATATATAAATGACCTTCCATCAATAATAAAAACCTTAGAAACCAAAATTGCTTTATTTGCTGACGATGTAGTCATTTGGATTCCAGGCTCTTCAAAAAAAACCTGAATTAATCAAAGACAGAATAGAGACAGCCCTAAACAAAGTACATGAATGGAGCTCCCAAAACCTCATGACTATCAATGTGGAAAAAACAAATTATGAATTATTTACACTAAAATACAAACCAGTTAATATTAACATAAATTATAATGGTAAACCACTCAAAGCAGTTGATGATGCCAAATACTTAAGCATCACTTTCGACATAAAGCTAAGTTGGAAAAAACATATAACAAACATCTCAGAAAAGGTTGAAAAGAAACTGCAAATCCTGAAACGGTTAGCTGGTGCTAAATGGGGCTGCTCAAGGAGAGTCCTTAACACAACATACAAAATTTACGTTAAACCAAACGTCTTGTACTGTTCTGAAACTTTAATAACAGCAGCAAATACTAACATCAATAAACTTGAACAAATACAAAATCAGGCTCTTCGCCTAATCACTGGAGCAGTTAAATCCACACCTATTGATCCATGCTTGCCTTAACACGGACCCCCTCAATAACAACAAAAATAGAACAAGCATTGCTCCAACACGAGAAAATGTTACGACTGCCAAACTCTAAATGGACAGAAGAGAACCTCCCCCCTTCAATCCTTAAAACTCATAGTAGTTTCCTAGAAAAGGTAACACAGATTAAATCCAAATTGAACATTCCTAACACCAGAGAAAATCTACTTATAAGAGAAAATCCATTGGAATTATTGCAACCTACCTTCAGTTTGGAATTAATAGAGGAAATAAGTAAATCAGACACACCAAAAGAAATACAAAAACTTCTAGCTCTGGAAATAATCAATACTAGATATCCTACAGAAGAATGGCTGCACATATATACTGATGGATCCTCCACGGAAAACCTTAGTGGAGCTGGAGTTACGTGTTCACATTTTTCCTTTTATCATTCTGTTGGCAGAGACACAACAAATTATGATGGAGAAATAGAGGCTATACACATTGCTCTCCGAGAATTATTAAATCTTCCTTTAAATAAATTTAACAAGGCAGTAATTCTTTCAGATTCTAAAGCTGCAATCCAGGGAATATGTTCAAATACTACAAAGAAGTCAACAAAAATTAGAGAATGCTACAAAATATTAACACAACTCCAAAAAGTTAATAAGACTGTTCATCTCCAATGGATTCCAGCACACTGTGGAGTCATGGGGAATAAAGCTGCAGACTCATTTGCAAAGAAAGGCACAACAATAAAACAAAAGTCTAAATTCAATTTCTCATATTCCTCAATAAAACGCTTGATCATTAAAAAATTTTCTCATTCATACCTACAAGAAATAGAAACAAATGCCAAAGATAAAAAATGGATTACACTACTTTCCAACCCAGATATAATCCCCCAGAGACCACGGAAAACAGCGGTTGCAGCCTTCCGACTACTGACAAATCATGACTGCTTAGCAAGTCATCTCTACAGAATAGGTATCTCAGCTTCACCAATATGTGTCCTGTGTAACGATCCAGCAGAAATGAATGAAGACCACTTGAAGACCTGTGAAGCATTAAGATCAGAAGAAACTACAGGTCAAAAGTATTGGAAAGCACGAATGCTAATGGCTTCATTGCAAGATGCAAGGCATTAGAAAACAACAACAACTTCTCAGTCAAGAAATCAAAGACTCCTTCAATAGAAAAGAAGATAATTTATCAGTTTTTATTGATTTCCAAAGTGCATATGATTCTATATGCAGAACAAAACTACTAAAGAAAGTAAAAAAAAATAGGGATACAAGGTCCAATGTTTTCATGGCTATGTCATTTCCTAACACAACGCTTTATTGCAACCAGATATGGAAGAAATATACCTAATACAAACAAGTACACCGTGAGGTAGAACTGGAACTTAAAAATTCAATGCCACAACTGGGATTTGAACCACAGACCTTCTGCTTACCGGGCGGCTGCTCTACCACTGAGCTATTGTGATAAACTGCCGGAATGGCATTAAATTCTCAAACCAGTTCGTACTTCTCCTGGTAAACCACAAAGGCAGTCTCACATCAGAGACAAATTACCCCAATGGTGACTTACTATTGTAAGTACTTTATATCCATGATTAAATAACCTTCAGATGGTAATTATTATTTATTTATGCCAACAAACTTACTGTTGGTGCTTTTAATTACCTCCCTGCAAGTCAAGCAAGAACCTGACTAACCAAGGTGGAGCGGGTGCTGGAGTCACATGTCACCTCTTTTCCTATTACAAATCTTTAAGTTATGGAACTACTAACTTTGATGGAGAAATTGAAGCAATTCGAATGGCCCTACAAAATCTTTTGTACAGAATTTCACATTTTCAGCAAGCAGTTATTCTCTCAGATTCCAGGGCAGCAATTATAGCAATTACTTCCAAGTTGTCACCAAAAAACCAAACAATTATAGAATGTTGGAAAATCCTTACCCATCTAACAGCACTTCAAAAACACCTAGTCTTCCAATGGATACCAGCTCACTGTGGACTGAGTGGTAATGAGAAAGTTGATTTTCTTGCAAAAAAGGGTACCAGCGGTGTACAAAAATCTATAGTTAATCTACCATTTTATGCAGCTAAAAGATTGGTCAACTCTGAATTCAAAAAAATTATTGCAAAATATTACTATGAAAAATCAGAGAATAAAAGATGGGAACTACTAAACATTCAAACAGTAATTCCTGAGTATCCTCGAAAAACAGCAGTTGCAACCTTCAGGTTGATTACAGGACATGATTGTCTGGCAAAACATTTGAACAGAATTGGGATATATTCTTCACCACTCTGTCCTCTATGTGATCTGCAAGAGGAAATGTATCGAGACCACCTTCAAATATGCCCGGCCACTTCTAGTGCCCTATCCATCAGTGAAAAATATTGGAGAGCAAGAGGATTAATGACTTCATTGTCAGAAATCCAGCATTAGCTAACAACAACTTTTGCATAACTGGTAAACCGTTAGAGATAGACCAAATCATACTATACAAAAAATGTAGATCTTGCTAAACTACACAACTTATGTATCAATGAATTTTCTTGTAGGGTGAACCATTTCGGAGATATTCCTTGTTATGTGTGTGAGTTTCGGAAAACATAACTTTCGTGAAATGGATCATCGTTGTTCATTTTTTATATATTAAGTGTGCAAATACAACAGAATCTCAAAGCTTTAAAAGATTTGACTATCACACAAAGCCTACTGTATTCTAATATTCCCCTTGTACCTACAAGGAAATAAGCAATAAGATAATTTGCACAAATGTTTATCTTAACTAACACGAAGAAGATATAGGAATAAGAGTTTGTAAGAATGGTTAGTACAAGAGTAGAGAAAGTCATGTGAGTGCAACACATCAGGTTTTTTTCCTTTCACTTTAAGCTTCAATACATGGGAGATTAGCCATGAAAAATAATACAAATTCTCTGTTAAAACAGCATTTTGATAGGTATAATTTTACACACCTCAATCCTACTTTGCAATATCTGGCATACTCCTGGTATATGTGAATAACATGGCATAAGGAAAATGCTCTCGCAGCAATTAAAAAGGTCATTTGTACCAACATAACACCTGCAGCTAAAGTAATAGATTATTGAGAGGTAGAACTGGAACTTAAAAATTCAATGCCACAACTGGGATTTGAACCACAGAGCTTCTGCTTACCGGGCAGACACTCTAACCACTGAGCTATTGTGACAAACTGCCAGAATGGCATTAAATTCTCAAACTTTGCCCACACACGGCTTGTGTGTTTAAAAACACCAACAGTAAGTTTGTTGGCATAAATAAATAGTAATAGATTATTTTTAACCTCTGCATGTTGAGCTGGTGATAATAAGGTTTCAAAGCAGCTTGTTCTGTTACACAACTCTAAATTCAATGATGTGTAAAATGTTGTCTTGGCCGGATTTGATGCATATTAAAGTTTGTACACCCTTAGTTGGTGATTGATGTTTCAACCAGCGGAGGCAACAGTGTTGCCACTTTTAGCACCATCGTTCACGTGGTGACCAAATGCATAGCAGAAACACGAATAATAATGTGCAAACTTGCAGGAATTAACAATGACTGTACACAACAACGGATCATAGCAGATTAAGGCAACAAACACAAACAGAGAATGAAGATCAAATTCAAATGCTTAAACACACTAATGGTCACATTTTATTCGATACTTAAGTCAGTGTTTCTTATAAAATGAGCAATAGTTGTCTGCATGAATGCAATATTGGAATACCTCTTTCGAAAAAGCCTTTTGTTTATTTTCCCAGAAAGCTTTGCTTTGTCTTTTTGACTTTCACTATTTTTAGTCAATGTAGTTAAATAACAATATTCAATCATGATACACACATACCTACACATAATAATAATCACTGAATTTTGTATTCGTAAATGCGAGCAGTAGGCGGTGGAAACCGGAGAAAATCTGCCCAGACACCACTTCATCCACCATGAATAACACAGGTGGGTCCCTAGCATCAAACCCAGGCCACGTAGGTGGTAGGCGAATAGTCTAACTGCTCGGCCATGGCATTGCTGTTAGTAAGTTCATATATCATAAATTAAGAATCATCACAGCGAAAGGTTCAAATCTTACATTTTGTGTTTTTGTTAATAACATTTGCTGTCTATGAAGTTTCAATTTTTGAATCCCTACAAAGTGATTCTTACTACTTCAATAAATGTCTCATTCTAAAGCGCATTCCACCCTTAGAAGACAGTACACGTTAAATGGAGCGCAGTGTTGCAACATGTACTAGTTGCGAATCTTTCTCTGCGAGCGACACGAGGTGGCCGGTGTACTGTACTTAGTCCAATTGCTACTTGACGAGATGGGCACTTTTAACTTTGGTATCCCTCCACCCCTTTGTCACTATATGACCTAAATTTACAAATGACTCCTCTGTATAAACAATTGATTTCCCCTGGTCCCTAAACCTTTTTATGTATTTGAGATATTTATGTCGCCATCTGATGGTATCATTTCTTTCTATTAATATGCACTTGTTACCCCTTCTTTCATATTCGAACCCCAAATCATGTAAGAACCGACTAAGAGTGACCATTGAGAAATTTGGTAGGGTGTCACCACTGTTGACCCATGACAAAAGTATATTCAGCGTGGGTGGATTATTTACAAACTGTAAAGAATGAACAATTCGCCGCACTCCACTTTACACTATTCAATCATATTGCGTTAACCTAGCATTTTGTGTAGTCCCGCCCTTTATGCTTTCTTTTTCGATGGCATTCTTAGAGGTCCTTTCATTAGCTCCTTTTTGAGCATACACACTACTGCTTCTGAACGCCCGATAGCCTTAGCTGTTTCTTTTACTGCCTTACTTACATGCATTTTACTTCAAAAATAATCTAACACATTCATAATTATTTGGTGTTCCTTACTTCTTAATTTACCAATATATCGTCTCTTTCTAGCTTCTCCTTCCTTAACTACAAATATTTACGAAAACATTAAACAAATAACGCAATAACAGCTCACAGTTACACACACGGCTTCTTTCAAACTAATGCTAGTGCTGCCCCTTATACTATCCTCTGTGTCAGGCCTGGTGCAAGAATACGCTGAATAGATGAATACCTTTTGTTTGCCTTACTGGATAAAACAAAGAGGTTACTGCCTTTTGGTTTATTTTAAAAACTTTCTCCAACCTTCCTCAACATTTGTTCTCGCTGGTTCCCTGATGTAAACTCAATAACAAAAAAGTTTCACACTGTGTAACTTTTGCAGTGCACAGATATAAAATTTTCTGAAAACATTTAATTTAAAAAATTATAACACTTAACTGGGTAAACATAGAGAATTCAAAGTAGGCAGGTAGTAGCACTATGGTTTACTCTACCTAAGAAAAAAATATAGACGCATTCTAGCAGTTAGTTTGTTAGTTAGTGCGTGATGAGTAGAGCCTGGATTTTTATATAATTACATATTTTAAATCCTGCATAATATTTCAATGAGAAGCAAAAATGTTGGCAAATTACGCCATTTGGGACTTTCTTACAAATTTTTATTTTACATATTTTTACATATTTTGCATGTTTCTACACATTTTAATGTGAGCGCCAAAACATAAAAATATGGTGCTCTCTAAAAAGCGGTTACTATTACTGCTAATTGCTCTCTTCAATATCATCAGAGAAAAATATTGGAGAGTAAGAGGATTAATGACTTCATTGTCAGAAATCCAGCATTGGCCAACAACAACAACAACATATTTTAATGTTGTTACATAAAATGTACATATTTTCTGGGTTTCGTTACAATTTATTATTTTTTAAAAAATATTGTAGTCACATTATAAACTGCTGTTTTCACAAGTTTTGCTGAAAGCAACGAAAATCAATCTGCGAAATAGGATGCAAGTTAAATTAAGAATGCAATAATAAGCACTTGGTCTCGTACTGATTGTTGTCCGTTTTATCAAAGCATGTGCCGCTCGACAATGTTAACCTCCAGTGTTACGTTTCTCTTAGCGCTTTGGGCATTTTCAAGGACTGGAGAAATTGATTGTTACCATTGTCGCGGTAGTAATATAATAGCTGCGAGGAAACAAAGTGAGCCGCTGGACAACTATCAATATAGCGAGGCAATAATACTCCAGTTGGTCTCTTGCAAGTCTTAGTAAAACGGCACCAGTTGTGTACTCGCTATCCTGCAAGTTGAATTCATGGGTGAAATTAGATAACGACTTTACAACTGACGGAAAAGTAATAGTCTGTCAAGCATACGCTAAAAGAATTGGCTGTTCCATGAAATCTCAGTTGGAACAACATATCAAAAGTGCTCTTCACATACGCAACAAACAACTACAGTCTTCTAGAAAGCAAGTTCTGTTGTTGACACAAATGCAACAGGAACTGTCCGGAAATTATTTTTTTAAAGACCTGAGCAGTGCAATGGTTGCAGATAATATTCCGTGGCATAAACTTCAATTTCCTCAATTTAGTTCCTTTCTACAAAAATATTGCAAGAAAGTTATTCCTGACGAATCTACTCTGGAGGAAAAAGTATCTTCATGTGTGTTATGGAGAAGCAGTTGCTCATAAACGGAATGAAATTGGAGACCCCTGTATTTGGTTTGCCCTCAATGAAGCTACAGATGACAGGTCGGTACATAACAAACTAGATTCCGAAAGTCCAGCAAAACCATTTCTAATCTGTTGCAAGGTGTTAGAACAAACAACTCATTCTACAGTTGCAAGATTTGTAAATGATGGGATGAAGATTCTGTAGCTAGAGGGTGTGTAAGAGGAAAAGGTTTTAACTATGTATTCAGATGCTGTAGCGTAGCGATTAAAGCTGCTACTGTCCTTAAGGTTTTCTACCCGAATACACCTGCTTGGCCCATGCACTGCAGCATGTTGCTGAAGTAGTAAGCAGTAATTTTCGCTGTGTGAATAAGTTGATATCAGCAACAAAAAAGGTCTTCCTGAAAGCACCGCACAGAGTTCAGTGCTATAAAAATCATCTCCAACATGTCCCTTTGCCTTCTGAGCCAGTACTTACAAGATAGAAGCTGTTAACTTGTATTGTAAACATTTCGAAGGAGTTCAGTCAGAGGTGAACAGAAGTAGCTGCTTCCATACGTGAATCTCAGTACATCGAAAGTGGCAAGCTCCTGTGCTTACTTCAAAAGTAACTTTGGCTATTTCCCTAGCACCATCAAGCCATCAGGTTCCCTTCTTCACGAATCTATGGATTTAATGGAACGTGCATCACACAAGCTTAGTGTAGTTGCAGGAAGGAAGGTAGTTGAAAAATCCAAAGTTGTGCTAATCAGGAACCCAGGGTACTCTACGCTTGTGCCCGTGTCTAAAGTGCTAAATGGCGACAGTGTCGATTTAACAAAGCATTTCTCTGCAAATCAGATTCCTATACTATAATATGCTCCTGTTACTTTGTCTCACGTGGAGAGAAGCTTCTCTGCTTATAAGAACATTTTATCTGATAGGACACAAACAATGAGTCCTGAAAATATGGAAAAGTATATGGTTATTTACTGTACGTTGAAAGAAGCAAAATACTCAAAATGAAACTGCCTGATTGTTCATTGTACATCAAGAGATAGAAAGCTGAAAATGCATCTTCAGTATAAAATTTAATTATTTTGAATTGATTGTTTCACTCATTGATAAATTGGTTCAGTATTTAAACATTGCTTCACCGTCTAAAATTTAAGTAAAATAATTATGTGAAATTACCAATTTTAATAAATATAACCCAAAACACATTTTTTATTTTGTAATTACCTACTTGAAAATAAATTTTAGGTAAATTCTGCATAAAATAAAACATTTTCCCTATAATTAATTCTTATTTAGTAAACTTTAACTCATTGTAATTAATTTACGTGCTTACAGACCCATCAAATTACATAATTCTGGGTAATTTGCAGTCTGCATTTACATTTGAGGTTGTAATCTTAGCATTTAGATTATTACATATTTTGTTGATATTACATATTTCATTACATATTTTGATGCTTTTTGTTACATAAATATGTACATATTTTGCACCTTGATATTACATAAAAATCCGGGCTCTAGTGACGAGTATAGAAACCGCAAATATCGGATTTCTATTGAAAAAAACGTTTTCTGAAGAAATTTGGACCTATAGAAATGTATAATGACTCTGAAAACGATATAAACTAATAGAGAAAAAAATTCTGCATAGGATGTGTTCAAATCTGAAATTTATAACAAATGAATACTTATACCATGCTATTAGGAATCTGGCAACAGCGCGAGGGTAGAAAAGGATGCGGCTAATGGCAACTTGTATGCGCTAGATAGAGACAGAGATGTCCCATTTAACTCCATACTGTCATCTAAGAGTGGAACGCTATATAAATAGTAATTATAGCCCTCAAAACATACCTTCTGAATAGGAAGAGCCGTGGCGCCCAACACAGATTCTTTGACGCTGCTTACATCCAGCTGACTGCTGTTGAGGCTGCTTGCCTCTGCTGACATTTCAAGTAAATTATATCTCTCCACTGGTTTAGATTTCTTTTCTAACTCCTTATATTTTTCCTCCAATTCTCGATACATTTTCACACTGATTTCAACTCTTTCTTTAAAATCAGAACTCCTCTCTTTCTCGACATGATACTTCACTTCTAGTTCTCTACTTCGTTTCTCTTCATTGGCCAGTTTCTCTGTAAGTTCTTCGATTCTCTTCTCAAGCGTGCTGTTTTTTAATTTTTCAACTGTGATTAAACTTTCTTTATCAGCAATATGTACATGGAGGTGACGCTTTTCACAAACAGCTTCATTTTCTTGGACCTTTACTTGAAGAATATCAAACTCTGTCTGCGTTACAAACTGCTTCATCTTCTCCTCGAGGGCTGACACCCTAGCAAGGAGATGGTGGCTGGGATGTGGCTGTGCAGTCATGCTGTGTCAACTGTAAACAGAATACACATTTAACTCCTACATATATGATATGATATATAGGTCAATCAAATATAAACAGACCTTTGCTTCTAAAAATATTATTCATGAACTTATACTGAAATTCACTTTTTTCTTATTACTTTCTCTATTATGTATTGTACAGTAGAGGAAGTATTGAATTCCACCCATAAATTCAATGTCGAGATTTCACCAGAAATGTATGTTTTGAGGCTCTCTGAATAAAAAAAGAATTTTAGAAAAAGGTAAATGTGTGTGTGTGTCAGTCTGTCGACAGTATAACTCAAAAATGAAAAGTAGGTTAAAAATCAAAGTTGGTATTTAAGGTTAATGTCTTTCAAGGATGCAACAGGAAGATTTTGAAGGAAATTGCTCCACCCTAAACTACCCTTGAAAAATTTTTCAAAAATTGATTTTCCTGAAAATGGCTCTAATGATTTTGATTAAAATGCCATGTTTGAGATATTTTTATGACAAATAAAATGTGTATTTTGAATTTTCGGGCTATAGCCCATGTAGTCCTATTTACTCTGGATAACTTTTGAGTAACTGGTAAACTGTAAGAGATAGACCAAATCTTACTATACAAATAATGTAGATCTCGCTAAAACACACAATCTATGTCCAAATAATGTTTTTTGCTGAGTGAATCATTTCAGAGATATTCCTTGTTATTTGTGTCAGTTTAAGAAAACGTTCGTCAAATGCAACGTTGTTGTTCATTTTTTTTTATATGTTAACCGTGCAAAGAGATTGGAATTTGAAAGCTTTAAAAGATTTGACTGTCGCTCAAAGCCTACTGTATTCCCATATTCCCCTTGTGCCTACAAGGAAATAAGCAATAAGATAATTTCTGCAAATGTTTATCTCAACTTACACGAAGAAAATAGAAGAATAAGAGTTTGTAAGAATTGAGATTCTAAGGCTTTCACGGCCGGTATCAATAGTAGAAACAACATATTCCAGGCTTATGGGCCGTGATCTACTGGGTTTTTTCTTCTTCCCAGACGTTTTGTCTACAACTACAGCAGACATCAGTGGCGGCGAGGTCGAAGTATCCTAGAGGAGATTTCAACAGCAACTGTGCTGCTTTCTCCAGACCAATCACAACAGACCTCCCCTCCAGCCACTGATATAAATACCACATCCCACGGAGAAAGCAGCACAGTTGCTGTTGAAATCTCCTCTAGGATACTTCGACCCCGGTGCCACTGATGATGTCTGCAGTAGTCGCAGACGAAACGTCTAGGAAGAAGAAGAAACTCAGTAGACCACGGCCCATAAGACTGGAATATATTGTTTCTACTGTTTGTAAGAATGGTTAGTACAGCAGTAGAAAAAGTCATGTGAGTGTAACACATCAGATTTTTTTCAACATGTTCACCCATCTTATCCATAAGTTTTTTCTAATGTGTAGGCAACTTTTTAATGCCACTTTCAAAGAAAGTATGAGGGTGAGTGCAGAGCTGGTTGTGCATGGTCTTGCAGCTCCTCATTGGTTGTGAAGCAATGTCCGCCAAGAGCTCCTCTGAGTGGACCAACATGGAGAAGTCCAAAGGCAAGAGATCTGGGCTGTGCAGCCTGTAGGGTGGATGTGGAAGGGCAGTCCAATACATAGAGGCCAATGTTTGTTGTGTTTCTGCTGCAGTGTGTGGTTTGGATTTGTGCTGCAGAATCAACACATTTCTGATTGGGCTACAGCACCATTTTGACCAGAAGGCATAGCTTATGCGAAGTTGTTGAGGAATGTCAAGCTCTGTGATGTGGCGATCTCCTTCATGATGCCTGGAACAGCTTGGATGCTCTCGGGATTGATGCTGGTGCATGGCTGGTGTGGATGGACCCAATTCACATGTTCACATCCTCCATTAAACTTATGTCACCAATGTTTCACTTGGAACCATGGAAGTTCTTTCCCCAAACTGTGTAACTGATGGCAAATTTCAACTGCATTAACTTGTTGCACCTCTCTCTTGCTCATCTCGATAGCCACTGACCAATGGAACAAAAGGAGTCCTAAGGCTACTGGTCCCCTCCACAGACCTCACTACACGTGCTCTAAAAACCTTGAACCCATCCAGCGCTCTATAGGCGTACAGTAAAGAAAGGCCTGTTTATATTTGATTCACCCTTGTATATTTATTTATGTTGAACTAATACATACTTGGATAAAATGGGCATTCAGCTCAGACTCTTGGACAAACATAATTGCTTACAATCTTAACAACTAAATCTAATAATCTCTAAAAAATTATCTCAGCTGCTGGTTGCCAGCAGTTGTTTTTACTGGAAATCAGCTAGAATTTGTACACACATTTTACTACTTCTCTACAGCTATCTAAGGCATTACTACGAGGGTTGTCCATAAAATAAGGTTCCCAAATTTCTGCAGTTGCGAGGAACACTGTTACAGGAGATCTGGCAACACTGGTGTGTGGCTTGCTTCTCCCTCTCTCAGTACCCCACCCTGCGAGCTGTCTGCGATGCTCAGTTTCGGCCTGGCAGTCATTAGAAATGGAGCTTCCACTCGCTTCTCCTGCCAGGTGTGAATTATGCTTTATGATGCATTTTTGTGTGCAAAAAGACTGCACTGTCATTCATTCCCAACTGTGTGAAGTATAGAGAGCAGTGTATGAGCGTATAACAAGTGCGCAAATGGTGCAGAGAATTCAAAGAAGGACGTACAGACGTCCAGGGCGACCAGTGTTCTGGACGGCTATCGGTTTCAGAAAAAACAATTGTGAAAGTGGAAGAAGCAACACTGAAAGATCGAAGGGTGACGGCCTGGAAGACTTGCAAGATGATCCCTGATGTCAGCAAGACCTACATTCATAAAATGTTGACTGATCATTTAAAGTATACCACGGTGGGTGGAGGCATGCTCACAAAGGGAGTACATTTCCATTGGGACAACCAATCTCGACGAATTTGGATGGGATACTGTCACACACCCTCCTTACAGCCCAGAACTAGTCCCAATTGACTACCATCTCTTCCCTGACTTGAAGAAACACCTGGGTGGGACGCAGGTGTCAGGTGTCAACCAGACGTCACGTCACCAGTAGTGTGACAACATTGCGTCACCAGTTAAGGGTTAAACTGCACTGAGCATTATCAGAGGTAAATGGGGTGGACTCACGTAGTTCCCAACAAATAAACTTCCGGCAACTTAATTACAGTACCAGGTGTATTTTTTAAGTCTGTAAATATAATCGTGCGATTATTAAACTTGCGGAAATGTTGCTGCAAAGGGGCAGATAAATTTAAACAACCGCCAATGACACTACGGCCTTTCCCCTCCACCGCCGCACATCCACAGCGTGTGACAGAAGAGAGAAAGGAGCTTGACCCAATAGCTGAACCCTTACCGGGGCTATTATACCTATCAGCTAGCTTTACCCTTTAACTATTACACCTCGGTCAGGCTCCCAAATCTTAAACAATAACACAACTTAATTTAACGGCTGGGAATATTCACCTGACTTGTCTGTTGTTAACTTAGAAATACGCCTGTCTGTGTATGTCTTTTGCCTATGTGTGTAGTTGCTGGGGCTCCAGGTTCTATATCGCGGCACTTCTTAATTACTATAATAATCTAGAAGAACACTATACAATTTAACTTACTGCAAATATTTTCCTTCCCAAGCGCTTTGTTCAAAATGTCTTGTTGAACGTAATTTCAGATATTATGGCATAACCTTTACCAAATCACTCAATATTTCGAACTTGAATAAAAGGTAACGGAATTTTGTATCAACCTGTTTCAACCTATGTATAGGTTATTTAAGACGTTTATCTATGTACTTCCGGTACTTCCCTCCGTTTACATGTGTTCTGTGGTCTACATCACAGAACATCTGATCTAACTACAACTGACAACAACACAACACACCAACCACAAAACATACAACTACACCAACCTAACACCAACCTTTTAGAAATTTTGAACAATCGCGCTCCCACTCACCATATGCATATGGTAACCCTGAAAGAATGTTTTTTTCATAATAGCTAACATAAAAGTCCAAAAAATGGAACAAGCTAAAACCTCAAACTGTTGAGGTTTACTCTTGAGTAAAAATTAATTTTAAAGTGAAGGCAAGTGCTATATCTCACATTCAACACGCGTGACATGTGCACGTAGGCACATTTTGAGAAATCCATGTACAGCTTTTCAAAAGAGCTTGGAACAGCCGATAATGTTCAGCTGATGAACCATAAAAATTGTAGAAAGAGAGCTTGCTTGCATCAACATCCCGTTAATAACTTGCAGTAATAGCTTAAAATGTCTATTTAGCTCTTTAATAAACTTTACTCTATTAGATGATGATCATCATCACCACCACCATCACCACACCTATCACCACTGCCACCGCCACCACCACCACCATCATCGTCATCGTCGTCGGTCTGGGTGGCTCAGTTGGTTAGACACTAGCCTACTGATCCCAAAGTCGCGGATTCAAATCCGGCCCAGTACATGTCAGTAGATTTACATACTAGCATGTAAAAGAACTTTTGCGGAACGAAATTTCGGCACACCGGCGACGATGCTGTGCTCCTGGCGATGACAGCGTCGTTAAACAAAAAAAAAAAAAAACAAAAAAAAAAAATCAACAACAAAAATAGCAACAATAATAACAGTAATGATGATAGTAAATATATTTTTTTATAAACCTGTTTGTGTTTTTGTAGTGAAATTTTGTTCCAGCTCTAGTGAGATTTAATGCTTTTGGTTGGCAACACTGACACTACGTATCTGACTGAACTTCAAACCTGTTCAAACCCTTCAAACTTTAATTACTGTTCCAGGTGTTGTGTGTGTGCCACTTGCCTTGACATTAAGGTGACTTTAATACTGGTCAAAACCTCTCTACTTACCTTGAGTTAAAACGAGTCAGAATAACACGCATGTGTATGTTTATAACTAATGCAGTCACTATTTAAGGAAACCACCGTAATGCAACGATATAAGGTAAAGCTGGTAAATACTCGTAGAGGCATTTGGTCTGGTATTTAATATTATAACTGCAATCTTTCAGTGTCAGTTAAAATAATAGAAGTGAGCGTGAAGGTTAGAATCGTCAACTTGGACATTTTAATAATTTGTAGCATGACATACAACATATGTTCTTAAGTAGGAAACACAGTGCATATTTTTGGGTAAGACGACCTACACTTTACCCATATTTTGTGCTGCTTTGAGGTAACAGAAAGCCAATTAAACTTTTTGTGTGAGATGGAGAAAAACGTATTTCAGCTTTACTATACTAATAGTAAATGGTAAATCAGGAATTACCAATCATTCCTAAACAATTTTGAAAGCTAACCTAAACAAGATCACACTGTTACGTCATATTAAAATGAGAATTGAGGAATGGATTTCATGATTTTGATATTTCTCCGCACGTTACTGGCTTAAGGAAGATGTTAATTTCATTTCTGATCAATTTAGGATTATGGATTTATTACCATAGTACCAGTTTGTGACTATTACTTCATGAGGCTTTGAGCGATAGTCAAATCTTTTAAAGCTTTCAAATTCCATTCTCTTTGCATGATTAACATATAAAAAATGAAGTGATGCTCCATTTGATTACACAAATAACGAGGCATATCTCCGAAATCTTTAACTATTGCTTCAACCAGCTGCGAGGCCAGCTAATATGCGCTATCAGCATATTAGAGAGAACTAGGAATCACATTTGAAAGTGAAGTAGCATGGGAACCTTTTTCATTTATTAAATTCCTGCTGCATGACAAGCCTCCCATTAGGGTTTGTGATAATTCATGCTAGCTTTTCTGAATATAATCACCCTTTGTGAGTGGATACAGGCAGCCATAATGTATAGTGAATTCAAAGGTTTTGCGATGCAATAGTTGTTTGTATTATATCCATCCCAATCATATACGCTTAATGGGAATATAGTTGATAATTGGATTCTAAAGTTTATTGTGTGTAACATATATGAGATATATCTAAAAAGTATTCAACCTATGACTGGGAAAAATAGATTATTTACCTGATGGGATTGGGAGCCTAATGCCCTTCAAAGTAGCCCCCTTGCACCTCCACACACTTCTTCCACTTCTGAAAACAATTATGGAAAGCTTCAATTCCACCATCACATTCCTCATTATCTCTTCTCTGCTCTCAAAATGGGATTCTTTCAATGGCATCTTCGGTTTCAGTAACAACCAGAAGTCGCAAGGAGCCATATCCAGAGAGTAGGGAGGTTGGCGAACGACCGGAAGTTCATGTTTTGCCAAAAAAGTCTGGATCAGTTTCAATGAATGTGCTGGTGCATTGTCATGATGCAACTGTCAGGGTTTCGCCCTCCAGAGGTCTGGTCTTTTCCATCGAACTGCATCACGCAAAATTGCATGTGTGGAATCTTTGCTGATCTCGTCTTTGGCAATCTCTCGTATGCCCAAATATTGATCTCCGAGTATCAGATCTTTCACTTTCTCAACAACAGCAACATTTCAAGTGGTTTGTGGCCTCCAGGGCGCTCATTACTCTCCACTGAAGTGTGGCCATGTTTGAATCGGTTGAACCACTCTTTAATTTGTGTTATTCCCATAGCATCATCTCAAAATGCCTACTGAATTTTACAAATTGTTTCTTTTTGAGAATCACCTAGCTTTTGGCAAAATTTAATCCAGTATGTTTGTTCAATTCGTTCAGTCATCCTGCAAGAAAACTAAATCTGACGAACACATAACAGCACCTCACTTGGCGACCTGCAGCAAGTGACTGACACACACAAACATGATGCTGCCATAGCATCACTACTTTGTGCAGCAAAAATTAAGGTTGGATACTTTTTAGACAGGCCTTGTATACATATCCTTCTATTGATCAATTCTTTAGGAATAAGCAGTGCCAAGAAGCCACCACCTTTATGATCCTTAAGCCAGCACCTTTTGGCCATTGCTGCCATCCTAATAGCTACCAGAAATATATATGTAGTACATTTCATTGTATTTGTTCAATTTATAATACAACACACGCAGGGTGTTAATGAACTACACCAGAATATTTTCAGAGGATATGGAGATGTCTTAAGCAAGTAATTTGAGATAGGAGACTTATGATCTGTTTGTTCAAATTTTAAAGTTATGGCTATTAAGTACCTAAAGTACCAGTACACCACTGATTAATATCAACCATTTGAGAGCACAACACACAAAAAGGAAGGGACAGTTTAGAGTATATCTCTCCGGCATTATAACGTTAGCGTTCGAGCATAAGGTCATTGTTTTCGAGTTTGACTCTGGTTCACTTCTTTATTTTTTTATTTTTTATTTATTAAGACTGAAAAATTCAATGCCATATCCGGGATTTCAGCCATGGATCTTCCGCTTATCAAGCGGCTGCTTTAACCAGTAAGCTATCATGGCCAACTTGTCAGTACAACATTAAATTTCCCAACCGATTCGTACTTTTCCCAGTTAGACTACAAGGGAATCTCACATCAGAAATAAATACCCATAGGGCGATTTACGATTGTAATAAGCAGAAGATCCGTGATTGAAATCCGGCTACAGCATTGAATTTTTTAGTCCTGATTCCACCCCTTAAACATTGCCCACACACGGCATGTGTGTTTAAAAACACCAGCAGTAAGCTTGGCATAAATAAATAACAATTTTATTTATTAATTTATTATTATGTTTTCTTCTTTCACTTTTCTTTATTTTGAGCAGAATGTATTAATGCTGTTTGGCTGTACATTTTAATTATGTTTCAGTGTACGCAGTTTTATTTCAGCATGTCAGTACAATTAATTACAATTCTTGCTAACAAAAATTTGAAACCTACTTAATATGTCCATATGCTGCACTTTAGAATGGAAAGTAGGTAGTTTAAAGTGTCAAAGAAAGAGTAAAAGTATAAATACTCTAAAACTTTGTCTATTTTAAAGGAACTGTTCAATATTATGACCTGAATTTTCATGGCAAGATTCACAGCGGCAAAGTAAAATTATTATCATACTCTATCCAAGATGGGTATGAGCTGAACCAAGGAAGTGATACTAGTGTTAATGTTCTTCATATAGAATAAAAAAGAAAGTAAAAATAGTAACTGTATGATAGGAAGCAAACCCACAACCTTGGTGACTATAGCCTTTACGTTACAAATTGAGCCACAAGAGCAATCAAGGAAATGTATCTGGAGTAGAATTTACAATGCAAGAAGCCAGTTAATGGTTCAGTGTCGCACCGTCAGGCGATTAGTCCGAGATTTGGGAGATTTGTGTGGCATTAAATCTTGAGAACACTGATAACGAACTGATATTTCTATACTCGGGCAGCAGTTTTAAAAACATTCTAAACCAATTTTTTACCACGCTTTCCTTTTAACGACTTATCAGCATTTGATATTCAATGTTTAGCACCATATAACTGCGTTAGGTTTAGTCGCAGACAATACATTGCCTGTATCATATTACTTATATCAGTCATATCAACAATCTCTCAAGTTATTTCGGTGTAGTTCATTAACATCCTGTATATTGTTCCTAATCTTGTGCTTTGTTACATGCAAGCCTTACTTCCCCTATCATACTATTTACCCAAACCTTTACACGGGGGACATTGGTTAATAAATTGACCAAGAACTCAATGTCTCGCTCTAATTGAGCACAGTATGTATTCCATGATGCTCCTTTCCCTAATTCAATCGAGAAAAGGGTAAAGTGTAGCATGTGGCAAAATATTTAAACAGTAGTTACTTTAAAAACATGCCTCGTATCATGTAACAGTGGAACTTATAGTATGCCCAGCAGCTTTCTGAACACACATAAGGATTTACCAAGCAGGTTAAGGAAGCTTTTTGCTCTGTTCTTGCAATCCATTTATTTCATTTGCATGTGATCCTAAACTGACTGGCAACTAACATGGCGGTTCCTCATGCAGAAGATAAAGACATAGCTGGTATAGCTGTGTTGCCATATTGTCGCATGTGCAGTAAGTTTCTTGTGTCAAAGCCAACTTCCCTTCAACAATTAAAGAAAAGCAGCAAATCACATTATTATGAGACAGAATATTAGACCCCAATATTAAATTGTTCATATAAATGTTTGTTAAAAGTGTATAAATTTCTAGTTCTTGTTTGGGTGTATCAGGAACTTATTTTTAATATTCAGGATAGCCAATGTTTTCTTGTTACTAGATAGTTTATTTGTGTTTTAACAATAAAAACTATTTGCGCGGATGAAAAGAACAATGGCGGTGTGTCGTACCAAAGCGACGCCAAGAACTAGTTCAGTAGCGTCTGTATGCTCAAGATGATAAGACGTGTTTCTGGTAGCGTGTGGACATGGAACTTTCACCAAACTTTTATCCAGTGTAAATTCTACCAAATCATTTAAGTGTGAAGGTTTTTGAATATTTAATATGGTGCTGAGAGTGTAAAATAACGAAGTGTTAATGAATAAATATGTTGTGATAAAGGAACATTGATTTATGCATTCCATTCTGTTACCACGACCCTGTAGATAGGAATCGCGTCTGCTATCACAGTATTTCATCTTTCTGAGAAGAACATTATTCCTGCTGCTATGTGTTAATAATCTTTTTTAAAAACCGCACCAATTATATGTGCAATTTTGTGTATCCTAATGAAAAACATTATAATGCATGTATATATAAAGCACATTAATTATATTACTTGCACCTTAAACCTCAATTGTTATTAATTTCTTACAGTAAATTACAGTAAACGTACATTTCAGTGACACAGATACGAATGTGAAAATTGTATAACAAAATGAACCTAAGACACAGGGAATTAAAAATAGAGTAACATTGAAGATTCATCCCTATTAAATAGCAAAAGATAGGTAGCAATAGATTCATTCGTCTAGAAAATAGCACAGAGAGTTACATAATGTGCTTTAGCTTACGTTATTTAAAAATAGTTGAATATTCGTCTTGTATTAATGCATCCTTGTGCAAGTATATTGTGTTTTTCTGTTTATTACTCTGCAAATATTGACTTTCTTTAATTAGCACTGCACAGTCAATTTAAACATTTTATATTCCATAACAAAACACTCCTTGATGAAAGTGGGCAATATCACGAAATTACAACATTTATGTCACTATCTAACAACTTTCCAGGGGAATTAAATATGGGATTACCAGAAGCTTGTTCTGATAACCTACACTCACGAACAATTCTTTGCACCATTCTGAGACCTACGGCACAAGCCTCGGCTGTGCGTTCCCCACATTTGGCAATGCTGCATAATGGCCTGCCGGCAGACACCTCTTTCTTAAAGAACGAATGCACTATATGTATTACGAGGGCAGTTTGATAAGTTCTTGGAATCACCATGAGAGGTCAGCTGTAGCACCACAAGTTGTTCATGTAATATTCATTGGACTGTTGCCTGTAAACACGTGTCACGACAATGTTCTTGGAAGACAGCTGTAGTGGTGATGCGACTGTATTGTTGTTCCCTCATAGTGATTTGCGAAGATGGAAAAAGTCTAGATTCGAGCAGTGATTAAGTATTTTGTAAAGAAAGGTATGAAAGCAAAGGACATTTATGCTGATTTTCTGAATACACCAGGGGACTCTGCTCCTTCATATTCAACTGTTTCCAAGTGGACAAACGAATTTAAATTTGGTCGGAGAGCTTAGATGATGATCCGCACAATGCCTGGCCAAGATGTGTCACTACCCCAGAAATCATTGCAAAAGTGCACAAAATGGTAATGGAGAATCACCGATTGAAAGTGCTCAAGCTTGCCAGATGTCATCTGAAAGGGTATATCGAGTTTTGACTGAAGAATTAGGTATGAAAAAATTATCTGCAAGATGGATGCCGTGAAACACTGGGTCAAAAATGCATGAAAATGGAAGTATTGGAACAATGCTTGGCACGTTTTAGGAGCAATGAACAAGATTTTTTGTGCCGGTTTGTGACCACGGATGAAACTTGGGTCCACTACTATACTCCAGAGTCAAAACAGTGGAAGCATGCTGATTCTCCACCACCAAAGAAAGCAAAGACAATTCATTCTGCTGGAAAAGTAATGGCATCAGTTTTCTGGGATGCAAAGGGGATTCTGTTTGTAGATTATCTCCCCAGTGGGCAAGCCATTACAGGAGAGTACTATGCTAACCTCCTGGACCAATTAAACCAAAAGATACATGAAAAAAGGTCAGGTTTAACAAGGAAGAAAGTCGTCTTCCATCAAGACAATGCACGCCCGCACACATGGTCCATCACCATGGCAAAATTACACCAACTAAGGTATGAATTGTTGCCACACCCATCTTATTCACCTGATATGGCTCCATCAGACTTCTATCTGTTCCAAAAGCTGAAAATTTTCCTTGGTGGACGAAGATTTTCTTCAAATGAATTGATAGTCGGAGATAACTATTTTGCAAGCCTGGAGGAATCTCATTTTCGAGATGTGATCAAGGCATTGGCACATCGCTCAACTAAGTGTATTAGTCTACAAGGAGACTATATTGAAAAATAAAAAAGTTCCACTGTCGTAAGTCCTTTTTACTTTCTCTACTGGTAAGTAGGGGAAGTATTGTATTCCACCCAAAAATTCGATGTCGAGATTTCACCGGAAATATATGTTTTGAGGACCCCTGAATCCAAAAAAAGCATTTTTAGAAAAAGGTCCGTGTGTGTCAGTCTGTGGACAGCATAACTCAAAAACGAAAAGTTGGTTAAAAACCAAAGTTGGTATTTAAGTTTAGTGTCTTTTAAGGATGACACACGAAGATTTTGAAGAAAATAGCCCCACCCTAAACTACCCTTTACATGGAAGATTTTTCGAAAATTTTGATTTTCTTGAAAATGGCTCTAACGATTTTGATTAAAATGCCATATGTTTGAGATATTTTTATGACAAATGAAACGTATATCTTGAATTTTCTGGCTGTAGCCCCTGTAGTCGTACTTACTCTGGACGACTTTTGCATAACTGGTAAACCGTTACTGTACAAAAAATGTAGATCTTGCTAAAATACACAATTTATGTCTCAGTAAATTTTCTTGTAGGTTGAACCATTTCGGAGTTATTCCTTGTTATGTGTGTGAGTTTTGGAAAACTTAAAACTTTCGTGAAATGGAACACTGTTGTTCATTTTTTTATATGTCAAGCGTACAAAGAGAACGGAATCTCAAAGCTTTAAAAGATTTGACTATCGCTCAAGGCCTACTATATTCTGACATTCCTGTTGCACCTAGAAGGAAATAAGCAAACAAGATAATTTCTGCAAATGTTTATCTCAACTAATACGAAGAAGATAAAGGAATAAGAGTTCATAAGAATGCTTAGTATAAGAGTAGTGAAAGTCATGTGACTGCAACACATTTTTTTCTATTCCATTGTGAGAGCTTATCAAACAACCCTTGTACGTCCCTCGCTTGTTTGTGTAATAACAGCTGCTTCTATTTGTTTCCTTCCATCAGGTACACCAAGTACTGTGTATTTGTATGTTGTAACACACGCACTATCACCACACTGTTAAAAAGGCGAACACATCTTTCTCTATACAAGAGTCAACAGCGCAGTGGACATGGTTGACGTCGTCAGTAAATGCCCCTGCACATCCTATCTCGCCTGCCAACTTACGTGCCAGTCAGTATAAACTGTTATGGCTGCTATCCCTCCCTTCAGACCTATATCCCAGCTCTCCAGTCCTAGATATTTACATGAAGTTTTACATTCAGAACAATTCATGAATGATCAAATGCTTGTCAGTGTTTTAGAATAAAATATAGCATACTCTGATAAACAAAACAAAAATTTAATTTTTAGGTAGAGAAACTATCTTATTGAATGGATTGATTCAGAATTAAAACAAAACAACCTACAAAATAAGCGTCAAAATGCAGAATGTAAAGGCAAAGCAACATTTTGTCATAGCAGTCAATTGGAACCAAAGATGTAAGTAACATTTCTGGATTTATCTCATTGATTGCAACATGTCATGTGGTAAATCATGTGATATTCACACATAGATAATTCACAGGAAATATGATGAATGTCAGAACTAAAAGAAAATTTTAGAAGAGGAATGAATGATGGAATGGCAAAAACAAATCCTTTAAAATGCAGCAGCCTGATGCTGCTACAGTTGGACCAAAGGTGAGTAGATCTTCACTAAGACTATTTAAATTAGTTCATTTTGCCAAGAAGTAAACTGAACTTTATGTTTGCAATACTTGTAAGCTGTAAACTTTATTTGTGCTCAAAATTTGTAAAAAAAAAAAAAAAAAAAATGTTACTGTTTACACACATTGTTTTTTGGATAATGTTTCAAATGGATTTTTGTGCACTTTTAGCAATATATTGCGCTGTGTCCTTATGATTTTGATTAAAATACCATATTATTTATTTATGCCAACAAACTTACTGTTGGTGTTTTTAAACACACAAGCCGTGTGTGGGCAAAGTTTGAGAGGTAGAACTGTGTGTTTAAAAACACCAACAGTAAGTTTGTTGGCATAAATAAATAATAATTACCATGTGAAGGTTATTTAATCCTGGGATATAAAGTACTTACAATAGTAAGTCACCATTGGGGTAATTGTCTCTGATGTGAGACTGCCTTTGTGGTTTACCAGGAGAAATGCGAACTGGTTTGAGAATTTAATGCCATTCTGGCAGTTTGTCACAATAGCTCAGTGGTAGAGCATCCGCCCGGTAAGCGAAAGGTCTGTGGTTCAAATCCCAGTTGTGGCATTGAATTTTTAAGTTCCAGTTCTACCTCTCAAAATACCATATGTTTGAGATATTTGTATGACAAATGAAATGTATATTTTGAATTTGTGACTATAGCCTATGTAGTCCTGTTTACTCTTAATGACTTCTGAATAACTAGTAAACCGTAAGAGACAAGATCTTACTGTACAGAAAATGCAGATCTCGCTAAAGCACAATTTATGTTTGAATAAATTTTTTTGTAGAGTGAACCATTTCGGAGATATTCCTTGTTATTTGTGAAATGGAATATCCTTCATTTTTTTATATGTTAAGCGTGCAAAGAGAATGGGTACTCAAAGCTTTAAAAGATTTGACTATCACTCAAAGTCTACTGTATTCTAATATTCCCCTTGTACCTACAAGGAAATAAACAATAAGATAATTTGTGCAAATGTTTATCTCAACTAACACGAAGAAGATATAGGAATAAGAGTTTGTAAGAATGGTTAGTACAAGAGAAAGCTTCTGCACCTATCAGACACAAGCTCAATGTTCCTCGGAGATAGTGATATCTTGCATGCAGATTCCCTTCCACTGGCAAACCCTACGATCCAGTTGTAAACAGTCTTTGTGTAGCATTCTTAATGCAGTGTAACATATATGAATATGTACTGTTTTAACTCCTTCCACAAAACCGTGCAGTTCACCTTCCATCTTTTCCACGGCTTTCTCTACTTAACAACAAACAAGCGCTGTTCTTTCACTATATACTCTCGTCACAACTGCATCATAACAAGCGTCTAGTATCAGTTCATCGCCTGGGAGGACGTGCCCATAGATAGAGAGGTGTTTTTTAAGTGAAACTTCTTATGGGAGGGCTTTGAAATTCTTTTTGAGTGACGAAAAGTGGTGGGGATGAATACTGTCGGGAAGAGTAGGAGCAGTGTCTCGCTTGCCTTCAGGTATTGCAGAAGAGTGAGGCCCGTTCTTCTCGCTTTCTTTCATTGTTGTTGTCCATGGTTGTGTGTACTGCATTCAGACGGCGTGGCGATCACTGAGCACAGCTGTTGGTTGTCAAGAGAGCATCCATTGAAACGCGTGTCTATTGCCAACACACTTTGAGTATTGTTAGTGTTCTCATTGTTTATAATCCATTTTCTTCATAAAAATATATAGTTTTGTTGTGAATGTGCCTAAGTCAAGCGTAGAAAGAACAAGAGCACGAGAGAAAACGTGCGGGTGAAGTAACGGTTCACAATGTGAATGATAAACACAATCTATGCTATCTGAAAGTTATTGATGAATAATTAAAATATTTCCTTGTAATACAAAAGTTTCACTTCTATCGTGTCTTTACAACACACCCTTTCTTTTTAAATAACGCAATTGTAAATCACTTCTGAATGCCCCTTGTACATTGTTGTACAGTTACATTTCTAACATTTTACACATGCTAAATTTCTTGTTATTGCAAAATTCTTACACTTTGCTGGACATGCATAGGTTTTATGAGTTTTAGTTTCACGAAGTTGGTAAGTATGTAAATGTGGAAGAATAAAAGTTTAGGTGTTCGGAATTAAAGTTTTATAAACCCACCAGTTTTTGGGGCAACAGAACTTCAGGTTTACCTTCCTCTGTGTGCATGAAATTGATTTTTAGGCTCTGCAACTTTTGGTACTTTTGTGAATTTATCTACGATACAGCATCTACTTTCAATCTCATCAAAAGGAGCAAAGTTGCTAGTGCTTCATTTGTAGCACCACTTGTGTATACTACGAATCCAAACATTTGGTCTACTTTAATTTAAAAGGTGAGTCAATTAATAACACTAAACAACACTTACAACATAATTTTCCAGAATGCGTTTTGAAGGTTAACATAATTTTCCGGAAAATTATGTTGTAAGTCATGAGTAGGCGTAGGCTTTCACGGCCGGTGTTCGAAATTCTAAAAGAGTCTTCCGGGCTGATTTTCTGTGGTCTGCTGGAGTAACTTGGTCCAAACGTGGAATAGGAAAGAGGAAGCCCTTAAGGTCAACAAAACTTGGTACCCCGTCATCGATAACATTAAACAACACAGACAGTCAAGCAACACAAACCAATCAGAATCTAGTAGCGCCCGAGATGCAGCTAGCCCCCTCCCACCAACCGCACCGCCTCAGCGAGCCCTGAGCCAATCAGAGAAGACCCCTTTGTGTATAAATTCCGCATCCCAGACAGTCAACGCCTCAGACGCAACTGTACCTTCACCAAGAAGACTTCGACCATGCCACCGATGATGTCCACCGCAGTAGTGGACGAAACGTCTGGACCAAGTTACTCCAGCAGACCACGACAAATCAGCCCGGAAGACTCTTTTAGAATATGTTGTAAGTGTTGTTTAGTGTTATTAATTGACTCACCTTTTAAACTGAATTAATTATAACAACACTGTTTTCAAACTTCTATGAAAGGAAGATATTTGATCTACTTTTTATTTCCTCAAGTAGAGGAAGTATTGTATTCCACCCAAAAATTCGATGTCAAGATTTCACCGGAAATATATTTTTTGAGGCTTCCTGAATCCAAAAGAAGCATTTTTAGAGAAAGGTTTGTGGTTGATTTTCTTGAAAATGGTTCTAATGATTTTTATTAAAATGTCACTTATTTAAGATATTTGTATGACAAATGAAATGTATATTTTGAATTTTCTGGCTACAGCCTCTGCAGTCCTGTTTACTGTGGATGACTTTTAACAACTCATAAATTGTAAGAGATAGACCAAATCTTACTGTACAGAAAATGTTGTTGTTGTTAGCTAATGCTGGATTTCTGACAATGAAGTCATTAATCCTCTTGCTCTCCAATATTTTTCACTGATGGATGGGGTGCTAGAAGTGGCCGGGCATATTTGAAGGTGGTCTCGGTCCATGTACAGAAAATGTAGATCCTGCTCAAACACACAATTTATATTCAAATTTTGTTTGTGTTTTGAACCATTTTGGAGATACTCCTTGTTATTTGTGTGAATTTTGTAAAACTTTCGTCTAATGGAACATGGTTATTCGTTAAGCATGCAAAGTGAATGTAATTTGAAAGCTTTAAAAGATTTGACTGTTGCTCAAAGTCTACTGTATTCCCATATTCCCCTTGTACCTACAAGGAGATCAGCAATAAGATAATTTGTACAAATGTTTACCTCAGCTAACATGAAGAAGATATAGGAATAAGAGTTTGTAAGAATGGTTAGTACAAGAGTAGAGAAAGTCATGCAAGTGCAACATGTCAGATTTTTTATATAATGTCACTTTTCTTATGCAGATCAAGCAGATCCAGGAAAAGAAAGAGACAGTTGTCTACTCTCCCTCTACAAAAGAAGATAAAGTTATAGTAGAGTATGATCTGCCTCTTCCAGAGATAAGGTGCGTTTCTACTGAAGAAAATTAAATTAAAATATAATTTGATATGTAAGCATAACCAGTGAAATAAAGAAGAATCATTTGCTGGTAATGTTAGTATGAAAATATGATTATTATTATTATTGTTATTGTTATTATTATTGCTGTTATTACTGTTGTTATTGTTAATTATCTACAAATGTTAATGGTAATTGGTACTTTGTCAGGTGAGGCAAGTTGAAGAAACTCTAATTACTAATGATGGGCTGTAAGTCTCTTGATGTGAAGTCTTTAACAAAATATTACATTTTGTTAATAAGTTGCCGAAGCTCAAAGTTATATAACGGGTGATCCAAAAGACTCGGAATCGATGCACTGTGTATTGCCTGTACACTCGTTGTCCAAGGCGGATGAAACCACACATTTTAAAACTACCTTTAAAGGCTTTACTTAGCAATGTTATTAAAGGAGATGCTAAAACTGGTCTCCATATTTCTGTAATCCCTTTGCACCTACAAGAAAATTAGCAATAACATAATTCCTGCAAATATTTATCTTGACTAAGATGAAGATAGAGGAGTACAAGTTTGTAAGAATAGTTGGTACAAGAGTAGAGAAAGTCATGTGAGTGTACACATTGTAGTTTTTACTGCTGTGTTGTTATGAAATTTCATTGGATGTGTTATTAGTGCACTGGAATATGCAAGTTTTATTGTGTATTATTAGGGCGTGGTATAGCAATTGACTAAAGGCCCGCCTCAATAGTGTGATGGTTAGCGTGTGTGCCTCACGTTCAAGAGGTCATGAGTTCGAATCTCGCTTAGGGTAAGTTATCCGGGTAAGGTTTTTTTCCGAGGTTTTCCCTACCCTGAGAAGACGAATGTCGGGTAACTTAAAGCTCCATGGACCTCGGGCTCATTTGAGCATCATTTCACCCATTTCATTTCATTCATTCGTCCGATATGACACAATGTTGGAGGACGTTAATTCAAAAAAAAAATTGACTAAAGAACTGCATGCTGTCTTTTAGATTTCTGAGCCTGAACACTTCCTGTGACCTGAAATTTATTGTAAAGCTCATGGATTGTTGTACAGCCTGGAACTTTTACACCTGGAAATCTTTCTGCAAATTGCACTTTCACTTGGCGAGCTGACTGTGTTAACACGTACGAATCATAACTATACGCTGTGCAGTGCACTATCAGAGCAAAAAAAAAGAAAACAAATTTACTGTGTGACCTTGTGTGCAGTAGCTGCGTGTTATTGTGTTTCCCTGTGCGCAGTGGAAAAACACTGCACAGCAGTTTGGATCTTTTTGGGTCTCTCTGTAATTACCATATGTAATACCATGAGTGATCAGCTTATCAAAAAATTCTCGAGTGACAAAGTGAGAATTTTACTATCACGAGGTGCATTTATTAAGAATATTTCATGAATTGAAGAATGATATAGCTTATGAAATATTATTTAAATGCTGTATTTTAATTACTAACATCTTAAAAGAAACATGTAGCGTGAATACATACATTGGCACGGCCTACAAGATTATTGTGTTGATGCTCCAATTATAAAAGGTGTTGGTAATGTCAGTAGGATGGGCATCGAGAGTGGGGTCCACGTTAATGAATTTAATGTGCAGTCAATTACTGAATATTAGACCACGTCCCACCCTCTAGTACTGCACCCCACCAATGACATCTGTAGTGGGAAGAGGTAGGGGATGCAGCGGCTGGGCGGCTGGCCTTGGCCCTTCATGAGCTGTTGTGTTAGGGGTTTAGTTTTAGACTATCATTTTAATTTTGATGTAAAGAACAGTTTTTATTTAGCACAAATTAATACATTTGTCTGCAACAAATACTGTAAATTTTGACAACAGAGTAATGAATTAATATTGTTTGATTGCAAACTTCCAACATGCAGCCCGGCCCATGAAAACAAGTTTGCTGACGCCCATGGATTATCTGCTGTTAATTTATAGTTTTGTTCAATACAAAATTTGTCTAGCTGATTCCAAACATATTTCCTGTTGTATTCTGTGTTCTGAGGTTTCCCTCTTTGAATTATTTAATCTATTTCAGCATTAATACTTCACCGAAGCGAGTGTCAGCCATTTTTTAAATCTGAATAGCATCTCTATTGCATCAAATTATGTAACCTGTTGCACATCTGTAGCACAGTGCTGCTACATTTTCTAACTTGATCATAACATAAGAAAGGCAAAGGATGTGGTGATTGAAATTCAGAGCAGGTGATTGTGAAATGTGATAATTTTTTGCGAATGAATTTAATGTGCAGTCAATTACTGAATATTAGACCACGTCCCACCCTCTAGTACTGCACCCCACCAATGACATCTGTAGTGGGAAGAGGTAGGGGATGCAGCGGCTGGGCGGCTGGCCTTGGCCCTTCATGTCCGGAAATGTACTGTTTGGACGCTGTAGCACATCAAAGTTTGAGAACAAGCGGTTGTGACAATTTGTTAACATTTGTTTTGGTATCGTAATATGGAAGGTATGCAACCCTTTAGCCTTCTGTGTACTGGGATGAACGACCTGAGCATAACAACATTCCTGCACCAGCATTAAATCCCTCCATAAAGTTCTCGGTGTCCATCCTACTGCATTACTTGTGTAATTTCCAGTACAGTAACATTTTTAACAGCAGTGCAACATGTACCAGTACACAGCTGCTGAAATAGCCAGCACACTTTGATGTAAATGTGGGGAATCACCTGAACGTTGCATATTCAAATTGATCGATTGGTGAAGGTTTATTTTCCAGCTGTCCAGGTTTTCAGTATATAGGGGTCTGGTTTAGTCAGGTTTTACTGTATTAACAATTGAATGGGCACTTGCAAAAAATGCTAACCTTCAATTTTTAAAACAATAAATTACATGCTTTGATCTACTGTGGAAATACAATATTTCCTCTTGAGTTCTGCTAACTTAAGGAAATCTGTGTAATGAGATACAAAACTTGTCATTTTATGGCTGTTTATTGAAAACGCCTTTTTTTTTTATCATTATTACTCATCTTTGCTCCCACATTCACACTTCCAGATTCTGTGGGGATAGGGAGTTATTCTGGTTAAAGAAAAGTTATCAATTCCAGCCGAAATTGAACCCAGGGCCTCTTGGTTCAGAAGCCAGAATGCTAACCACTTGACTGCAAGTCCACTTCTTAGTAGTAAGATGGCTGTATTTCTGTTTTATTCATGAAAGAAGTGTATTGAACAAATATGCACACATGTTGGGGAAACTGAAAGAAAATATTACAAATGAAATCAGAAACATTACAGTGACAGAACTCACTTGCATCAGTAAGAATGTGGTTAACAGATAGAATGCCTGTATAACCCAGGAAGGACAACACTTCCATCTTTTATAAAGTAGAGTTCATCTAAGATTGTATACAGTCAACTGCCAGACCATTGTTACAAAACCAAAAGTTTGCGTGTAATAATGTGGATTTACAGCACAAACACTTGTTTGGAGGCTTTGAAGGTTTATTACTTTACCCGGTACAAAAGTATTTTGACTTGACAACTGCGCAGTGGTTTATGATTGAGTTCACTTTTGTATATAAGAAGGATGTTAGGTTATCTTTCTGGCTTCCATGAACTGTTTGTGATTAAGTACAGTACCATCTCACATTATCAGCAATGTCTTCTTTATTTAAAGGAAGTAAACAGAGACATTACCCACATCATCAATTTGCATGATGTCACTCGTGCACATTCATTCGCCACATGTACATGGTAAACCAATCTTTCAGTTACTTACTTCACTGCCCCCCACAATACATAAAACTATTGCAAAGTATGAATTGAATTGATTGAATACTGGAGCATATGCATGTTGGGCAGCCCATGAACTTGAGCTCCCTGGCCCTTCTGTCTTTGGACAGCCCTCGAGTTTCTCTACATTTGATGTGTGCTGTTTATTATTCAGCCTTACTCAAACCTGCCTTTTGTCTTCTGATTCACTTATTTTCACCAAATTCTCTTATACTTTCCTTTTCCCTAAGCTAACTGCTATTTTAAATTACCCATTCCAACCTACAATTTATTTTCCCCCTCTTTAATTTATGCTTCATGATCATCTACTAATAATTTCCCGTGAGGAGTTCACTTTCGTCTTATCTCGTTCACTTCCACTTATTTTCCTCACTTACAGTACCTACTTGGCTTCATCCCTAAACTTTTCCTTCCCTCCTTCCTACCAACCCTGAACACATTTCACCTAATCACTTTCTCTTCCTTGTCAAGCGGCGCTGATCACCATTTTCCTCTCTTTTTCTTTTTCAGCTTCCTGTACATTGACACATGTTCATTGTCCGATATCCACTTAAGTTAACATCTTTCCAAACTCGTGCTGGCCTTTTCTGGTCACTCTTCCCCCATTCCAGTCTACCCAAATATGTAAAACCTGTTTCCCTGTATTCACATTCTATCTGGTCAAGCCCCACATCTTCTTGTTCACTTGGTTTATTTCCATTGTCGCTTGCTTGTTTCTTGCCGCTATCTTTTTTCTCTGTCAAATTGCTGTAACCTGAGACAGTTGTCATAGGTATCGCCAGAAATATTTCAAACAAACATGAACTTTACTCGGTTTATCCAGCATTATTCTTTTGTTGTCTGTAATATTGTTAATTTATTGATATAAGGATTATTGTTAACTTTTACATCTAAATTGTGTTTGCATAATCAATAATTTTGTATAAATATCACGTTAGAAATATATTCTTCGCATGTCCGAGATTATTATAATATGAGCAATATATCATCAATGTCCCGAAAAAGTGTTGTTAAGCAAGACAGTATCGGAACATAGTATCTGTTGTCATAGTGACATGGTAAATTTAAATTTCCTTCTTCGATCAATGGGTCCGAGGAACAGACACCATTCTCGACAAGGCTCGGAGAAACTGGAAATTATATGGTTTAATATCCTCGGATCAAAATTTTATGAAGATAAACGCTGTATTTCATGATAATCCACTAAATCATACAGTATAACCTCGGACATGCCAAACGTTATGAAGCAGTATACTAGAAAAGTACTGAAATTGTATAACAATTCATTATTTGTTATTTTCTAAAGGTGTGAATAAATACTTCAAAAAATTTAAATGGGATTCAATAATAAACCTTGTTCAGTACCACGCCCAGAGATACTATAAGAGTCATCAAAGCCACAACTTTATAGCCATGTTAACTACAAATTAAGAAAAACCCCACCGCAAACTAATCATATGTTCTTTCTTCTTCTTCTCTGTCACCTCATCACTTGCTAATTTCCCCTTCTTTGCCTCTTTTTTCCTCTCGCATCAGTCCTTGAAGAAATATGTTTTCCCCTTCTCAGCGATTCTTTGAAATACGATACAGCTGACTTGTTGGTTTTCTGTTTCCTGTCTTGCCTCTTCATAATGTTCTGCTACAGTGTCCATTAGTTCATTCTTTTCCTCAGTAATTTGTCCATCTGTCCATAATTTAAAATGGATGCAGAGTAAATAACACAAAGTTTCTAACATTTGGTATTAATTTTACATTGCAGTGATGAATCCAGTGAAGATCGCAAAGTTGAAGATGAATTGACACCTAAGGTGAAGAAGCAAACACTGACAACAGAGACGTTTAACCAAGAGGCTGAAAAGAAAATGGTAGTAAAGAAAGAAAGAAAAGCAGAGGTTTGTGATATTTGTGGACGAGCATTTAAAACAGGACTCAGTCGCCACAAACTTAGCCATAGTGGGGAGAAGCCGTATGCGTGTGACGAATGTGGAGTGTGCTTCTCACAGAAAGCGTCTGTGAAGCAACACAAGGTAATACATTCAGGAGAGAGATTACATTGTTGTGATGTATGTGGGTCACGGTTTTCAAGAGCCACTCACCTTAAGCAGCACAAGCGCACACATACAGGGGAGCGACCCCATGCTTGTGATATCTGTGGGCAGTCCTTTGCCCAAGCAAGCAATCTGACACACCATAAACTGATCCACACAGGTGAGAAATGCTATGCTTGCGATATTTGTGGGCATCGCTTTTTCAGGACTTACGAGCTGAAGAGGCACAAACTAGTGCATTCTGGAGAGAAACCCAACGCTTGTGATATGTGTGGAAAGAGGTTCAAGAGACAGCATACATTACAGAATCACATAAAGCAGCATACAGGAGAAAAGCCGCATGTATGTGAATTGTGTGGGAAGAGCTTTGTGAACAGTGGCGGTTTGAAGTCCCATATTTTGATACATACAGGTGAAAAACCACATTCGTGTGAAGCCTGTGGCAGGCGTTTCCTAAGAATAAGTGATTTAAATAAGCATAAGTTCACACACACTGGTAAAAAGCCCTATGCATGTCAGGTATGCCACAAGTGCTTCATTCGTGGCTCAGATCTACGAAAACACATTCTTGTGCACACGGGCGAGAAGCCTTTCTCATGTGAAAACTGTGACATGCGGTTTACTCAGTGCAGAAACTTGAAGAAACACTTGGTAAAGTGTAATGAAACAATAAGTTAGATGTGGCTGTGATAAATATAGGTTCATCCATCTGAAAACTTGTCAGTGAATCTTCCAGTGGTCGTAATGGAAGAGCAAAAAGCTTATGAACTGACTGCGCAGTGTTTTTCATGTCAATGTCCAGGGCACTCGCTGTCTGCCACTACCATAGAAGCCATACACATACCATATAACATTTTTTTTTAAAACTACTTTTAAAAGCTTTACTTCCAACTTTATGAAAGGAGATGCTGAAGCCCGCCTCGATAGCGTGATGGTTAGCGTGTCTGCCTCACGTTCAAGAGGTTGACTTAAGATTGTAAGTTGCCCTTGGGGTATTTATCTCTGATGTGAGATTCCCTTGTGGTCTGCCGGGGAAATACGAATCGGTTAGAGAATTTAATTCCATACTGACAAGTTGATCATGGTAACTGAGTGGTTACAGCAGCTGCGTATGAAGCGGAAGATCTGTGGTTCAAATACCGGCAATGGCATTGAATTTTTCAGTCCTGATTATGCCTCTCAAACATTAGGTTTTGGTTCCACTGAATATATACAAAGTGATATAGACAGTGAAACTTTTCCAATGTTTTATAAGTAAATGAGTCGACCTATAGACACTTGTAGTTTTGCTTATACTTATTTTTGTCCAGACGCGTTTTGGAGACCAGCGTCTTCATTCTCAATGGTTTCTCGATGGTGGTTGAGGAGTAAACATTTGTTGTGGTAATGACCGTGCTGCTATCCAGCAACCAAGATAGCAGCGCAATCACTACCACAACAAATGTTTCCTCTTCAACCGTCAGTTGAGAATGAAGATGCTGATCTTCGAAATGCATCCAGACAAAAATAAGTGCAAGTGAAACTGTAAGTGTCTATAGGTCGATTCATTTACTTCTTAAACATTGGGTTCTGAGTTATAGGGCCAACTTTTTTGGAGTCAATAGTTGACACCCATACATATACATGAATACAATTTTGGCCCCTTTTTTTAGAGAATTGACAGGGAGCATGAATTTGCCTTTTTTCAACAAGAGTCTGCAATAGTTCATATGGCAAATCTTTTGATGAGAACAATTGAAAGTTTATTTTGGGACAGAACTATTAGTAGAGATTTGTGGTACCCCAACCTAACCCTCTGCAATTTCTACCTCTGGGGTAACTGAAAACATTAAGTGTACAAGACAAACCCACACACGTTGGAAGAATTAAAACAAATGATGATTTCTTCTTTCATCATGTAATATAGCAGCTCCTCCTTCATTAAATTTATTAGGAGAAATATCTGCCAGGAAATTGTCAGCCTTTCTCGATGTGAACTATGGCGAGTGATGGATAGTTTCCTAAAGAGGTGCCAAAAATGTATGGACAACGATGGTGATCAGTTTCATCATCTCCTTTCATAAAGTTGGTAAGTAAAGCCTTCAAATGTAGTTTTAAAAATATTGTAATGGTAAAATCCATGCCTTTCTGTGATAGTGGCAGATGGCAACGAGTGCCAAGGATGTGCAACTGGTTTGTAAGTGTTTTGCTCTCCTGGAGTAAACTCTATGAGTTTATCAGAAGGCAATTTACCTCTGATGTGATGCTGGTTACCTTGCATGTGTACAGCACATGAACACAATTTTGTTACCGAATTTTAATTGGGCTACAGTCCCTTGTGAATTAATCAGAATTGAACAATAACACTATATTTTTTTATGCTTTCATGAATTTGATCATAAATTCCTTAATACTTAATATGTCCTTTCTTTTTTAAAATTTCCATTACACAATTAGGCATTGACTCCACAAAATTGGAACACACATTTCTGAGATGATGAAACCACACTTGAATTAAAGCTAATATTGAACATTCGTTGTGGAGCAGTCAAATTTTACAAGTCTCTTTTTGCAAATACCCCACAGGTTTTCTATGGGGTTAATGTCAGATAGATTCATTGGCCATTCAAGCAAACAAACATTGTTGTAAAGTAAGAACAAAATTAGAAACTAAAAACTTCACTTATCTTAGTAAGAATGAGTTGGAGTCAACTGGAAACATTGTCAGCTTTGCACCAAAGAACTTGCAATATTACTAAGATAAGTGAAGTTTTTAGTTTCTAATTTTGTTCTTACTTTAGAATCTTGTTGCTTCACTGTTAATAGCTTCAATTTTCCTTAATAAATAATGTTGTATTTTAAATTCAAACCAAAAAGGTAAGTTGGTTAATAACACTTACTTATAATTTATTTACCAGAACATATTTCAAAGGCTGACTTTCCTCCATTATCAACCAGACATCGACTTGTTCTCCCTGGTGTGGATGGCAATGTTTTCTCTAAGTTCTCCTCCAGTGGTGGTTCAAGGAACTTGCTGAAGATATCTTTCTCGGGGATGTTGAAATTGAATACTCTGTTTCTATTTTCCAAAATGAAGATTTGTTCCCACACAGCTCTTGTTTTCCTGTTACGTGTGGTGCAGTTTTTGTAATTATTAATAATGTTGTGTCTTTGAGCTATTGAGATCTTCGTGATCTCAGGGTGTAGTAACGGATGGAATGAAAAATCACACGATGTTTCTTCACCACAATGTATTATTTTATTAACACTTTATCAATATTTTACATTAAATAATTCCTCTTAGCACCGTTCTAAATGATTTAAAACCTTTCCACTTTTTCATTTAGTGGAACTAGTGCTTGATGAAAGTCTGGTGAAAATTCTATGTTCACACTACCTAAATATGTCCTTTCACCTCGATTACACACACGCGAATGGGCAGATTATGGCGTCCTCACGTGACACCGCCTTTTTCGTATACATTCGCATATGCGTCCATCAAATAGTTCTTTCTTTTAGGGAAGCGATCCCTAACCATCCTCCCCTACTTTTATTATGGTACACACATAATTCTAATATTTATACATATATATTAAAATCAAATATGGAAATATTTATGACGTCTTTAAACTAACTTAGTTGTTCGTAACAATGAGCATTTGCAACACATTTTCGCCATTTAACCATATCATACCAACATCAAAAAACAAATTACACTTTTAGCAAATATTCACATAAACAATTTTCTTTTGGGGTCTTCTAATATTCTGTCTCACATGTTTGAGGAGCTTTGGTTCTGGATTTATGTTGTGGTTTTTTGTCCAAAAGTGAGTGACAACTGCTGATTTTTCCAACTGTTTGTTTTTTACATTTCTGAAGTGTTCCTTGGATCTTGGATCTTCCTTGGTTCACCAACGAACATTGTACATGTAAATGGCAACGTGTTTGTAAAACTTGGAGAATGTAGTAAATCTGTCGGTCAAGACTTCTCCGTAAAAGAAATGAATCTTTTAAACCAAGGTCTTAAAACGTGCGTCCGTTTTTCAACGGAAATCGAAGATTACATTGCAGATGTTAATATTGCTAATCAATGTTTACCACCATCCAAACAAAACTTGGTGAAAACCCAGAGTCAAAAGATCTTGGAGGGAATAAAAACCAGATCCATTTGAAAAAACAAAAAGAATAATACATTTGCTAAAACAGGAAAACGTAATATACACCAAGGCAGACAAAGGGAACAAAATAGAGATAATGAACAAAACAGATTATTTAGAAAAAATGGAAGAAATACTAAGGACAGTGAATACGAAGTGATCAATAAAAACCACCTAACCACTTGTATGCAAACTTTTGAAAAAACTACATCAAATTCAAGAATGATACCACACAAATATTTAGTTAAACCAGATAACCCAAGTGTACCCGACTCTGTGGCTTACCCAAAATATATAAAGCAAGCAACATGCACACCAGGGAGAACCAGTCGATGTCTGGTTGATAATGGATGAAAGTCAGCCTCTGAGATATGTTTTGGTAAATTATAAGTGTTGTGTAGTGTTATTTATCGACTTACCTTTTTGGTTTAAACTGAATATTACAACACTGTTTTCAAACCTCCACGAAGGAAGATAATAAACATTGTTGTCTTTGAAGATTTTCTTCACCTTTTTAGAAGTGTGACAGGAAGCTAAATTTTGCTGAAAACTTCTGTCATCTTTCAAAAACCTTTTCTGGAGTTCAAGAACAAGTCTAACCAGTGCTGTGATGTACTGATTACTTTTCATTGTGCCATCAGTTCACCTGGAATTAAAGATCCTAGGCCCGGTTGCATAAAAGTTAATCTGAGTTCAGTCACCTGAAAATTATCTTTAGTCAAGCTGAACTTAGAATTTTGGTTGTATAAACCTTGATCTAGGCTCATGGCATCTTGATCTAAAATCAAATTCAACTGTTGAATTTTCTCCAGTTAACATGATTGAACTTAGATCAACAAACTGCAGAAGCAGGAAATAAATAATACAGTTTTAAATAAAATAACAGAATGGTGAATAATGCATTTTTTGTAGTTATTTGGATAATATAAGCATTGTTTCAAATTGTATTGTGTCCAAAAAACAAAATTTTACAAGAGACAAAAAAATTGATTACCCCTAACCTGGAAACATGTTCAGAAACTGTAAAATGTTAAGTTTTGTGTCTGAGCTTACTTCTAGTTGTAAGAGTGGCAATTGTGTTCTTCAAATTTAAGGAAAATGGGCTTAAACATGTTTTGATCCAATAATTGATAATAAAATAATAAATAAACCCCTGTGTAACAACCCATGAAGGGCCAAGACTTGCTGCCCAGCCACTGCATCCCCCACCTCTGCCCACTACAGGTGTCATTGGTGGGGTGTGGTCGGCACTCCAAGCCCTCCCAGCCAGTTATGGGGTCTTCTTGACCTGGGGTGCTACTTCTCCATCAGCTCGTCAATTAGCACCCCCAGGACCTAACGAGTCTGAGTGCACCGTTGTGCCAGATCTCCCAGCAGGGAAAAATCCCCATGCTGTTACCAGGGATCAAGCCTGGATTCTCCGTGTTAGATGCAATAATTGGTAAAATATAAAAATGACTAAAGTCGCCATCAGGAACAAAGGTGGTTGTGCAGTAGACAAATATTCAATGACATCACAGTCATGTGTTTTCTAGCCAACCAGATGTAGACTGTTTCAGAGCGCGTGTGTGAGATTATTTGTACAGTTTTACAGGAAATTGAGTAATTCCGAGCAATAAGTCCACTCCATTGTGTGTAATAAATTCATTAGCAGTTCCGATGATGGCAGAAGACAAAAAAATGCTGTGTTATTCACAGTTAAGCCATGGAAATGGTGTATAATGTGTACAAATACTTCCTGAGTAAGACGGAAGTAGTGGGAAGCAGTGTTGCCGATTGCTGCAGGGAAACAGCTGAAGTCCGACAGAAGGAAGTAGTGTTGTAAACAATTGCAGGTAGGTACAGCCTGACCATGAAAACCGCCTCACTGCAGCATAACCTACCAGCATCATGAACTATGCATTCTGGAATTGCTTATACATACTGCTATTTATTAACTATAATATCCTCACAGAGTGCATTACACTGGGCTACATTCATAAATTATTAAATGTGAAATTTGGACGGCTATCACTGAAGCAGTTTTTAAACAGTGAAAAACTTTCTACGTCACATGGTGCAAATGTAAGGAATTCCGATCTGTGGTCTAGTGTGTTTTCCTCCTTACTCATTTTCAAAATTTCACACATAGCTTGATAACCAATATTGTTGTTTACAACTTTCTGGAATTTAGCTTTCACCTTTTCGATACCTGGCACAAGAGGTATCCTATTAATGGAATTAGCTAAGTCTTCTATTACGCTTATTCTCTTGGACATTTCCAAACCAGATTTTCAAATTCTTTAATAGCTTTGGGCAACGCTGCAAATTGTTGAAAATGAACTGAAGATTTTCAGATAGTTAATGCCATATACTACACCTTGACCTTGCGTCTGCATACATTTGCAAGGCAATGCTTCACTATACCACTCGCAAAAGTTAAAGGCATGTGAACGCTGGCCAATGCTCAAGCGGAGCGCTGTTGCCAAGCGTATTGCGTGTACCGGCAGAGGTTCTGTACATAAGAGCGCGTGAGATGCATGTACCACATTCGGCAGCGCTGGTAGGAGGGGAAAGTTTAGGATTCGCTGGAGTCTGCAGTATGGCCCGCTTCCATATGCCTTTAACTTTTGCGGGGATTATAGTTCGCAGAGTACCACGTTACGTTGTTTACGACTCTTGCTTCTAGTGGCAGTTGATTGCACATTTGATGGCCGTGCTGTACTTCTGACGTCATTTATACTCTGCGTCCAGCTAACATGTATCGCATACGAGCGCACATATCTCCGGCTTTTACTAACTTGTATTTTTTGGACGACAGAATGATTATTAAAGAAATTCCTTTCTTATATTTATATCGTTTCAGTACTCACAAATTTCTTTTTAAAATATATTAAATATAAAGTTTTTCGCTTTTTGCTCCTTCGTGTATATACCTACTCAAAAACTAGTGAGAACTGTTAAGTACTCAAAAGTGTCTGACATGCTGACAGATCATCCAACACACTTTGTTTCGCTCACAGATAGCCTCTGCAGTATGTCAAACCTACCTCGCAAACGTACATGCAAAGTGCGGCTGAAGTTTACCTACTCTTAGTCTAGGCATTCCTTCAGGATAGGATTTACTATACTACAGTAAATGTTGAAAACATTTAAGGACACCGCAGATCAACAATATGCTTGATTCGTCACTACTAAAGAACAAAATCTGATGTGTTGCACTCACATGACTTTCTCTACTCTTGCACTAACCATTCTTACAAACTCTTATCCTCTGGTTTCTTCGTCTTAGCCGAGATAACATTTGCAGAAATTATTTTATTTCCTAGTAGGTGCAAGGGGAATATGAGAATACAGTAGGCTTTGAGCGATAGTCAAATCTTTTAAAGCTTTCAAATTCCGTTCTCTTTGCGCGGCTAACATAAACAAATGAATAATGATATTGCGTTTGACGAAAGTTAAATTTTCCAAAAGTCACAAATAAGGCATATCTCCGAAATGGTTCACTACAAAAAAAAAAAATATTTGGACATAATTGTGTTTTAGCAAGATCTACATTTTTTGTAAAGTAAGACTTGGTCTATCTCTTACGGTTTACCAGTTATGCAAACGTCATCTAGAGCAAACAGGACTACATGTTCTATAGTAAGGTTTTTTCCGAGGTTTTCCCTGCCCTGAAAAGACGAATGTCGGGTAACTTAAAGCTCCATGGACCTCGGGCTCATTTGAGCATCATTTCATTCATTCGTCCGACATGACACAATGTTGGAAGACAAAAGCAAAAAAAAAAAAAAAAAAAAAAAAATGCCGGGATCACAGCGCCGCCGGTATGGCGGGAGCTCTTTTACATGCCAGTAAATCTACTGACATGGAGCTGTCGTTAAGTACTTAAAAACCATCGGTCTGAGCCGGGTTTGAACCCGCTGCTTGGGGTCAGTAAGCCAACGTCTAACCAACTGAGTCACCCAGGCCGACAGCCAGCCACTTTCGAGAAAATCAAAATATCCGAAAAATGTTCCATGTGGTTTAGGGGTGAGTTTTCTTCAGGATCTTCCTGTCACATCCTTAAAATATATTAAACTTAAATACCAACTTTGGTTTTTAACCGACTTTTCGTTGAGTTATGCTGTCCACAGACAGACACACACGGACCTTTTTCTAAAACTGCTTTTTATGGATTCAGGGGGCCTCAAAACATATTTCCAGTAAAATCTCGACATCGTATTTTTGAATGGAATGCAATACTTCCTCTACTTACTATACCTACTAGTAGAGAAAGTAAAAAAGTGAATAACGACCTTCCTTTTGAGAAAAGTATAAGTATTGCAGAATTCGCACAAATAACGAGGAATATCTCCGAAATGGTTCACTCCACAGAAAATGCATTTGGACATAAGTTGTGCGTTTTAACGAGTTTTTTTTTTTTTTTTTTTTTTTTTTTTTTTTTTTTTTTTTTTTACTTTCTCTACTGGTAAGTAGGGGAAGTGTTGTATTCCACGCAAAAATTCAATGTCGAGATTTCACCAGAAATATATGTTTTGAGACCCGCTGAATAAAAAAAAAGTGTGTGTGTATGTGTGGACAGCATAACTTAAAAACGAATAACGGTTAAAAATCAAAGTTGATATTTAAGTTTAATGTCTTTCAAGGATGTGACACGAAGATTTTGAAGAAAATAACCCCATCCTAATCAACCCTTTACATGGAAAACTTTTCGAAAATTTTGATTTTCTTAAAAATGGCTCTAGCGATTTTGATTAAAATGTCATATGTTTGAGATATTTTTATAACAAATGAAATGTATATTGGTGCGGGATTTTTGGATGGGTGTATGGGGTACTATGTTTCTGGTCTACTGGGGAAGGGGTAGGTCGGGAAAGCGTGGGTGCTCTTGATTGCTCCGGCTTTTTACAGTGTGGTTTTTGTTTGAGCGCGAGGTCTTTATCTCAGGGTTGTCCAGGTAATAAACTGAAGTCTTCTGTTCCTTTTAATTTTTATTTCACTTTACTCATGCCCCCTTCCGACACACAAGACCATGAAGTATTGTGATGCGCGTAACGCACACGTCTGTCTATCCCGCTGAAGATCTGCCAAGCAAGTGTCTTTCTCTCCCGAAGAACTGATTTCTCAACTCGGCCCTTCCGCTTGGCCAGCTTCACCTTGCAATTAGGCACGTACGTATTCAAGCGTTGGGTTTCTCAACCCTATTGTTCCCTTTCTTTCAGGGGTTGTTGCCTTCTTGCGGTACCGTTACTTTCCCTGCCTGTACCCTCGGCCCACCAGTCGAGTTGTAAGGTAAAGCTTTAATTCGATTTTCAATTATATACAAATTATTACAAAGGTACGCGGGTTTTAATTGGCGGGCGCGTGTTTTCCGCCTCAATATCCTGAATTTTTTGGCTATAGCCCCTGTAGTATTAACTCTGGACGACTTTAGCATAACTGGTAAACCGTTAGAGATAGACCAAATCATACTATACAAAAAATGTAGATCTTGGTAAAATACACAATTTATGTCTCAATAAATTTTCTTGTAGAGTGAACCATTTCGGAGATATTCCTTGTTATGTGTGTGAGTTTCGGAAAACTTAAAACTTTCGTGAAATAGAACATCGTTGTTCATTTTCACTTTCTTTACTGGTAATTAGGAGAAGTATTGTATTCCACCCAAAAATTCGATGTTGAAATTTCACCGGAAATATGTTTTGAGACACCATGAATCCAAAAAAAGCATTTTTAGATGAAGGTGTGTGTGTGTGTGTGTGTGTGTGTGTGTGTGTGTGTGTGTGTGTGTGTGTGTGTGTGTGTGTGTGTGTGTGTGTGTGTGTGAAATTTTTTCGAAAATTTTGATGTTCTTAAAAATGGCTCTAACGATTTTGATTAAAATGCCAGATGTTTAAGATATTTGTATGACAAATGAAATGTATATTTTGAATTTTCTGGCTATAGTACCCTGTAGTCGTATTTACTCTGGACGACTTTTGTGTAACTGGTAAATCGTTAGAGATAGACCAAATCTTAGTGTACCAAAAATGTACATCTCGCTAAAACACAATATATATCTCAACAATTTTTTTTTGTAGAGTGAAGCATTTCGGAGATATTCCTGTGTCAGTTTCGGAAAACAAAGCTTTCGTGAAATGGAACATCGTCTTTTATTTTTACTTTCTCTACTGGTAAGCAGGGGAAGTATTGTATTCCACCCAAAAATTCGATGTCGAGATTTCACCGAAAATATATTTTTGAGACCCCCTGAACCCAAAAAACAGCATTTTTATAAAAGGGTGTGTGTGTGTGTGTGTGTGTGTGTGTGTGTGTGTGTGTGTGCGCGCGCGCGCGTGCGTGTGTGTGTGTCAGTTTGTGGACAGCATAACTCGAAAACGAAAAGTCGGTTAAAAACCAAAGTTGGTATTTAAGTTTAATGTCTTTCAAGGATGGGGTACGAAGATTTTGAAGAAAATAGTCCCACGCTTAACTACCCTTTACATGGAACATTTTTCGAGAATTTTAATTTTCTTGAAAATGTCTAACGATTTTGATTAAAATATCATATGTTTGAGATATTTTGATGACAAATGAAATGTATATCTTGAATTTTCTGGCTATAGCCCCTGTAGCCGTATTTACTCTGGACGACTTTTGCATAACTGGTAAACCGTTAGAGATAGACCAAATGTTACTATGCAAAAAATGCAGATCTTGCTAAAATACACAATTTATGTCCGAATACATTTTTGTTTGTAGAGTGAACCATTTCGGAGATATTCCTTGTTATGTGTGTGAGTTTCGGAAAACTTAAAAACTTTCGTGAAATGGAACATCGTTGTTCATTTTTTATATGTTAGCCGTGCAAAGAGAACGGAATCTCAAGCTGTAAAACATTTGACTATCGCACAAAGCCTACTGTATTCTAATATTCCCCTTGTACCTACAAGGAAATAAGCAATAAGATAATTTGTACAAATGTTTATCTTAACTAACATGAAGAAGATATAGGAATAAGAGTTTGTAAGAATGGTTAGTACAAGAGTAGAGAAAGTCATGTGAGTGCAACACATCAGATTTTTGTATATTAAGATTTGGTGTGCCTTTTAGGTTTACCAGTTATGCAAAAGTCATCAATAGTAAACAGGACTACATGGGCTATTCCATTTCATTTGCCGTAAAAGTCATTTTAATCAAAATCGTTTGAGCCATTTTCGAAAAAATCAACATTTTCGAGAAGTTTTCTATGTAAAGGGTAGTTTAGGGTGAAGGAAGTTTCTTCAAAATCTTCCTGTCGCATCCTTGAAAGACATTAAACTTAAATATATATATTTCCGCGGAAAACATGACATTCAAATTTTTGTGTGGAATACAGTTCTTCCCCTGCTTACTATACGTAGTAGAGAAAGCAAAAACCTTTATCCATTTAATAAATAAAAATAAATTCGCTATGACCTTCTAATGTTCAAGATATCTCAACTTCTAGGAATTGCAAACGGAATCCCCTTTTATCGATGGGTCAAGGGCCAAGGTGACCTATATTATACAAATTTCGAAGCCGCAGCAGAGTGCAGAGTAACGAGTGCCAGTTTCGAGGATAATACGTCACATTTGAGGTGAGTGAAAACTTGAACATCGGGACTTTCCTTTGGTGTCAATGCCACTCGAAGTGCCAAATGTGCAACTTGGATTCTAGCTGAATAAAGATTATTTATCTTTAAGAGCTTGTAAAAGTCTAACACGATTTGGATATTACTTTCTCTAAGTAAGTAGAGGAAGTACTGTATTCCACTCAAAAACTACAATACCTACAAAATTTTACCTCAAATACATGTTTTGAGACCCCTCAATCCCACCCCAAAAAGCAATTTTGGAAAAAGGTCTGTTTTGTGAGTATCTATGAACTACAGAACTAAAAACATATGATGTATTACACTCATAAGACTTTCTCTACTCTTGTACAGAACATTCTTATAAAACTCTTATTCCTATATCTTCTTCGTGTTAGTTGAGATAAACATTTGTACAAATTATCTTATTGGTTATTTCCTTGTAGGTGCAAGGGGAATGTTAGAATACAGTAGGCTTTGTGCGATAGTCAAATGTTTTAAAGCTTTGAGATCCTGTTCTTTTTGCACGCTTAACATATAAAAAGCGAACAACGATGTTCCATTGCACGAAAGTTCTAAGTTTTCCAAAACTGACACACAAAACAAGGAATATCTCCAAAATGGTTCACTACAAAAAGTTTATTGAGACATAAATTGTGTATTCTAGCAAGATCTACATTTCTTGTATAGTATGATTTTGCCTGTCTCTTACGGTTTACGAGTTATTCAAACCGCATCCAGAAAATAGGCTATAGCCAGAAAATTCAAAATAAGTATACATTTCATTTGTCATAACATATCTCAAACATATGGCATTTTAATTAAAATCGTTAGAGCCATTTTCAAATGAGTTCTCGAGGACGTCCAGGACACCGCCCATAACCTGCAAAATACGTTACCAGCCATAGTTCACCTTCATGACCACTTCAACAAGCAGCTGGAAAAAGTGGTCACCTATATAAACGACTCACGCATACATAAGGTCATAAGTCCCTTGAAGAGGTTCTGAAATATCACACAACAGTATTGGAGACCAGACTCAGCCATATAAAGGACCTTCTGACACTCCATCACTCCCCAGACGTTCACAGTTCCACACGCGTTCTCTCCAAGTTGCAGGGCATCCGCCATGATACTCGACCTGCCCAAGCCTAACAATATGGCCCAACTATTAACACGCACTCACAATTATCCGGTTTGTTTCGGCGGTACCGGACACCACACCACCCCACCCCTGCACCAAATAAATTGTATCACTACAGATTATTTATCAATATATTGTTAAGTGGCGTGAAAATAGAAGAAGATTACGAACTTACAAATATACATAGTCCGTGTTAGGGCAGTGTGGACCCCGTAGCGCGTTATAAAAAGGACGTCAATCCAGAAAATTTGTATAGTTATATAACAGAACAATAAACAAACTTTTAATGAGGAACTGGAAATGAATCATTCTTGTTAAGTGTTGACCCGTACCACGCCCTGGATACGAAGACAGTTGTCCACACTCGCCCGTTTTTTAGCCCAGCTGAACGAAATTACCACCCCTCATACCACACAGCAGATGGTACCCCAGCTCTTCATTATATTTAAAACTTTACAAAAGGGTGCACCAACGTGTGGATAGTGAGTAAAGCATAATCAATTTGTTACAAAGTTCTAGTTCAGTTCAGTTTTTAGATTGGAGGAAAGCAAGGCTTAAGGGGGTACTTTATGCCCATCTTCAGTAATTTTTTAAATTCTGTCTTTTAATATTTTGATTAAAGGCATGAAGTTAGTGGTTATTGTCAATCACTGTTTCTGCTACGGAATAATTGCGTAACTGTTTTAAAATGTTCATAATTGTTCTTTTTGATAAACAATGAACTGTCAAGGGTGGTATTATGTGATTAATGAAGGAAAAAAAACGTAAAAAAAGAATAGTTAAACAATGTTAAATATTACCTTTATAAACATGACAAGATAGAATACCCAATTTTAGAATAAGTTTGTGTTTAAAATTGCTCAGACATGTTCTTAGCAGTGATGGTCATAAAAGTACCCTCCTGCTCCCGTAGATAGTATAAGCTCTGGAATAAGGCTTGGTAATGGTGGTGTTAAACATTTTCGCTCTAAATATAAACGCTCACATTCACAACTTTCTTTCCATCGATATTATGTGGCGATAAACTCCAAAATAACAGCATCAGTAAATACTTTATAGATTCATCGAAGTTCTAAGGCTTTCACGACTGGTGTCAATACTAGAAACAGCATAACTGGGCTTTCACAGTCGCTGCTGAAGTTTCCACTAGGACACTTCGACCTCGCCGCCACTGAAGATGTCTGCCGCAGTCGCAGACGAAACGTCTGGGAAGAAGGAGCCCAGTAGACCACGGCCCACAAGCCCGGTTTATGCTGTTTCTAGTACTTTATGGATCGCCCTGTTCAAATACTGAAGATAAGATTAGGTGTGCATTGAAATAACCCTTTATAATGTGTTTCGTTACAGGTCGTACAAGATGTCGAATCTTTCTGCATATCCTTCGTATTCATCGGATTTCCTGTATCCAGTGCCGGTTGCTAACCACGCAACTCCATTCAGTACGAATCCCAGTATGTATCCTATGGTTCTTCAAATACTCGCACAGCTACGAACAGCTCAAACAGAATGGAACGCCTGGAAAACCGTCAGCATGTCACTTCAAAGTTCATTGCAGAGAGAGCAGCAACTACGTTTACAGGACAAACTAAAGTTCCATCTTCAAGATCAAGAAATGCTTAGTCAAATAGAGTCATTACGTTCGCAGTTACACACGACTACAGAAACTTTACACCTCGGAATGGAGCAGTTAAAGCAGAACCTCTCTACTTGTAGGGAAGCCAACTTACAAGCAGCGAGGAGTATGCAAAATCTGGAATATTCAAACGACAAGATACACGTCTTGAAAGAAAACATAGTGAATTTAACTAAAGTGATAGACGAAAAAGACGAGACTTTGGTGCAGAAAGAGGAGGAATCCAAAATAAATCAAGACAAATTAAAGGGGGCCTTGCAAACGATCAAGGATAAGGACTCTCAGTTGAAAGATATTAGGGACGAAAGAGAAATGCTTAAAGAAAGTTTAGAATTCATCAAGAAAGCAATCAGAAATCAGAAATCACAGGAGAGGGAAAATCAAACGATTCTAGAACAAATAGTAAATGTAACAGAAGAAAACCTTTTGAGACAAGTTCAGCTAAACGAGAAGTTGTCAATGCAACTGGATGAGTGCAAGAATGCTTGGACAAATTCGAAGAACAGTTTGAAAGAAGAGACAAGTGGAATTGGAAAAGAAATGAATGCACTTAAAGAGGAATTTGGCAAACTTAAAGTACAGGAAGAAGAAAACCGAGCTAAGTTTCAGACATCTTTAGCAGAAAATCATAACATTGTGACAGCTATTTTGACGCAGTTAAACGCTGAGATAGCGGATCAAAGAGATAAACTTAGGAAATCCCTGGAAGACTTGAAGAACAGGTCAGAAAACGAGAAACGTGACACAAATGAAGAGCTCATCAAGTTTAAGGAAGAAATAATAAAGTTTAAAACAGAGGAGCGTGAAAGTCAATCCAAGCTTCAGAGTATTTTAGAAGAAAAGCTAACCGTAGTGGACACTTTGACAAAACAAGTTCAGTTGGTGGAGGAATTAAGGAAAGAAAAGGAAGAGCTGCAAGCATCTTTGGCTGATCTGAAGAGCAAATCGGAGGGCGAGAAGCGCATAATAAACGAAGAGCTGAGGATATGCAGAGAGAATGTCGTAAGTACTCTTAAAAACCACTCCTTTCCTTATCTAAGGGAGGGCTGACCAACATTACTCAGCAGGTGTGAACACATTCCCCTACTCCTCCCACCCCTTTCGCGAAAGTCGGAAAGTGGGGGAAACAAAGCAAAACAGGTTCTTGCTAAAACGTGCTACTGTAGTTATGGAAGCGGGAATTCTCTCTTCACACCTGCGGAGTAACGTTAGTTAGTCCTGATCTAAGGGATTCTTACTGTGCAGAAACGGTACAAGCTAAATGTGATGTACTTCACAGTTAACAGAAATTATTACCGAAAGAAACAGATATTTCAGTCACTGGTGGTCACGTCACACATAATGCAACTTTCCTTCTACGGTTTCCCGTTGGAGCTACCGCTTTTTATTTCCGCGGAATGTTCCATTAGGAAATGTGTTTGTGCTTCTTTATTTTGTAAGCCCGATAAGAACATTTTCACTTCGGCAAGAAATGAAAATCAGCAGCTGAAATCCAAATCACGGGTGATCCGCAGAAGACTTGAGAAAAACATCTTTCCTTTTATCAACAACTTTCAGCACAGTGCCTGTCATCTGAATGCTTTAGTGTATAGTCGCTTAACACACAAAAATAAGCAAAATTATCAAAGTTTCATTTCCCTTAAAACCGAATTCTTCTGTACATCTCTATATCTAGGGATTATAGATCCTATGTTATTCACACGTAAAATGTGGGCATACCTCATCTGCTATCTGGTTGCTGAACCATCATGAATACTGATTACAAAATTCGCATATGTACTGATCCTAAATTAAATGCTATTGTTCAACCATTATAGGATTTTGTGTCACAAATATCTGTTAACATTGTTATAATTCCTTAAATTGTCCCCATATCATCGTCGTCATCGTCATGATTATTATTATTATTATTATTATTATTATTATTATTATTATTATTATTATTATTATTATTATTATTATTACTATTACTATTATTGTTATTACTATTATTATTATTATTATTATTATTATTATTATTATTATTATTATTATTATTATTATTATTATTATTATTATTATTATTATTATTATTATTACGATGACGACGAAGACGATGACTATCATTATCGTTATAGTAACTATATACAATCTACTGGGTGGAAGGGAACGCATTACATTAATTGTCTGGGTGGTCACTTTCCTGTAACGGTGCATCTTAAAAACAAACTCATACCCTGCCTTGTCCTTCAGTGTTCACTGTTTGAGTGTATGCCAATCACAAGCATTAGCTCTCAAAACTTTACACGAAAGTGAAATCACCCGAGTTGTTTACATCCACAAACTAGGTCAACTTCCTGAGCAACCTCAACGCAACATTGTTGACTTACTCCATGTCTGAAAGAGCAGCTCGGAGTATTCCTTCACATCTTTTAAGTGATTAATTATTTTGTAACCCTTTGTGATGTACCATAATTACTACCGAAGCTGTGTTAGAAATAAGTTACAATATGATTTTTGTGACCTGTACCTGCTTAACTGAATGCGCAATAGTTGGTCTAGTCCACCATCTTCTGGGAGGGGTTTTGGGTCGGTAGTAGCCTAGTAGCGTGTGTGTTCATAATGCGGATAACAAAAGCAGGTAAGGATAATACTGCCAGCTTTTCTCCCCCACCCTAGACTGCCTTCCCCTCCTCTGCGTTTCTGCAGGGTCAGGTCTAAATAATCAAGCTGTACTCTATGCATCTTGCAAGTAACGAACTGTTAGCTTCGTACATTCTTGTAGAATGACGCAACCAAGTTGGATCAGAAACTGTTTATTTGTTCGAAATCGGCTGATCAAGGAACAAAATATCAGATTTCTTTGTTTGTAATGCTTCTATGAAGCAATGTAAAAACTTCCCTTCCACTCTGTATATTAGTATACAATTTACTCTTAGTTGCTAATAATTATGTAATACGTATATTACCGTCCCTGTTTATAATTTCAACCTGATTTATTTTAAAGGCTTTTGTCTTTAACTTATTAGTTATATAATTGTTTTATTTTTTTTATCTACGTTTTATTACTTGTGTTTCTATTATAAGTCTTCACTACATATAGAATGTCCCAAAATTAGACCGGCAAACTTTGGGAGCAGATAGATAACATTATTTTAAACACTTTTTGTTAAGGAAAGTTTTTTTGCTGCGGTGCTTCGTTTAAGTGCAAGACGAGTTAATGTCATAGATTACTGCCTTCCACCCAGTTGAAGTATTTACGGCAAAATCAACAATGCAAATTAGTATTGCCTTTGTCTTAGTAAGGCACACAATCTTAATCCAAGAAACAAACACAGAACGCATGAACAAAACACAAAAATCTCACTGTTTACAGTTAATCACAGCTTTACTTATCAAAGAAATGTTGGAACGCACACCCATTGCGATTAACACAAACAGTACATTGGCATGCCCTATTCTGCCCTACTTTCACAAAGACACCAGCCATTTCTCTGGTTTAAAAGTTTGTCAACCTAATTTTGAATTAGACACCTTTTTTGAAAATTGCCCTAAAATTATTGGCATTAGAGACAATCCATACTAGATTCCCAGAACATGAGTGGCTCCATATTTATACTGATGGATCATTGATACCAAACTGAGATGAAGCAGGTGCTGGAGTCACATGTCACCTCTTTTCCTATTACAAATCTTTAAGTTATGGAACTACAAACTTTGATGGAGAAATTGAAGCAATTCGAATGGCCCTACAAAATCTTTTGCATAGAATTTCACATTTTCATCAAGCAGTTATTCTCTCAGATTCCAGGGCAGCAATTACAGCAATTACTTCCAAGTTGTCACCAAAAAACCAAACAATTATAGAATGTTGGAAAATCCTTACCCATCTAACAGCACTTCAAAAACACCTAGTCTTCCAATGGATACCAGCTCACTGTGGACTGAGTGGTAATGAGAAAGCTGATTTTCTTGCAAAAAAGGGTACCAGCAGTGTACAGAAATCTGTAGTTAATCTGCCATTTTATGCAGCTAAAAGATTAGTCAACTCTGAATTCAAAAAAATTATTGCAAAAAATTACTATGAAAAATCAAAAAATAAAGCATGAGAACTACCAAACCTTCAAACAGTAATTCCTGACTATCTTTGAAAAACGGCAGTTGCAACCTTCAGGTTGATTACAGGACATGATTGTCTGGCAAAACATTTAAACAGAATTGGGATATATTCTTCACCACTCTGTCCTCTATGTGATCTGCAAGAGGAAATGGATCGAGACCACCTTCAAATATGCCCGGCCACTTCTAGTGCCCCATCCATCAGTGAAAAACATTGGAGAGCAAGAGGATTAATGACTTCATTGTCAGAAATCCAGCATTAGCTAACAACAACAACAACTTTCTCTACTACATTCAGCAAGAGGAAGTATTGTATTCCACCCAAAAATTCAATGTTGAGATTTCACCGGAAATATATATTTTGAGGCCCCCTGAATCCCCCCCCCCCCAAAAAAAACACATTTTCAGAAAAAGGTCTGTTTGTGTGTGTGTCTATCTCTGTCTGTCAGTCTATGGACAGCATAACTCAAAAACAAAGAGTTGGTTAAAAGCCAAGGTTAGTACTTAAGTTTAATGACTTTCAACGATGCGACACAAAGATTTTGAAGAAAATTGCTCCACTCTAAACTACTCTTTACATGGAAAATGTTTCAAAAATTTTGATTTACTTGAAAATAGCTCTAATGATTTTGATTAAAATGACATGTTTGAGATACTTTTATGCCAAATAAAATGTATATCTCGAATTATCTGGCTATAGCCCATGAAGTCCTATTTACTTTGGATGACTTCACTGTACAAAAAATTAGATCTTACTAAAACACATAATTTATGTCTGAATAAATTTTTTTTGTAAAGTGAACCATTTCGGAGATATTCCTTGTTAATGTCAGTTTTGGAGAACCTAAACTTTTGTCAAATGCAACATCGTTGTTCATTTTTTTATATGTTAATTATGCAAAGAGAATGGCATTTGAAAGCTTTAAAAGATTTGAGTATCGCTAAAAGCCTACTGTATTCCCGTATTCCTGATGCATGTGCAAGAAAACGAGGAATAAGATAATTTCTGCAAATGTTTATCTCAACTTACATGAAGAAGATAGAAGAATATGAGTTTGTAAGAATGGTTAGTACAAGAGGATAGAAAGTTATGTGAGTGCAACACATCAGATTTTTTTCAACATATTCACCCATCTTATCTATACATTTGTTCTAATGAATAGGCAAATTTTAATGCCAGTTTCAAAGAAAGTATGAGGGTAAGTGCAGAGCCACTTGTGCACAAAGACTTGTAGCGATTAGTTCATTTTTCACTGTTAATTCACTAATGTGATTAGTTCAATATTCACTGTTACTTCACTAACTGCTCATTGGTTGTGAAGCAATGTCCGCCAAGAGCTTCTTTGAGTGGACCAACATGGAGATGTCCCAAGGCAAGAGATCTGGGCTGTACGGCCTGTAGGGTGGATGTGGAAGGGCAGTCCAATACATAGAGGCCAATGTTTGTTGTGTTTCTGCTGCAGTGTGTGGTTTGGATTTCTGCTGCAGAATCAACACATTTCTGATTGGGCTACAGCACCATTTTGACCAGAAGGCATAGCTTATGCGAAGTTGTTGAGGAATGTCAAGCTCTGTGATGTGGCGATCTCCTTCATGATGCCTGGAACAGCTTGGATGCTCTCTGGATTGATGCTGATGCACGGCTGGTGTGGATGGGCCCAATTCTTAACACATTCACTACCTTCATTAAACTCATATCACCAATGTTTCACTTGGGACTATGGAGGGTTCTTTTGCCAAACTGTGTGAGTAACCGATGCTGAATTTTAACTCCATTAACATTCTCTTTAATGAGAAACTTGATTATTACTTGTTGCACAACAGTTGGATGCACCTCTCTCTCGCTCATCTCGACAGCAACTGACCAATGGAACAAAAGGAGTCCTAAGGCAACTGTCCCCTCCACAGACCTCACTACACATGCTCTAAAAACCTCAAACCCATCCAGTGCTCTGCAGGCGCACAGTAAAGAAAGGCTTGTTTATGTTTGATGCGCGCTTGTAGTAAGCTGGCCATGCTGATTTCAAAACTGTTTTCCATTTTTTTTCCATCACCCTTAGTTCTTTTGTTAGTCCCTTTCTTGTTAAGGGATGTTGCCAATCCTTATCTCTCTAATGCTATGTTAGCACAACAAATACTATACCACCTTCTTCTTCTTCTTCCTCTTCTTCATGATTTAGGCAGTTTTAGCCTGCTCTGCTCCAAAATCTTGTGTTCAAATTTTCTTCGGACATCCTGGGTTTCTTTATCCTTGGGGTCTGTTATTACATGCTGTATCCTGTTGGCTGGTTTTCTTTCCAAGTGTTGTTTCCAATTCATTCTATATTCTGTTGTTGTTTTGTTTAATTCTTCTATTTCTAACTTTTGTCTGATTTCATTGTTTTGTTCTTTATCTACTGTGCTTTTTAAATGGGAAGAAGTTTGTCCTTGAACGTCTCCAGGAAGTAACCAATCAGAGTCCTACTGTGTTGTCATATTGCTTTCCCCTTAAGTGGGGCTTGACGCGCACCAAGAAATATGAAGAATGGGGGTAATGAGCTTGCAACGCTGTGCATGTAGACGTATCTCATTGGCTGCAGATCAGAACTCTTCCCATTTGAAAAGCATAATAGTCTTGTGTATCCTGCTATGGGTCTGAGAAGCTTCATTTCATCTGTCTGTATTCTTCTTTTATTTCCTGCACTCGATGTCCATGTTTCAGACCCATACGTCATAGCAGGTATGGCCATTACTTTATACAGTTTTATTATTGAGTCCTTTCTAGTTTTAGTTTTAGAATTCCTGTTATGTAGTTAAATTTATTTAGCTTTTATCAGTGTCTAATCCACACCCCCATATGTTATTTCACATCCTAGGAAGTTAAAATTTAACATTTATTCTATGCTTTTGTTTTGTATAATTATTTTAGTCCGGACCCAATGGGTACCTTTAAATGCCATAACTTATAGTTTTCTCATTTGAAATTTCCATGTTATATATTTTGGATATTAAGTTTAATTTGTGTTCCCTTTGAAGTTCATCTTCACTTTTCGTTATCATTATCTAATCATCTGCAAATACCACTGTCTTTACTACTCTTGACCGCAAATTAATTCCTCTTACTGTTTGTTACTTCCATGATCTGATCATGTCATCGAAATATATATTAAAAAGTGTGGTAGGTAACGGACAACCTTGTCTAACCCACTTTGAAATAATAACAGGCTCATGATTATTTATTCTTATTTTTGTTTTTACATATAAATTTCTAATTACATTTATTAGGTGCATTGGTATTCCTTTGTTTTCTAATATTTCCCATAATTTTACTCTTCATACCTTATCAAAGGCTTTCTTAAAATAAATAAGGAGTATATGTATTTCCAGGTTGAACTCTACGTTTTTCGATTATTTGCCTAAGGGAGAAGACGTTATCTATGCAACTTCTACCTTTCCTGCAAGTTGTCTGTTCTTCTATTAATAATGTGTCTGTTATTTTGATAACCTATTATTTATCATTTTCGTATAAATTTTATAGCTAGAGCATAGCAGTGCAATACCTCTATAGCTTTCTGTTCTTGTTCTGTCACCTGTTTTTAAATATTGAAATGATTCTTCCTATTTTCCATTCTTCAGGAATCCGTGTTTGTATCCCACATTTGTTGTAGAAAGATACTTATATTCCCCGAATTACCTGTTCTTCCATCTTCATTTCAACCCTCATTTCAGGATTGAAAGTGTTGGTAAAGAGACAAGTTTGCTGTTGCTCTGTGACGACTCTACTATGATAGTTGTTCTTGAGGGATGGATTACATTGTAGTCGCCTGCGAACCCTGGTGTCCAGATGAAGAACCTCAATGGGCTCGCTGATTACCTGAGTTCTAACACAAGCCCCTACAGTGCTCTCACTCCATCCCTTCCTCCCAGTGTTTGACATACAACAGCGTGAATAAGCTCAGTGTGGAATCCCCTCCATAAACTGCCTTTACCTTTATATATTTTCCAATTCACTGAACTTCAACACATCTCCTTCAAAATACGATATCCCTATTTTCAACATATGTATTTGCTAAACTCTCTTGATTTATAGCCTTGTTAGGAAAGCTGTGTTATTGGAGAAAAGACCCGGTATGCAAACAACATGTAAGGAAGTATCAGCAAAAACACACATATTTCAGGCACATAAAAGAAAATCTCTAGACGAAATCACATTAATACAAGTAGTCTGATTTTCCAAAACAGTCTTCTGTTTCACGTTATTTAAGTAAGAGGTAATGAAATTAGTGGTTTCCCTGCAACTATATAGAACCCTAATTTCTGAACATTATGTTATAGTAAATTATCATAAAGGCTACTATAATGACAATAGCATATGTTGCATGTTTCTCTTCAAAGTGATCTGAAATACATAAGATATAAGGACACATGTGAAATGCTGTGTTTTATAACAATGTTTCAGAAGCCTGTGATAGGTCCTTGTGGTCCAGCACAGCTCAGAGAAATCAAAATGCCTGAGCCAGAAGAAGGAATGTACAAGACAGGTTTGAAGAAGAACATGGTCCCCGGATGTGTTATTCAGGTCATCGGAAGCTTCAAGTCCGCTGGAGACACGTAATTATTTCAGTAATTCTTAATGCTAACACTGAAAGATAAACTCCTTAACATACGAGAGCTACTATTTGTATTTTGAGCCTAGGCAACAGTGATTGTTGTAGGTACCATCTGGCATTTCCACTGGAATGTTGCACCTTTTTTACCACAATCTCCTTGAAATATTTTGTCATAAGAGCGTTATTTATGATATTTACAGTGACTTGAATATTGTATCTCAGCGAAAAAATGGAATTCATTCGTGAAAATGTTCATGTGATGATTTATTATGACGTTTGACATGGATTATCAAGGCAAGAATGCATCGATCCACTTAGATAATTGCCGATGAAGGTCTATTCTTTGCCACTGTGAACGCTGGTATAACGAGGTTAATCGTGGCCGCCGTACGCTCACTGACGAAATTCATCAAGGTCGTCCAACATCAGTTCTTGTGTCAAAAAACATTGATTCCGTATAAAACCTGATAACACTGGTCTACAAAAATTAACTTTTTCTCTTTCACAAGAATTAAAATAACAGATTCTAAAAGCATTTTTCGTGCTGAATTCAAATATAATTACAGTTTGTCCGCATCGGGCAGGAGTTTTGTGTGATATTCATTTGAATTTTTATAATATTCTAAAAAATCCGTAACTAGCTATCTAACTCAAAATTATAACTACTGATTCTGACTTACCTAGAAAGTGGTAGATAGTGATTTTTGGGTATATTTTGCATCTGAAACTTCTCTCATTTTAGTCCAACAGTAGTCAGCCAGCATATTGGAACTCCACTTGCCGTGGTACCTCTTCTCTATCGTAGAAATTTGCTGATGAAAACGCTCACCGTGTTCATCGCTGACAGCTCCAAGGTTTTCGGGGAAGAAGTCCAAGTGAGAGTCCAAGAAGTGAATTTTTAAAGACATGTTGCATCCCATAGCTTTATAAGAATGCAGAAGATCAGCCACTATGTCACGATAGTTTTCTGCTTTATGGTTTCCAAGAAAATTGCAACATAAACTTTTGAAAGACTGCCAGGCTGCTCTCTCCAGTGGATTTAACAGTCCCTCGAAATGTTCATCAGCCATTAATGATCGGATTTGTGGTCCTATAAAAACTCCTTCTTTCAATTTAGCATCACTGACTTTGGGGAATTTTGATTTCAAGTACAAGAATCCATCAGAAAGTTTATCCATAGCTTTGACGAAATTTTTCATAACTCCTAACTTAATATGCAATGGAGGTAAAAATATTTTTTTCAGGATTCACTAAAGGGACACATGCCACATTTTTCTGGCCAGGAGAAGAGATTCACATTTTGGCCATGATTTTCTAACGTAGTGAGACTTCTTATCTCTGCTGTCCCACTCGCACAAAAAACAGCAAAATTTGGTGAACCCAAGTTGCAAACCAAGCAATAAAGCAATGACCTTTAAATCACCACAGATATTCCATTCATATTTTCCATATTGTATTTTCTCTAAAATTAGTTTCATATTTTGATATGTCTCTTTCATAGTGGCATGCACTACTGGTATTGATGGAAGTTCATTGCCAATATGTAGCAGCACAGCCTTCAAACTTACTTTAGAGAAGTCTATGAACAATCGCCACTCATCTGGTCGGTGTTGATGCCCAAGGGTTTCCATAAGTGAACAAATATTATTACAAAACACAACACCATATTCTTCAGAGAAGTATTCTTTGAAAACACTATGGCGGCTACGATAACTACTTATTCTTACATCTTTTTGGAGTAAATTCCACCCTTTGAGTCTGGAAGTTAAAACTTCAGCTTGCAGTTTAGACAGATTTAAATCCCGAATCAGGTCATCAAGGTCTTGCTGATTGGGAAAGTATGGTTCTGATGAACAGCTACTGGCTTCATATGTAAGATCATTTTTATTTTCATCTGAATCATTTTGAGTTTCAGTTAGGTCAGAATCAGAGTTATCACTTAAGGTTGTATCTACATATACTGGTACGGGGAACTCTTCACTGTGTAATACAGGTCTCAATGCAGATTGCAAATTCGGATACTTAACTGTATATTTTGTTTTAGATTTGATTCCTTTAATATTTGTCAAACAAAAATAACAGTCAGTTGAATGATCCTTCGGTTCCCTCCAAATCATGGGAATTGCAAATGGCATATGATGTGTACCATTTTTCCACCCAGTCAGCAGTCTAACACACGAAACACAGCATGTATTTGGGGCCCAGCTCTTATCAAAATCACCAACTTGACAGCCAAAGTAAAGATGATAACACTTCTTTACAAGTGGGGTCATATTTCGCCTCTGAGACTTGAAGGTCAGCTCACCACAAATATAGCAGAAATTATCTCCATGATTTACACACTTTCTTGGCATGATGAAAACATTAAGCACTGAAATACAACATGCACAACATACACAATACACTTCTAAACAGAAAGGAAGGAAATATTTCACTAGTGAACAATGTCACAGTCAGCTCAATACTGATACATCACAATGCCAGACAGGTCTGAGCATGTCTAAACATGAATGAACCTGTGGTGCTTCAGCGTGATATTACAAATAATTTCAATAAATACAGCTTGAGTAAAATAGCTACATATGAGGTAAAGGTTCCTATGACAGGTCAAAGAAAACGCTAAAATCATATTTTGAAAAGTAGCTTTCACAGAAAAACTATGCCTGATGGGAAAATTCGGACTACATATCTGAATTCAGGATGAAAAAATGCACTAGATTCACCATTCAGATTTCTTGTGAAAAAAATCTTGTCGACCAGTGCAATATAAAACCGTCGCGCGACCTACTGTGAGATAGAGGCAACCCTAGGCATTATTCCACCAGCATGTATAAAATATTGCAGGAACATTTAGTCGCGAACTAGGTTTGCTCTCGTTGGATCCCGCATAATTTGACGCAATCTCAAAAAGATGCCTGTGTCGATTGGTGCACACAAATGCTCAAGAACCACAACGTAGGTGCTTCAAAAGACGTATATAAGATTGTAAAAGACGACGAATAGGTCATTTATTCTCTCGGTGGTCCTGTATGCATGTGTGGCCTGGGCTAATGCCTCCAAAACTGCCCTCAAACAACTCCAAACCCTCCAAAACCTCTCCCTCAGAAAAATCCTCTCTGCTCCACTCCTCACCACCACCCAAACTCTTCACCTCGAAACTCATATCCCGTTCATCCCGGAGGCAATAGACAAAAGAGCAATGGCGGCATGGACGCGCATTAGGAACCACGAAAATGACGTGATCGCTAACATCGGCAAAGGCGAGCCGAAGCACCGCAAGCATACTAGGATAAAAATGTTCTAGAAGCGGCTCGGCTCGCCGACTAATGCGCGTCCACGCAACCTCGTCCCTAAGCCACATACATGTTCCGGCAGAGGCCCTCGCCTCGGAAAATATTCAGGAGCTGCCACCGTGGGACAGTGTACATAGTGTAAATAGTGTAGTGCGCTGGGACGCATATCTCTGGTGTGCCCAGTGAAGATGTGTGTATGTGTGTGAGAGTGTGCGTGGGTGAATGCGTGCGTGTATGTGTCTGTATATAATTTGTAAATATGTACATATGTATATATAACCCAAAGACGAAACAGACAAAAGACAAAAGAAAACTATTCTCGGTGACCTAAAGATGGTCACCGTATGGGTTTTTGTGTATAGCGAAAACTGTAAATATGAACAAAGTCAACTGTAAATCAATGTAAATATAGCCTGTAAGCCGGGCCCAATGTACCGGCACCAGGCCAATACTTTTAAAATAAACTAACTAACTAAATCTTGGATCTATGCACATGAGCTGGAATGTACGTAAACAGCAATCGACTGTAGGGGTGTTTCAAGATGAACCCTCGCAAACCTTCTCCATAGGCAAGGTGTCGCCCAATGCCGTCACTATTTGGTAGGGCTGCACTGGTTTCCTTGATGGCAAGCCTTTCGCCACATCAGGTCGGATTACGGTCACGGCTACACCCGTGTCTAGCGGTCCGCGAAGAGGCTGTCGTCCATCCTGCACAAGGTGCGTAATGTCGAGTGAGTGAGTGAGTAGTGGGGTTTACGGGCCCGTCGACAACTAGGTCATTAGGGCCCGAAGTCCAATGTAAAAGCAATCAAAGAAAATAAAACCTCACCTTTAAAACTAAAAAATGAAAGTTAAAAATACCTAAAAATGAACGTTAAAACCACTAAAAAGAGAGCTAAAACAGGTAAAAAACGAAAATTAAAAATCAATAAAACCATATTACGAAAACCCTAAACTACTTATACTGTTGAAAAAAGCGGTAAAAACACGAGTAAAATATCCTAAAAGTATTTTTCCGCCAAGATAAAAGAAACCTTACACTTGCTTACCAAAATCGATACGCGCAACAAACCGCAGTACTGTACTTGCAGCTGCTGGGTCGTTGCCTAACACGGTGCACAGTGTAAGACCCAGGCCAAAGGACTGGCGCTCACGAGCAGGTGCGTAATGTCACCGGAGAGAACGGCAATGAGGGCCCCGACGTGCCCGTGCCCCCCGTCACGCCGGTACTCATTTGTTTCCCGCTTGCTCGTCGATCGGGTGACAGTCCCTCATCAACCCACAGCACACACCACTGAAAGATCTGCGTCGTCGTCCTTGAGCGATTCCACCGTCCCCGTCGTATCGAATGCTCCTAGGTTTCGAGGTCGGGGTGGTTGTTACCTTGGACTCATCCATCCTCAGTCTGGCTGGATAGTCTTGTAGTCGCCTAGCATCAGGCGCTGACGTATCTCGGTGTCGCGCACCCCATAGCTTCCTGCGACACGTATCCGGTCGGGAGTTTCATCAAAGCTTTGTTATCCAGTTGTTCAATGGCCAGAGGAAACTCCTGCAGCGTCTCCCCCGACAGTTTCGGCCTCGACTTGAGATGGATGCGATAGGCTGCGGCTAAATAGTGATTCCCGAACCGATTTTCTAAGGCTTCCCAAATGTCTCTGGGCGTCACCGGCGTCGGTATTGCATTCAGCACCTCGGCTGCCTGTCCCTGGGCACTAGCTATCAATTGAGTGACTTCTTCTCCTGCTGACCATCCGTTATGGGTGGTGAATTGCAGGCGGAAGACATCAAAAGTTGACGTCTGAATGTCGTACTTTGGCGGATGTTGTATCGCGTCCTGGCTTCTCAACCTTTAGATCCTTAAGGTATTGCATCTGTGAAACTTCATTTTTTAACAGAATGTTCTGAAAATGTTACCACTGGCATATCATGCACATGTAAATTAAAATGCCAAGTTTCCGACATGTAGGTTAAATAGTTTGTAAGAAATTAATTTTTTAGTGTTTTATCAAGCCAATCTTAAAAACAAGTTCCACGATGCAATTTTAAAATTTATTTCTTGGAACATGGATGTTTATAGTCCAATTAAGTTAATAAACATTTATATCATATAAAATGTTTATCCTCCTTTAAACATCAGAGAAAAAAAATTATGAACTTATGTGATGGTCAAAAGTAATGTTTTTCAAGAATTTGCAATATTAAAAAAAATTTTTTTCATGTAAAGAAATGGAGAAGAACAAAATCATATGATCATTTTCTTTCTATATCTATGTTACACCTATGTAAAAAGTTTTGCAAAGATTGGTGGAAAATTTCATCGCATAGGAGTTTTGATACTATTGAAAATGTGGAAAAAATGCAAAGCGAGAAAACGCATGTCAAAGGTTTGTAATGTAATATTTTAGTTTTTCTGACCTGCAATGTGACACCCTCCTGCTGCTTGAAGTTTGGAGAGGTGCAGCTTCCTCCTTGATGATTTTGAATTCAGGTGGCAGGAAATATTGCTCTGCTGGTGGCGTCGATTATCCCTAAATTTTTTAATCTTTTGACCAGCTGGACTGAATTTCAAATTGGTAACTTCTTCTTTAAGCTTATCACTTGCTAAGCATCCCATATTAAACTCACTCACTGCTGTTGTCACACCAATTAGTAGTTTTTTCTTGACACAAAAGTTTCTTTTGGGCACTTTGACCAAATAATACTATGAAGAGCCTCATTAGCATTTTGTGTTTTTCCTGAAGCACATCTTTGTAGAAGCTCTTCATTGGCCAGTCTAGCATACAAAGGAATTAATTGTTTTACCACTTCACTGTTTATGGGAGTCTTCATAGTTGAACTGTCATGTGGAGGGACTTGTTCACCTTTTGCAATAGCTCGGTTGAAAAAACACCAAGATGTTTCACCAATTGTAATTCTCATTGCAGATGGTACTGTAAGAGTTGCAGGTTACTGTCACCTTTGCAGCAAAACCCATACACTTTGAAAATGAAATTTTTAAATTATTTGCTCCACAATTAGCACATACTGTCCCTTTATGTATTTGATCCCAGAAACTACGGTGAACTAAAACATATTCTGATGGAACTTCTCCTTCATTACTGTCAGCATTTTCATTACAAAACATAGATAATTTTCTTTTGGAAGCACTGCCATTACCTTGAGATGTGCTACTAGAAGCTTGACAATCTTGCATGGAAGAACACTGACACTGATCACATTCTGGGGTTGATGAGTCTAAACACACAGTTTCTTGTGGTATATTATCTTTCCTCCATCTTTTTTCAACTAAATTGTATCCCTGGGAACGCCTTTTTGACTTTTTCCTGCCTCTGTTACGCTTATCAACTAATCTGTTCATATTGCAAAAAGTGATCTAACCTAGCTCTATGATAAGACAAGTAACGCAAATTAAAAGCTCTTCTATTAATCTAAAACTCTTTTCTAACTAATGAATCTTCTACAATTCCCTAGGAAACACTACACCAAAAAAAAACACGCCACAACTGAAGGAAAACTCCAACTTTGCCTAAGAACAAAACGTGCACGTACAAGAAATTAACAGGATACACACAAGCAAACTCCCGGCTTTATTTCATGTTCACAGGCTTGCCAATACATCCAAGTTTCCCTTCACTTCAGAATGGGCGCTAATTTTGAACCCAGAGATTATGGTTTTGTAATTTCAAAGCACTTTATACCATGATGTCTCCACGTAAGGGGGTGTGGCAAGTAAGCCATATGTGCAGAGGTTATTTAATATCCACGTGACGTCAAATATATTTGCGCTAGAGTAAAAACGTTATCGTTTTATTAAAGTAGAAGGTTTGAAGTATTTTATGAGACAAAAAACAAAATTTTGTATATTGAGTCATTTTTGGCGAAATTTCACAGCTGCATTACCTTAAGCTTTTCACCAATCATTTGTTCCACCCTGGCGTTCAGTTCCTGGGTGCTGCCGTCGACTCTGCCTTCAAGGGCGCTAAGCCGTTCGCCGACATCTTCCAGAGCGTAGGTAAACGCGTTGGTCAAGGTTGTTTCATCCTTCCGCCGAGCTCTTCCACGTCTTTCCTCATCCCGGTCAGCTGCTCGTCAATCTTCGCCAATAGCTCCGTCTTCATCTTCTCCATTCGAGAGTTCATTTATCTTCATTTCCTCCTTTACACCCTCTGTTCTCTATTGCTGAATTCACTGTCGTTGCTTCGGTTCCCGTTTTGTCCATGTCGGTATTCACATTCTTCAATTCGGATTCCATTGTTTTCTCCATCTTCTCCATGCCCGAGTTTACGTTATTTCCATCTTCATTTCCTCTATTCTGGAATTCATTTCTGTCTTCATCTCGTCCATTCGGGCTAATAATTATTCGAGCATTGCCTCCACCATGATACTTAGGTTGCAACTTCTGACGACAATGTAACGAAACGGCAATTTGACGATTCCTACTTCCTGACACCAGTGTAACAAAACAGCAAAATGCAAAATCCTGTTACTTTTCTAACACTATATTTTCCTGTAAACTCGAGGGGGGCCCTCTCCTCTAGGCCCGCCTTGGCTAGGTAGCACAAGGTCTTGGAGGGCTCTGTAGGAGATGGACGTCACGTGAGATGTCTGTAACTTAGAAGCAAAGTCAGTGGATTAGGTTACTGTATGAGATTGTCAAGGAAATGGTTTATGGCATCGTCTATGTCTGGATTGGTCAAGTTTCTGTCAAATAGGGATAGTGGTCTCTTGTGCTTGTCAATGGTCGTTTCGTATTGTAAAATTGCAGTGATAAGTGTACTGTGGTGTGATGGGATTTTATTGTATAAATCGAAAGCTAGCTTCTTAATAAATTGTTCTATCGTATGCATGTGTAAGTCTTCGTGCAGCTGTTTAAATTGGTGCTAAGTATGGGACTTTGGCTATTATACGTAGTATTTTATTTTTGAGTTGCATTCTTTCAATAAGCGATTTTGCCGCGTAGCCCCAGACCTGCGCCGCGTACGTCAGTATGGGCCGTATAAGGGTTTTATAAAGTGTTAGGCCCATGTCGAGCTGTAGGGTGTTACTGTAGTTGATTAATGGATATAACTTGCTCAATTGAGCATAGGATTTTCTGCGCACTTCCTCTATGTGAGGGCGCCAGGTGAGACCCGGATCCATCACTAGGCCTAAGTACATTACTTTATTGGTCCAGGTGATGTCGTTAAAAGTTTTAGTGGTTGCAGTCCATGCCTCGGGTGGTAGTGTTTTTTGCTTTTGGTAAAGATTATGGCTTTACTCTTAGCGGCATTGACTTTGATTTGCCATTGGGTGAGCCAGGGTTCCAGTTGGTCCAGTGATGTCTGGAGATTTCTGCGTATGAATGCAGGTTTACCGGATCGAGTCATAATCGTCATATCGTCGGTATACAGGAGATATGTTGTGTTCGCGCTTTTTGGTATGTCATTTATATAGATATTGAATAAAAGCGGCCCGAGATACTACCCTGAGACACACCCGCCAGTATCGGGCGGGGAGTGGACTTCGCATCGTTCGCTAGCGAGGAGAAAGAGCGCTCGCGCAAATAGTACGCTGTTAGTTTAATCATTGTGTCCGGGAATTTAATGTTTATCATTTTTCGTAACAGTCCTGCATGCCACACGCGGTCGAAAGCACGTTCTATGTCCAGTAGAACAGCTCCCGGTGACTTTTTGAAATTGAAGCCTTTCGTAATGTACTCAGTGGCGCGCAGGAGTTGTAGCATGGTTGAATGATTGGCCCGGAAACCAAACTGTTCGGGAATTAAAATATCATGTTTTATAATAAATGCATTAACGCGCTTAATTATTACTTTTTCAAAAAGTTTGCTCATCGTGTTATGATTAATATTGTTATTGCTAATAGGCCTGTATTTTGTGGGTCCGCGTTATTTTTGCCTTTCTTCGGGAAGTGTAGCACATTTGCTGTTTAGAGGTTGAGTAGTTCCATTAGAATTTCTAGTGCGCTAGCCGGTAAGTGTGTCAGCACAATGTTCGGGATTTGGTCTGGCCCTGGTGTTTTTCTTTTCGATAGCTGTCTGATTATCCATTTGATTTCGCAAGCATGTGTTTTTTCTGATTCGGTCGTGTGTTTGCCTTTCATGTATGTTTTGAACTATGGTCTCAGTTTCGTTTACGAATACTGGCCATGATGGCGTTATGTTAGGTTTAAGCGTATTTTCTAGTGCATCTGCTACTGCTTCTGCTTTCTCTGCATCCGTGGTGGCGATGTGTTGGCATACGTGAAGAGGTTGGGGGGGGGGGGGGATGGAGATCTTGTCCCGGGTGAGACATTTGGCTATTCGCCACACTGTATTAGAGCCCGGGTTTAGTGACTGTAATGTATTGTTCCACTGGTTGGATATTACAGTGGATGTCCGCTCACGAAGTCGTTGGTTCAGGGTTTTGAGTTGATTCTGTGGTGTGGGACGTCGGTGCTGCTGCCATTGTCGCCTGGTTCAATTTCTTTGTTTGGTAAGACGTTGTATGTCTGTTGGCAGGCGTGTGCTTGTTTTCTTTTGCCACTGTAGTGGAACTGCCACCATTGTGGCATATTGCATTGCGTTTTCCAGCTTTTCGGTAGCAGTATGTATATCCTCAATTGAATCAACTTTAATGTCCGATATTTGGGCATCTACGGTTTCTAAAAATGTACCCCAGTTGGCTTTGTTATAATTTCGCCTCAGTCTGAGTGGCACACTCCGGAGAGGGCCTTCAAGTTTTATAAGGACCGGTAGATGGTCTGACGATAGCTCGTTATGAACTTTGAGCGAAACGCGAGCACTTTCTAGTACTATGTCTAAAATATCAGGCGTTTGGTTTGCCTGAAACGCGACGTACGTCGGTTCTGTGGGCGCGTGTATTATGTAATCGGATCTGTTTTCATGGCGTAATAGGGTGCATTTGTCCCAGATAATTTGCATTTTCTCAAAATTTCAGACATGCCTGGATGCTTCTTTTTGTTGCACATTGCGTCTGGATTTGTGTGAATGTTCAATGGCAACCTCAGTGCTGAATGCGCAGTCCGCCCACCATCAAGCAAGGTCGCTGCAATGCCTGATAAAACAATTGCCAACGCAATATGATTATGAGATCTAATGCGCGCAAGTATCAGCGAGACGAGGAATCTTTTGCCAGTGTCATCTGGTGCGTCCAAAAAAAAAAAAAAAAAAAAAAAGCCTTGCTCTGCAATTGACAACTTAATTTTATCATATATATTATTTTGTTCAGCAGTGAGCAACTTTATTGTTATTAACAACAAAAGTAGCCAAAGATGCTGTATCGAACTGTTTTTGATGCTGAATATCGCTCTTAATGATTTATGCTGCTGGGTGGTAGGCGATGACATGCCGAAATGAATGAGTAACATATTCGAAATGAGAATACAAATATCCCTAATCTTAATTAACACCTCGTTATATAATTCCGTGGTTTAATGTAATATCAACATTTCACATTAAAAGAAAAAATCAAAACATCGCTAATAACACGAAATGCACTTCTGTTTTGGGTTACGTGTCGCCATTGTGCATGCACTTTAGCGGGAAGATGGCCATGTTTATTGTAGTTACGTGATTATAATAATGTATAAGAAACCGTACTACAAAGGCTCTAGATGCTCTAGCACAATTTGCACAGTGTATATTTTTTAATCACATCATTGGAATTCATGGAAAATCATGTAAACTGGTTACCTCTATATTGCACCTTACATATCTGCACAATGTATATGTTTTAATTACACTTTAACACTTTACTTCAATAAATACTAATAAATTACATTTGTAGGTTAAGCTGATAGTTATAGGTTATAGGCCATTGGAATTCATGAAAAAGCATGTAGAATACTCACTTCAAGACTGCACCTTAAATATTTTCAAAATGTATATTTGTTAATTACACTTTCAATTAATTGTTCTCAATAAGCGTACAGCTGTGACAAACATTTCCTAGAATTGTGACAATTTGTTAACATTCGTTTTGGTATCTTAATACGGAAGTTATGCAACCCTTTAGCCATCTGTGTACTGGGATGAACGACCTGAGCATAATAACATTCCTGCGCATGCACTAAATTCCTCCATAGAGTTCTTGGTGTGCATCCTACTGCGTTACTTGCATAATTTCCAGTATAGTAACCTTTCTTAACAACAGTGCGACACGTACCAGGACACAGCTGCTGAAATGGGCGACTTGTGCACACTTTGATGTAAATGTGAGGAATCATCTCAACGTTGCATATGCAAATCGATGGATTGGTAGAGGTGGAACAGTTCCAAGGCCAGCAAGGTCGCCAGATCTGGCACCTCTCGACTATTTTCAGTGGAGTAGTATGAAGAGTATGGTGTACAGCACTCCTATACTTCAGCAGGGCACCTTATGGCTAGAGTCCACGGAGTGTTTGAAAACCTCCAGACAATCGCACATGTTTGGTAGGCTCACGACCGTCAATGTAGGCTCTGCAATGATGTAGGAGGTACACAGTTCGAAGCCTGTTTCTAATGTAGACAGCTTTTTTGGGTTGTTTTTTGTTTTTTGGGACACCCTGTATATATAAACTAATTTCAATTAATTGTGGTTATTGGTATAACTTTTTCAATACCTCATGGTTTCCTAAAATGTTAAAAGGTCACTATTATTTTGTTCCATGTGATGTCATGCAGATTGGAATTTCAAAGTCATCATATAGCGATCCACTTCCTAAAGATGTGACTCACTTTAGCTTCTATCCCTGCTGTAGCTATGACAAATTTGTGATGAATCCATTTCTACAAATGTGTATCTGGATTAACATGAAGTAGAAAGAGAAAGTAAGGTTTTTCTGGTAGAGGCTGTAAAAGCTATATAGAAGTAGACACTGCGTGGAGAAAGCTGTGTAAATATGACATAATTGTTTTTCTTTCTTTTCCTTTTTTTAAAACCCCAATTAAATACCTTTAAGTTAGGTACTATGGATTTTTCTTCAGGGATGGATTGCGCTGTATTGTTAGTTGCTGGAAAAGGTTTCTTTTCTACCTTTAGGTGTTCAGTATTACTCTAATTTACCAACCACTGAAATTAATGTGGCATTACTGTTGTGTTAAATTGCAGGCCATCGATCAACCTGGACTTCCCACATGGCATAGCTCTCCACATCGTATTCAGATTCAAAACTGGTCACATCTGTCGAAATACTTACACGAACGGTAAATGGGGTCCAGAAGAGACAGGTGGGGGTATGCCAGTGAAACTCGGTCAGAAATTCAATGTCACTATCACGTCAAGCGCCGAGAGCTTTCAGGTAAGTTATCTATTGTTCTTTAAGGGGTTTTCTATAAGTTATGTTTGTCTAAAAGAAAAGTTTTCTCATTTACCATTGTACAGAGGTGCTCAATATGCTATCTGCAGTATGGCCTATATCATCCTTGGAGAACGAACTTTGCACAATGAGATATGTCTGGACATGCGCTGTATCTGGGTCCAAATAAATTATTCTGCAATAAACACCGCTATTGAGAGGATGACCAATCAAATACCTTACGGTTTAAACTAAGAGTGAGAGATCTGGAACCTCTTTCTCATAGGGGAACGCTTAGTGTGTATGTTGGTGATGCACTTAGCCGTGCACTCTAGAACCAAGCAATTAAATCTGTTACATCAGTGGTAGACTAAAATAAGTGGCATTTCACTAACTTTTCAGGTGAGCAGACAGAAGCCGCTGAGATGCACATTTTGTTAACTGTGACACAATCGAATAAACAATAATTATGAAGAACCTCACTTGTTATATACTTCTGGCTAGTTTCTGTATGTAGAAGGGTTGTACCAGAAGTACCTGACCTGATGTATGGATAGCAGTTGTTTCAAACAAATGCATATGAGAAAACACCAACCTTATAATGCTTTAGTTTGAAGTTTGGCGATGCTACTCGTACATTGTTTAGTGTTTGTTTGGCAGCCACCAATAGTGAATGCCCTCAGTAAATTTATTAACATGGATAAAACTGTTTCTCTTATGTGATATAATGTTATCATTTGAAAGGTCTTATTCCAGCTAATATTAAAGCTGAGCTAGATTCTACTCTGGGAGAGTCTGTGTTTACAACAATAAAATATTGGGTGGCAGAGTTTAAGTGATGCCATATGAGCTGCTAAGACAAGCATCGCAGTGGGCGACCAAACGAGACGACCATGCCAGACATTGTAAAGAAAATCCAAAAAATAATATTGGATGACCATCGACTGAAAGTGCGTGAGGTAACATACATTGCTGGCATTTCAAAAATTGACGTACATGGCAACTAAATAAAAATTTGGACATGAGAGAGCTGCAAGATGGGTGCCACATTTGTCCATAATAGAAGAAAAACAACATCATGAAGATGTTTCAATCGAGTGTCTGGCAATGTTTTGCCACAATGAAGCTGAGTTTTTGCATCAATTTTTAACCATGGATGAAACATGGTCAATCACCTCACACATCAGATGAAGGACCAGTTGAAACAATGGATTTAAAGGGAGAATCAGCTCTAAAGAAGGTGAAGGCAGTTCCATCTGCAGGCAAGGTCATGGTGTCTGTTTTTAGGGATACACATGAGACAATTTTTATTGGTTATCTCCAAAAGGAAAAGCTGCCAATGGTGACTTATCCAAACTTGCTGCAGGTTTGAGTGATGAAATCAAGCAAAAACGGCCGCATTTAGTTAAAAAGAAAGTTTTGTTTCATCAAGAAAATGCACTAGTTCACACGTCCATGGGCAAAATCAATAAGTTTAAAGTTTGAATTACGTCCTCATGCAACCTATTTGCCAGATCTAGTCCCCTCTGATTATTTTGTTTTCAGAGTTAAAGAAGTGGCTTGGTGGTAAAAGATCTGCCAACAATGAAAATGTGGAGTCTGCAGTTGATGGCTATTTTACAGAGATCGATGCTTTTCACTATAAACAGGGTTTAAGGAAGTTTTTTTATCATTGCTCGGAAAAGCATATCAAGCTGAAAGGAGACTATGTAGAGAGAGAGAAATATTTTTTTTCCCCCAAAATTTCTGTGCTTTCTTTGTTAAACAGCCCTCGTACTTTGTCTTTTTTGAATGATTTTGTGTAGTGCCATGGATGGGACATTGCTTAGGATATTTACCTCTCAGAAATACAGTGCTGAAGCAGTCTTTATTTATACTTAGAGTATTATCAAGATGCTTAATAATAGTTTCCTGTCCATTTCTTTTACTTTTTATGTTTACTTAGGTCTTTATTACACAAGGTGATACTACAAGAAAGATCAGCATTGGTGTTGAGCATTAGAAACAACCATAGCAACTCACCTGTGTGGCATTAAATTCTCCAAACAATTCATTTACCATCTGAAGGTTATTTAATTAAAAACCTGAGACCGATAGTACTTACTGTTGGAAATGAGAGTGGAAGAAAGTAGGAGTGACGGATGACTAGGATCGGTTGGCAAGGCACAATTGAGACTGGGAAGGATGAGGGGGAAATCAATGGCGGAAATGAAGAAAATGTTTAAGGATTGGAAGGCCTGGAGAGTCTGGATGGAATGAGGTGAACCCAATGCCTAATGTAATCAAGGGACAGAAGAAGAAGTAGAAGATAAGGTAGTTATGATTGTAAGTCGCCCTTGGGGTAGTTATCTCAAATGAGAGATTTCCTAGCACTGTACTGAAGAAAACACAAATAAATTGGGGAATGTAGTGTCATACTGGCAAGTTGCTATGGTAGCTCAGTGATTAGAGCAGCCACACATGAAGCGGAAGATCTGTGGTTCAAATTCTGGCTGGGCATTGAATTTTTCAGTCCTAATTCCACCTCTTAAACATTGCCTACACACAGCTATTATGCTGAAAATGATCAGTAAGTTGGATGGTATAAAATAAGAAATAACATAAGAAATAACATTCTTCCGGGTCTTCTCAGCTCATGAGTTCATACTCATCCACAAGATGAATCCACCATCATCCTCCCAGATTGAGACTTTCATTCTCACTTTTTTCCTCAGCTCTCAATATTAAAAAATGCAGGGAGGATGCCCTAATGTCACGTCTGGAACACTTTCCTTTTAATTATCATTTCATGTATCACCAGTGTCACTACCTGTGATTGCATATATCATGAGAACACTATTTAAATAAATAATTAAGTAAATAAATAAATAGAGTAAGATGAATCACACAATATTGAGATGTCTCCTCCTCCCAAAGTACCTTTAAAAAGTGTGTAAAAGAAGCAAAATGCTGATGAAGGTCAATGTACCCATCAGGCTCTCTCTGTTTAAAAGGATAATATGTACAGTCTTTCCATGGTATTTATTAAATTCTGTATAGTTACAGACCTATGTTTATTTCTGTGATGTTTGAACCAAAGGTTTTTTTTGTTCTTTTTTTTAAAGCATGGTGGTAACATTGTAACTTCATTTTTCAGATCTGTATTAATGGAGAACTGTTTGCTACCTACAAGCACCGTATAGACACCAAGCTGATCACAGGCATATGGATTGCTGGACCACTTCAGCTGCAGAAAGTTCTATATTTGGCTCCAACTAATGTATAGACTCACTCTGCATAACCAAGTGCTGAAGGATGTTTATCACATCAGGAATGATTCAGCTGCAGAAAGTTCTATATTTGGTATAGACTCACTCTGCATAACCAAGTGCTGAAGGGTGTTTATCACATCAGGAATGATTCTCATTATGTAGACTTCCACAGCCTTTGTCCATTACTTCTTTGTTTCCGGAATGGGCCGCATTTCAAATGTGGCTTCTGATTCTACCTTGACTAGCACTGCTATTCAATAACATGTCATCACTCATTAATAACTGATGTTAATCCTTTATTACATGAAACATTTTGGTTACATACACTGCTCTTCTTCTAATCCCTAAACTAGTTTGTATACCCCTGTCACAAAACCTTAACGGAAGGGATTTGAAAAGTAGTGCTTCTTAAGACAATGTATCTATGAAATTTGGTGAAAATTGTAGAAAATTTTTATTTTTACCTTTTGCATTTTTTAATATGCTTATACTTTGTACTTTAATGACACACTTTAGCTTTCTCAATATCAGCTGTTTTTAAAGCTCCAGAAGGGCATTTAATCTCCTAGAAGGGTGAACGTTCCTCACTAAACTTAGTCGCTACAGCTTTGCAATGCTTTTTTGTTTTCACTGGCTTTGATTTTAGTCTCTTGCAGGGAATTTGCTTCAGAAAGGTTGTGAGTTGGCTGTGCCAAAATGAATTCGATATATCGAGCAGAAATGCCATGAATCTGACATGTTTTTCTTTCAAATAGAGAAATGCAGTCAGTGTTATGTAATTCTGTAATCTTGCCAGGCTATTTCAGTGTTCCAGTTATATATTAGGTATTGTTTAGGTAGAAATAGGTTTTAAGTTATTCGTTCGTCTATAGTAAAGCTGTAACAAGCAGATATTTTATAAATTTTGTGTAGAGGTTAGCTAAGAACAATAAATTTCTAAATTTTGAGAACAATGTGAAGGCAAAAGGAAAGTTTTCATATTAAGAAATGACCAAGGAAACTTAAAATTCTGTTACTGCTACTGAGGCCAAGAAGAAAGCAATAGAGGGTCCCACATATGGTACTGAGGAATTTTAAATTGATTGGATTTAGTTAAAGTACAAAAATATATTGTTAAACTTTAGATCCATTTTTCTCAATTCTTTGTCAGCATTTTTCACTATTCAAAATGTGCCTTAGACTCCAGTTTATAACTTATTAGCTTGAAATTTTCAGGAGAGCTTCAGAAATTAAAGTATTAAAATGTGTCATGTGCTGGTTAAAAATATTAAATAATTGAGCTGAAATTAACTATTTTTCATAACTCATACATAAATATCAATAAACTGTATGCAAAACATTTTTTTACACTTAAATTAATTAAATCTAAGCAATGGTGATATGACAATTTCTTTATATCTATATACTGAGCTCAAATTAAAAATTTAGGGCAGATACAATAAACTGTAGGGTCCAATGGTAATTTCATATTAGCATATCAAAAAGTGATTTATTATTAGTATATTAATAATGATTTAAACATGGCTTGTCATAGAACACTGAAATTTTGAGTACACTACATGTTTTATGTTCTGAATGTGTGGAAAACAATTCAAAGCAATCAGAGGAAAACTGAAGGATTTATTAATTTTCACAGATACATTGCCTCAAGGTGATACAAAAGGTACAGGCTATCCATTCAAAATTGAACGTCATGAGTTCAAATTCCAGCAACTACAGTAAAACACACTAGTGGTAGAAGATGGGGAGTGCCCATATGAAATAACTGGTGTGATGCCATCTGTGGATAATGACAAAGTTGTATCTGACTGTGGTTACATGAAAAAAAAGCCCACTATAATAGTAACTATTGAAAGAATTTAATATTCTTTTAGGCTACAAGATACAAATACAGGGTATGCACAAATGATTTGAGCAGTTTTGTGATTTTTTATAGTCATATTATTAAATATGTTGTTGTTAGCTAATGCTTGATTTCTGACAATGAAGTCATTAATCCTCTTGCTCTCCAATCTTTTTCACTGATGGATGGGAAGGGCACTAGAAGTGGCCGGGCATATTTGAAGGTGGTCTTGGTCCATTTCCTCTTGCAGATCACATAGAGGGCAGAGTGGTGAAGAATATATCCCAATTCTGTTTAAATGTTTTGCCAGACAATCATGTCCTGTAATCAACCTGAAGGTTGCAACTGCTGTTTTTCGAGGATACTCAGGAATTACTGTTTGAATGTTTGGTAGTTCCCATCTTTTATTTTTTGATTTTTCATAGTAATATTTTTCAATAATATTTTTGAATTCAGAGTTGACTAATCTTTTAGCTGCATAAAATGGTAGATTAACAGTAGATTTCTGCACATTGCCGGTACCCTTTTTTGCAAGAAATCAGCTTTCTCATTACCACTCAGTCCACAGTGAGCTGGTATCCATTGGAAGACTAGCAGTCATGATGCTTCTTCCTTCCACCACAAGAGTACAGTTCTGACTTATGCTTCCTCATATTGGCCACGAGCTCCAACAGTTGTAAGATGGCGAGTGGATAAGTGGCATTCGTGTAGACGAATTTTCAAAAACCATAAGATATTAACCGTTATATTGAACAAAGAGGAGCAAAAAATAACAATGTTCATAAGTATGGACTAAGAAATAATAATGAATATTTTAGATCTACATTAAGGGGTACTTTAAATAATCGAGATGTAAGAAGTATGAGGAAACAATTATTTAATAAGCTACCTAAAGAAATACAAATCATTGAAAATAACAAATGTACATTAAAAATGATAAAAAATATTTAATAGAAAATGCATTTTATAGTCTAGAAGAATATAAATCAATTAAGGCAAAGAAAATCAAGTTGTAAATATATATGTAAATATAAAGATGTATGTATACTTTCTGACGTGTCCTTTAATTCATGTACTTAAAGGATGAATAAAATGAGTTATGAGTTAACAGTGAAAAAGTATTTGCTGCTCTTGGGTTTCTTACGAGTAAACCTGTGACAACTGTGCGACGAAACTTTAGATAAAAGTACCAGAAACAACCACCCACTGTCAACTCTATACGTAAATGGTATCAACAGTTGATAACCACAGTATGCCAATGTAAGGGCAAATCAACGGGTCGGCTGAGAATGCCTGAAGAAATAGTTGACTGTCTGCGAACTAGCTTTGCACGTAGCCCACAAAAATCAACCTGTAAGTATGATATATTTTTTTCTATATTAACTTATAATTACATAAACATGCCACCATTACCTGCTGATCTACGAGAACTAGTCTCCACATCATCAATGCATTTGGTGAAATTGACAGGGACATGCTACATTGAGTGTGGGCCAGACTGGATTATCAAGTTGATGTTTGTAAAGTCACTCGTGGAGCGACCCGCAAGTGGTATTCAAGGTGGACGACGCGGCGTCACGGCGGGTTTTCTCCGGATGCTCTGGTTTCCCCTGCCATCTCATTCCACCGGTGCTCCATCTTCATTCCATGTATCATCAGTGTCACCGCCTGCGGTGCTGTAGTAGTAAAAGCGGGCGTTAAACACTACAACAACAACAACTCATGGAACACATATCGAGCACCTGTAAGCTATTAAAGAAACTTTATGTGTTGCTATATCTGAGTACACAGTGTTTGTAGTGTTCAGTCAAATAATACTGGTATAATACATTATTGAAACCGCTCATATCATTTGTGCGCACCCTGTACTTCATTTCATTGTTAAATGTAGTATACGTTATACAACAGAAGGGGACACCTTGTGAACTACATAGATCTATAGTGACTACCATCTCCAGGAGTAAGGAGCCACAAAAGGCTACAGGCCACAGAAACGTGCAAAGTCCCAATTCTGGAGTTGCCTCTGGTGTCCACGGGCAGTACTCATTTCTTCTATCTGACATCTTCATACACTGTGAAATCTGGAAGCACATCTGAAAATGAGAAGCAAATTGAATGATATGAGACAGTATTTGTATATGCATCTCCTATAATGAACAATTTAAACGTGAACTTGACTTCAGTTCAACGTATGTTTGATTCTGTTTGTCTAAAATCATTCTTTTCTCACCAGGAAGATTGTTAATTAGTGACAATAATTGTTGTAAAGAGTAGATTTTAATTTATTCATGTAATTGAGAGTTGTGTTATATATGTATTTGGTCAAGAATGTTAAAGGTGACAAATTATAATGCTTCTCTTAGCGAGTTTGAGACTGTGATAATTCTTAAAATACGACGGCAAGGAATGATGTCACAAGTAAGTATTATATGAACGCAGTACTCTAGCAATGCAGGGATGTTGAATTTTCTCTTGGTCTGACGACTTCAGTGAATGTAGACACAGAATTTATGTGCCACTATACTAAAAGGATTATTAAGTGTTTTAAATACTCCCGGGATCAAGGTTTAATTGTGAATAAGAAGTAATTCTTTTAGTGATTCTTCGAAAAGTTAAATATATTATCTAAACTAAGATAATACTATTGAAAGAGGCGAGAAAAAGAAGAAAGTTTGTGTATTGTGAGAAAACTCGCTAAATCTTACAACACACAATCTCAAACTTGCTAAAAAGTTTAAGTATCTTGAATCAAGAAAATGAGCAAAAAGTAGAGTTGAGTTCTTTGCTATGTAAAAGAATAATACATTTTTACTTTCTCTACTACATATAGTAGAGGAATTATTGTATTCCACCCAAAAATTTGATGTCAAGATTTCATCAGAAATATGTTTTGAGGCCCCCTGAATCCAAAATAAGCATTTTTAGAAAAGTGTGTGTCAGTGTCAGAATCAGAGTCAGTCAGTCTGTCAGTCAGTCAGTCAGTCACAGTCAGTCACAGTCAGTCACAGTCAGTCAGTCAGAGTTAGTCACAGTCAGTCGCAGTCAGTCGCAGTCAGTCACAGTCAGTCGGTCAGTCACAGACAGTCACAGTCAGTCAGTCAGAGTCAGTCACAGTCAGTCACAGTCAGTCACAGTCAGTCAGTCAGTCAGTCAGTCAGTCTTTGGACAGCATAGCTCAAAAATGAAGCTGGTCAAAAATCAAAGTTGGTATTTAAATTTAATACCTTTCAAGGATGCGACACAAAGATTTTTTTGAAGACGGTTCTAATGATTTTGATTAAAATGCCATATGTCTGAGATATTTTTATGATAAATGAAATGTATATCTTGAATTTTCTGCCTATAGCCCATGTAGTCCTATTTACTTTGGATGACTTTTGCCCAAATTACGAGATAGCCCAAATCTTACTATACAAAAAATGTACATCTTGCTAAAACACACAATTTACGTCCAAATAAATGTTTTTGTAAAGTGAACCATTTTTGAGATATTACTTGTTATTTGTGCCAGTTTCAGAAAACTTTTAACTTTCGTCAAATGCAACATCATTGTTCACTTTTTTTATATATTAACCGTGCAAAGAGAAGGGATACTCAAAGCTTTATAAGATTTGACTATCACTCAAAGTCTACCATGTTCTGATATTCCTCTTGTACTTACAAGGAAATGAGCAATAAGATAATTTGTATAAATGTTTGTCTCAACTTACACAAAGAAGATATAGGAATAAGAGTTTATAAGAATGGTTAGTACAAGAGCAGAAAAGTCATGTGAGTGCAACACATCAGATTTTTTGTATTTTAAATTTGTATTGAATCTTATATCTATGCATTTGCAATCATCTATGTATATTGAAAAATATTTCTTTGTATTTTAAATTGATGTGTGCTATAGCATATTTATAATGTTTCTATGGATGAAATAAATACAATACAATTGAGGTATGACGGACCTAGTCGATGTGTCAAAAACTTACAAAGATAAGTGAAGCCTCTTATTGGAGGGCCCTGTCATTGTGTTTATGTACCTGTTATCGCTAGAACTCCCAGCCACTCTGACATCCTGCCTCTCTCAGCCAGTCTGCGACAGGAGTGTGATTCTCATATGTAGCCATGTCCCGCGCAGTGCGACCTATTGCATTCCTCAATGTAACATCAGCACCTCTCTCTACAAGCAGTTGAACAGTCTCCAAGTGACCTCCAGAAGCTGCTTCATGTAGAGGAGTGTTAGCTAGAATGTTTCGAGCATCGACCTGGGCCCCGTGATCCAGGAGGAGTCTCACAGCATCAGTGTGGCCACTACCAGCAGCCCAATGTAACGCAGTTGCTTCAAACTTCCCCTACACAATCATTAAATTACATTTACATTATGTAATTCACAATGGATTTAAGTACTACAATTTAAAGTGAAGGAAAATTGCACAAAACATATTTTATTATTACATTACTAACTGACTGTTTGATGTTGCATGGGCAGCATTTTGAACTCAAATGATGAATTAATTTCAGTTACCTCCCTGTTCTTTATGAAGTTACTGTACAATGATCTGGAAGGGTTTTATGATGGATCATCACCTTTTCTTCTTTAACTGATTACCCTCCTCTTATGTAAGACTCAAGCCAATGGCTAGGGTCAGATGCCTGTCGGGGAGCACAGGAATCTATGTAGTAGACAGAGTGAAGACCTGGAAGCGGATGGACAGCCCGCTATGAGAGTGAGGAAGAGGACGGAATGAAATGCAGATGAAATTGATGATTGGAAAGGTGATATTATAGCAATTGGTGGAATGAGTGGTGGGGGAAACTGAAGAACCTGAAGAAAATTCACCCAGATGCCACTTTGTCCACCACAAATATCATATGCAGGTCCCTGGGATCGAACCCGGGTGGTCTAGGTGGTAGGCAAACAGCCTAACTGCTCAGCCACAGCACTGGCGATCCTCACCTTTATCCCCTATAATTAAAATTTTGTACAGAACCAGCTATTTGTCAGTCTGGGTGGCTCAGTTAGTTAGCAGCTGGCCTGTTGATCCCAAGGTCCAAGTTCAAATCCAGTTCAGGCAAACAGTTTTCAACTGTGCTCAAAAGCAACAGCCCCATGTCAGTTTAGATTAACTGGCATGTAAAAACTCCTACAGTATGAAATTCTAGCAAACCAACAGTGAACATCGACTGAACATCGCAGACAGCTTCTAGGGTGGGATACTGGGAGAGAGAGAACCAAGCTACACACCAATGTTGCCGGATCTCCTGTAACCACGTTCCTCATGACTGCAGATCCTTGGGAACCTTATTTTATGGACAACCCTCGTAGATCATTGTACAATAACTGCATAAAGAATGGGGGAGGTAAATGTAATTAATTAAATTAAATTGTCATTCCAGTTTAAAAAGCTAACTATTCAAAATTGGGCAGCCACTTAGGGCTGAGTAAAATAAGATCAACGGAAGCACCAAGGAACACATTTAAAAGCAAGATTCATATTAAACAGTGACTCTCTCACCTTGTGAAAGGCAACAAAACAAAATCCCAGCAGTGCAAGTTTTACTTATGGTGCACTAAAACTGTCAAGTCACCTCAGCATTAACAGCAGCACCACGTTCAAGAAGCACTTCTATAACAACGACATGACCCCCACCAGCAGCCCAGTGTATTGGCTGTGTCTCAAACTGGTCTACGGCATCTACTTTAGCTCCTCGCTCCAGCAGGAGGTGAACTACCTGCAATCAAAGATAACTCACTCCTACAGTTACCTACATAAAACAATAGCCTGCATGCTTCTAACTATAATTTCAATGTTATGTCACATATAGCTCATTCTGATATTGTTTGACAAAACAAAATCTGATGTTAAATTTCTGAAGTCTTTCTCTACCCATTATTGTTTATATGTATACAGCTTCTACAAACAGCTTTATGAAATTGAATTCAAAGGTAAGTCGATTAGAGAGAAAATCCATGAGGGTAGCTGCCCATAAATTAGCATTGCCAAAAGGTGCAGCCTACTCATCAATTTAACTAGAGAAACAATTTACAATTTATCTATTAGTTTCTACACAGATATATAGCAATGTCTTTTACTTGCTCTACTACATAAAGTAGAGGAAGTATTTATTGTATTCCCAAAAATTTGATGTCGAGATTTCACTGGAAATATATGTTTTGGAGCCCCCTGAATAAAAAAAAAAGCATTTTTAGAAAAAGGTCCATGTGTCTGTGTCAGTCTGTGGACTGCATAACTGTGAAAAGTTGGTTAAAAACCAAAGTTGGTATTTAAGTTTAATATCTTTCAAGGATGCAACACAAAGATTTTGAAGAAACTACTACCCTTTGCATGGAAAATCTTTCAAAAATTTTGATTTTCTTGAAAATGGCTCAATGATTTTAATTAAAATGACATATGCTTAAAATATTTGTATGACAAATGAAATGTATATTTTGAATTTTCTGGCTATTGCCTATGTAGTCCTGTTTACTCTGGATGACTTTTGAATAACTCGTAAACCCTAAGAGATTGACAAAATCATACTATGCAAAAAATGTAGATCTCGCTAAAACACACAATTTATGTCTGAATACATTTTTTGTGGAGTGAACCATTTTCGAGATATTCCTTGTTACTTGTGTCAGCTTCGGAAAACTTAAAACTTTCATGAAATGCAACATCGTTCATTTTTTTATGTTAAACGTGCAAAGAGAATGGTATCTCAAAGCTTTAAAAGATTTGACTATCTCTCAAAGCCTATTGTATTCTAAAATTCCCGTTGCACCTACAAGGAAATAAGCAATAAGATAATTTGTATAAATATTTATCTCAAGAAACACAAAGAAGATATAGGAATAAGAGTTTGTAAGAATGGTTAGTGCAAGGGTAGAGAAAGTCATGTGAGTGCAACACATCAGATATTTTTAAAGTGTTTTAGTGAAAAGATATAGTTTTTAAGGGACACATGGACTGAAATTTCAACTAAAAATGACAAAATTTACAAATTGCAGATTTTCACTTTTTTTTTTAATTAACGTCCTCCAACATTGTGTCTTATCGGACGAATGAATGAAATGAAATGGGTAAAATGATGCTCAAATGAGCCCGAGGTCCATGGAGCTTTAAGTTATCCAACATTCATCTTCTCAGGGTAAGGAAAACCTCGGAAAAATCCTTACCCGGATAACTTACCCTAAGCGAGATTCAAACTTGCAACCTCTTGAACGTGAGGCAGACACGCTAACCATCACGCTACCGAGGCGGGCAAGATTTTCACTTACAAATGTACCTAGGAACTTCAGGAATCAGCTGCATAAATGAAATGTCAAGTTACACCATTTTTAAAGTACCAGTGCATATTTAAATACTTAGGTGTGCAGTTGACGGGACAGATAGAAAGCACCCAGTGTGATACCTGTTTTGAAACAGTTTTGGAAACATATTACTGTACTTCATTTTTTTAAACAAATATTGCTTTACAGTACATATCGTGACACTGCATGGGTCTAGTTTCACTCTTTGAGATCATTTTGTAACACTATGAGTCAGTTTTGAGAATACAGAAAACCTATAGGTAAATACATTTCAAATGCATGTTTTCAGAAAACTCAATTTTTAACACATAAAATGTGGCTGGCACAATAGTTTTGATCTAATTGTAGAGGCTGATTTTTAAAAGAAGATACATTGTACACTTCGCTTATCTTCCTTATCCCAATTACACTACTTTTGGGTACCATTCTCAGGTTATTGTGAACAGCCTTTGAGTTGTTTAGAAATACATACTGCTTTCTGTACTTACCATAGCTAGATAGTATAGAGAGAGGGTAAAAATGAGCTTTAACAGGTAGGGAAACCGGGGCAAGCTGATGATAATAATAGTGTCTGTTAACCACGCTGTCAATTGCCAGGATCATATCAGCTCCACGGGTGTGCTGGAGTTTCGTTCGCAGGAGTCAATGATAATAGTTAACCATTTTTAATTAATTAATTTTTTAAAATAATTTAGTTTTCTTTACATGAATTATTAGAATAGTCTTTTGTTGTATTTTACCCAATTGAATACATTTGTATTTTAATGTTATCAAAATTATGTTTGCATTTAAAAAAAAAAGATATGCAAAAGTGTCATCTTGCCATCATAATGGCACAAGATGACAATTGTAACAAAAGTTAAATACATGTTTATGCTTAGGAAGCATAACACAGTACATGAGTAGGCGTAGGCTTTCACGGCCGGTGTTTGAAATTCTAAAAGAGTCTTCCGGGCTGATATTTATAACAAAGTACAGTTATGTAATACATCATTAATATCTCATGCTGAATAGTAGGTAATTAACTGGTTATTTTATTGAATCTTGTAGTTCGTAGTAAACCAATATCTCAAAATGAATGGTTTTGGTTAAAAGAAAGTCATAAACAAATATTCCTCCTTCAAAATTTGAGCATTTCTCGTGCCAACATGTGTGGCATTTGCCAAAGTGTATCCAGTCTTCTGATGGAGGATCAACACACATCTCGTAAGAATAGGACACTGTACTATACGTTCTTTGGAAGTTTGAGCTGATCACAGTTCAAGCTTCTTACTTTTTTTACAGGAATCAAACTCATGTTTCTTAGTAACAACTACTTTTTCTGCATCCCGAATCTCTCGTTTTTGTAGCTTTAAATGTTCTTGTGCCTCCTTCTGTGATTCTTTCTGAACCAACATTTGTTTCATAGATGAGCTCATTAAGACGCTCATTAAGACATTGCCTATGACTCTTCCATTTTTTCTCTGCCGCTCATTCTTTAGGCTATGGTTTAAAATCAAAAATACTTTGGCTCAGTTTTGCCTTAATGGGAGCAGCATGAAAATCACTAACAAAATAAAAAATGCATTAAAACACAAAAAGAAAACCTATAAAGCCCTTGGGGCAAGATGACGAGAACATTAACTAGCCTTAGTCGACTTGCCCTGATCGGCAACATCAGATATGTTTGATTATTCTGGTAGGATAAACAAGAATTAAATATAAATATGATTTGAAGCTTTCCTGGCGACGAACATATTCAAGATGCTCTCAGGCTTCGAGTCAGGTGTAGTGATGAAAACACATCGACGTTTCGGGAGTGTACATCTCTCCCATCTTCAGGATGAATGACTAGCAAAAGTGAAGGGACCAGTATATGTACTGTCAGCCAGTATGTACCGAGTAGAAAACACCCAGTCTAATATGGAGGTGGTTCACCGCTCCGTTAGAATCTGTGTTTTCTGAGTCGGTCGATTTCCAATTTTAAGGCTGGTTTCCAGGATGGACTAAACTGCTATCCAGCATCCCAGTTTAGTGTACTCTTCTTGGAGGAAATGGACAGAGCCTCCTTAACCCTCCATTAAATATAAATAAATAATCGTTGTGAAAAGCATACCATTTAAGCTAGTTGTGTATAGCAAAACATAAGCAAATATCTTACCTGTTAGACCATGAGACCTTACGTTGAAGATGTTGAAAATTATAACACATCAAACAAAATACACAAACATTATCAAACAAACAATGAAATAGAGGCAATGGCTTGATTGTACGAGTTTTTAGTGTACAACAGTGTGGAGTGCTAGTAGAGTCTGTAAGGTGGCACTACCTCATAATATGAACTTAAAGTAAGTCATTCATCATCTTGTCCCACTCGTCAACTTGCCCTGGTCTCCCCTACCTATTTCTATTACCAGCAAGGTAGTACTAAAGATACCTACCTCTATATGTCCTCGTCCTGCAGCCCAATGCAAAGGTGTGCGTTCAAACTGATCTCTTGGGTCTACATCCGCTCCTCCGTCTAGCAGCACACGACTGGACTCTATGTGTCCAGATCTTGCTGCCAGGTGAAGGGGATTTTGCCCTACTGAGTTGGTGGAGACCATATCGGCTTCTCCGTCCACCAGCACTCGCACCACATGAACATGCCCTGCACGAACTGCACTCTGCAATGGTGTGACACCATCACCATCCGCCTTATTGATATCTGCACCACTGTACACCAAGATCTGTGTTGCTACAAGGTCACCACTTTCTGCTGCCTCACGCAGCGACAGACTTCCCAAGGCATTCCAGCGGTTATTGGCAAAACGCTTCAGTCCCTCTCGCCATAGTCCGTCCTGTATAGAACACAACAATAATCAATTTGGTGCCCTGCAGAAAAAGTTACTTCATCAAGAATATATTAAATTCTAGATGACATCCCACAGGAGAAGAACCAAGATCAGCTGTAATCACTGCAAGAAAATCTACATCAAGAAAACTAAATAAAATCATTAAAACAAGAGCAAAACAACACATGAGGTACATAAAGCAACAACAGGGTGATGCTTATTCCTTAGTAGCTGTCAGTTTTGGAAGGAACAACATACCATTAACCGAAATCAAAGCAGAAACAGAACTTGTAGTTTGGCAAAATATTTACATTTGGAAAAACAATAGCTGCATTTTCAATTTTAACCCATTAACACCCAATTTATATTTTATTTATTCAAAAATTAAGAAAAACCGTATGCCGTTTTACTCACCTAGTGTTCCAAAATAACCCGTTCTATAAATAGACCACTGGATGTTAACGGTATCAAAACATACTGTAATGACGAACGAATACATTTCCATCAAATTCGTGTACTTTATGATAAAACTCTATTTCTTAAAGTAATTGCAGACTATTTAAAGCCAAATCACTTATTAACTGAAACATCTGAACTGATAAAAGATTTTCATCAACTGTGACAAGGGTCAAAACGTCTGTGGAAGAGTGTTACATCACATTTTTTTGCAAAATCTCTAGTGGTGTGCAATCCTTCGAACTTGTTTTCATTTCTTCCCATTTTTCATTTGAAGCATGGTCATTTTCTGGAATTTTTGTGTACTTGGAAACACATTTTTGGTATTATGTTGGTCGGTCACAAAGCTTTCTTTTTTTGTTTAGTTTATTTTTCAAACCTACAGCCATTTATTTCCTGCATATCAATCGTTTCAGAGGCAGTGAAATGTACTTCAACTGGGCTGGGAACATTATTCACAATTACTATACGTTCATCTTTGTCAGACTGTCTGGATCAGGAAGAAGAATCACATCAATTGTATCTCAATCATTATGAATTTCATTGGAAAAGTTATCGTTAGTTATAGTAACCATTGAATATTTCTTTGAATATAATGTCATAATTGTTACATGCCATATCTCTGACTGTAATCTAAAAGTAACGAAAAGCAAAAAAGAAATAACTAATGGACTTGCATATTATCATTTGTAATTTTTCTTAGTGCAGAATTGCAAATTTATCCCAAAAATAGTAACTATGTACCTTAGGAATCCATGCACTTACATGTTATCCTCGCTTCAAAGAACACTATATAAAATACTGTTGAACACCAGTTCGCTCTGTTTCAAACAGAAAAACTGTAGAAAGCAAACAACACACATGGCAGATGCTTGCATACTATTACAGAAGTAACAATATCGCGAGCTGTTGCATCACATGAAGATTACCATGTGCTGACGAGAGATAACATTGTGCCCAGTGGTCTATAAATAGGTTGCTTGTGTTTAGGACCATATTTTCAGCCTCAGAATTGCTTACACTAGCATGTGCTTTGTGTGATACAATAATACAAGCTTATTGATAGTTTATTGTATAACAGGAAGTTGGGAGAGAAACATAACAAGGAAAAAAATAACAATATACTTTCACGGGCACTGCTGTCATTTGCAACTTATTATTGTAAATGAATAAACTACATAATATTCTAGTTTTTAAAAGACAATAATGTGTTCACATAATCAGATAACATCAATGATGACACACAGTCAAAATAACTTTTGAGAATTCGTGTAAAGTAAATTAAAAATTAATATTCTATAAATAGACAGCTGGGCGTTAATGGGTGAAAATTCCAGTAGGTGACATGCAAATGAGGTTTGTCCAAGAGCTACCGGGGACAAAGCCAACTACTGTGAGCAATGGTGCCAGCAGTCACAAACTGATACTGGCAGTAAGTACTCATAGCTCTAGAAACACCTTTTCCTTTTTTACTTTCTCTACTAGATATAGTAAAGTAGAGGAAGTACTGTATTCCAACCAAAAATTTGATGTCAAGATTTCACCAGAAATATATGTGAATCCAAAAAAGGCATTTTTAGAAAAAGGTCCGTGTGTGTGTGTGTGTGTGTGTGTGTGTGTGTGTGTGTGTGTGTGTGTGTGTGCGTGCGTGCGTGCGTGTGTGTCACATGAAGATTTTGAGGAAAATTCCTCCACCCTAAACTACCATTTACATGGAAAATTTTTCAAAAATTTTGATATTCTTGAAAATGGCTTACCATTTTGATTAAAATGTCATATGTTTGAGATATTTTTATGACAAATGAAATGTATATCTTGAATTTTCTGGCTATCTTATTTACTCTGGATGACTTTTGCATAACTGGTAAACCATAAGAGATAGAGCAAATCTTACTATACAAAAAATGTAGATCTCGCTAAAACACACAATTTATGTCTGAATAAATTTTTTTGTAGAGTGAACAACTTCAGAGGTATTCCTTGTTATTTCTGTATGTTTTGGAGAACTTACACTTCTGTCAAATGGAACATCGCTATTCAATTGTTTATATGTTAACCGTGCAAAGAGAATGGAATTTGAAAGCTTTAAAAGATTTGACTATCACTCAAAGCTTACTGTATTCCCTTATTCCCCTTGTACCGGCAAGGAGAAAAGCAATAACATAATTTCTGCAAATGTTTATCTCAACTAACACGAAAAAGATACAGTAATAAGAGATTGTAAGTATGGTTAGTATAAGAGTAGAGAAAGTTATGTGAGTGCAACACGTCAGATTTTTTTGATAAACATCTTCCCCACCCCTGCAAAATGCATATGCACATCTAGCTACTTCTTCTTTACCTGATTACCCTCCCCTTATGTAGGACTTACACCCCTAGGACCTATAAGCCAGTGCCTAGGGTTAGACGCCTGTCGGGGAGCACAGTGCAGGGCAAGCAATTTCCTTTTATATAGCCACATGTTCAAATGAAGGTATGCGACAACCACATAGCCCAACTGATGCTAAAATATATCCACAACGCCCACACAAGAAAACACAGACGACAGCTTATAAGAACAGCGCAAAATATGAGAACTCTCCCTCCCGGCCAAGAAGAAAAAAATCCACCACTGCTCACACTGATCAGGATATATGATAAATACCAACAAGACGAACTGGATAAAGTACAACACATACAGACACTCAACCAGCTACTAAACAGATAAACCTACACCCCGACAGGAAAACAAGATCACAAGACAACAGTAATGCGAGGCGAGTCATTGCAGCAGCACAAAGAAACAACAATTACGACAAGAAAAATCCATGTTCTTCTCAGTCGGCACCAAATGGTTGTGGGACCTGGCACCAAAAAACCCGCCTTCGAACGTCACTGATGTGCACTAATAAAACATTAAAAAAAAAAATAAAAAATAAATAAATAAAATAAAATAAAAAAAAAAACCAAACAAAATACATATCTATATTATACTATAAAAAAAAACAACATATATATACTCATAATACTTAACCAAGACACATGCACATCATACGTATATGACAATCTGTCCCACCGCCGAAGATCTCCAAGCACACGACAAACAAAAAACCAAGCTAGGGTGAAGAGGGGAAACCCTAAGCAGCCCGGGCATGGTGTATACCATGTCCAAATTCCTCAATTTATTTATTATTTGAAGGTATGCAGAAAAATCATATTTTACAATAAGTAAAAACATTATCAGCAGCTTTTCAAATTTGAGTGATTTACAAGGCCTACCTAAAAAGGATCCATCCTTAATTTATGCCACACATAGTAGTAATGCTATGGCAGTGCCACTCTGCATGGTGGCAGGAGGAACCTTAATGAGCAGCTTGAATTTTCTCACCACATTCGCATGTGTCAGTCACTGGCTGCAGGTTGCCAAGTGAGGTGCTTTAATAAGTGTTTGTTGGATACAGTTTTCTCGCAAGATGACTGAAGGAATTGAGCAAAGATACTGCATCAAATTTTGCCAAAAGCTAGGTGATTCTCAGAAAAGGAACAATTTGTCAAATTCATTTGGAGATGATGCTACGGGGGTAACACAAATTAAAGAGGGTTCTACCAAATAAAAAATGACCACATTTCAGTACAGAGTGATGAGCATCCTGGAAGGCCAGAAACCAATCAAAATGCTGCTGTTGTTGAGAAAGTGAGAAATCTGGTATTGGGAGATTGATGTTTCACCATACAAGAGATTGCTGAAGAGGTTAGAATCAATAAAGATTCCACACATGCAATTTTGCATGATGATTTGAAATGCACAGAGTGGCTGGAAAATTTATGCCCAAGCTTCTGCTGGTGGAACAGAAACAACTTCATTTTGAGATTGCACAAGACCTGCTGGACATTTGCAACACTGAATCCGAGTTTTTGAACACTGTGATAACTGGAGATGAGGCTTGGGTTTACGGGTATGACACAGAAATGAAAGCACAGCTCTCGCAATGGCAGCATCCTGAGTCTCCGGGGCCAAAAAAGCACAACAGGTGTGGAGCAAAATCAAGGCGATGCTAACAGTGTTCGTTGATGTCCTTGATTAGTCTGGGTGGCTCAGTTAGTTAGACGTTGACCTACTGGTCCCAAGGTTGTGGGTTCAAATCTGGCCCAGATCAATGGTTTTTAAGTGTGCTTGAAAAGAACAGCTGCATATTAGTAGATTTACTGGCATGTAAAAGAACTCCCATGGGATGAAATTCTGGTACACTGGCTGTGCTGAGATGATCCTGGCAATTGATAGCAACATTAAACAACAAAATAATTTAATTTATGATATCTTGGAGCTGTGCATCATGAATATGCACCAGAGGGACAAACAGTGACAAAGGAGTATTATGAAAATGTTCTCCACCATCTCCATGATGCAGTGCAGTGGAAAAGACCAGACCTCTGGAGGGCGAAAATCTGACAGTTGTATCATGACAATGTTCCAGCACATTCATCACAACTGATCCAGACCTTTTTTGCCGAAACATGAACTTCTGGTCGTTTCCAAAACTGAAGATGCTATTCAAAGGATCCCATTTTGAGAGCAGAGAAGAGATAATAAGGAATGCAATAACGGAATTGAACGCCATCCAAAAAGAAGCTTTCCAGAATTGTTTTCGGAAGTGGAAGGAGTGGTGGGCTAAGTGTGTGAAGGCACAAGGGGACTACTTTGAAGGGCATTAGGGTCCCAATCCCATCAGGTAAATAACCTACTTTTCTCGGTCATAGGTCAAATACTTTTTAGACATACTTCGTATGTGGAACTGACACACTTCTTTTTTTAATTACTTGGCTGCAAATTCACTTAATGAGCCAATTGTAATGTCAAAATAAGCTAGATGTTTGGGAGTTTCATTCCCTATAACAAGATGCACAGGTGTTTATTCTTTGTTCCTTATGTTTGTCTTGTTGTTCGCAGCTGTCTTCTATATTTTGTTCTAAATCAATGTACATTATTGTAAATGGAGTACATTAAATCAATGGCTCTTCCCTATGAAACAATATTGGATTACAGCTATTGAAGGGCATACCAGAGAAAATTTGCTGTTGATAATCCTTCTTGAAGAAACACAATACTGGGAATGGTAAACAAATTGGAAACAACTAGATTGCTGAGGAGTGGAAAAGCCAAACATCGTTCATCTAGGCTGCCCATGATTGTTGTCGACATAAGGGCACCCCGATAGTCATTAAGAGTTCAACACAGGAAGCTGGGTACCTACTCAGTGCATCAGATAAGAGAGAAAAGAACCACAGGCAACAATAAGGCAAAAGACAAAACTAAGCAATAATGCACATCTTGTTACAGGGAATCAAAACTGAACACTCTGCTTAATCTGACAAAAACTGCCCATTGAATGAATTTCAAGTCAAACAGTTAAGGGAAGAAATCTATCTGTTCTAGATAAATCACTCGGTGGTACTAGTTGTAAATTATTATTAGCATGGCCTTAGGTTGAAGTGAAGCAGTTTAAATGATGTGCCACAAATGCTATCAATGCTAGAGCAACAATCAACTCTTAATCAGGGGCAGACGTAGGATTTGTTTTCTGGGGGAATCTGAAAGGTGCTACAATTAGAAAATCTGGAATTATCATCGTACACATACTGGGTGTCCCAGTAAAACACAGACAATGCCTCGTATGTTGTGCAGGATGGCAAACTGATTGATTTTAAGATAGGAACCCCTATTTGGAAATATACGGTTTGGACGCTGGAGAGTGTCGAAGTTTGAGAACGAAACAGTTGTGACAATTTGTTAACATTCGTTTTGGTATCTTAATACAGAAGGTATGCAACCCTTTAGCCATCTGTGTACTGGGATGAACGGCCTGAGCTTAATAACATTCCTGCGCATGCACTAAATTCCTCCATAGAGTTCTTGGTGCTCATCCTACTGTATTACTTGTGTAGTTTCCAATACAGTAGCGTTTTTTGCAGCAGTGTGACACGTACAATTACACAGCTGTGCAAATGACTGACATGAGCTCCAGCACACCTTGATGTAAATGTGTGGAATCATCTCAATGTAGTATATTCAAATCGATCGATTGGTAAAGGTGGGCCAGTTCTATGGCCAGCACCAGATCTGACACCTCTCGACTATTTTCTGTGGGGTTGAATGAAGAGTATAACACTTCTGTAATGTCAGCGTAGGACCTTATGACTCAAGTCCATGGAGAGATTGAAAGTCTTCAAAGACAACTGCACGGATTGGGTCATGTGCATGAGGCTCATCACCGCCGGTATAGGCTCTGTAATGACGTAGGAGGTACACAGTTTGAAGCCCATTTGTAATGTAGACAGCTCAATGATGGGTTTGTTGACAAAATGTGAACCTATCCCCATCTCACATTTTGGAGTGCTACAGCGGCCAAACTGTGCATTTTTGGACAGAGGTTCTAATTTGAAAGCAGATCAGTTTGGCATCCCGCACAACATACTAAGCATCATCAGTGTTTTTTGGGACACTCTGTATATATATATATATATATATATATATATATATATATATATATATATATATATATATATATATATATATATATATATATCAAATCAGGCAACTGTCTTACAGAGTTATACAATTATATCTAAAGAAGAAGCTGACGAGGCTTTGAGGCCTTTTACAAATTTTATCCAGCACTTCTTGAGCTTTAAATTCCACATTTTTATATATATACATTAACGCTAGTCCATTCAATCTGTGTGCTCCCATGGTGTTCCTCAAATAGGTCTTCAGAAAGAGTAATGTTGAGAATGAACGTTCTGGTGTTGCTGTAGTTACCAGTAAAGTGCAGAAAACCTTCAGCGTCTTGTGTATGAAGCGGAAAATAATTTCATTACAGTCATTCACAGATGATATAAGCCTCTCTATTGTTGCTACCAAAGTAATCTAGGGATTTCCTGAAGCTGGAGAACGATTTGTGTTATTGTAATGCCGCAGATGTTCATATAATTTGGAATGAGATTATGGGAAGCATATTTTATCTTTAACTGCGCTGAATCTCTCTGCTCTGAATTATGATGCCAGGACATTGTAATATATTTAGATATTTCATTATACATTTATTATTTTAATGAAAATAATTAATGTAGTAAATGCTAAGATTTTTTGAGTATATCTGTGAATTAATATGAATATATTTTTCTTTAGTTACATGCTTAATAGTTTCCAAATTTTCAGGGGGGCATACAACCCCCGTATCCCTCCCTCTTGGATCTGCCCCTGCTCTTAATCTCAGGTTATTTAATGTGGGTAGAAAAAGGCTTAATTTAAATAGACTTAAAGGACTTATGTGTGAAATCTATAGAAATTGTGAAAGCTTTTGAATGTTTGTTTTTTGCAGCTTTATTGCACTTATAACTTGTTATACTACACAATTGGTTTGTGATCCAGCAGAAATGAACGAAGACCACTTGAAGACCTGTGAAGCATTAAGATCAGAAGAAAGTACAGTTCAAAAGTATTGGAAAGCACGAATGCTAATGGCTTCATTACCAGATGCAAGGCACTAGAAAACAACAACAATTGGTTTGTTAATGTCAACAATTTTAAAGTCACAAATAAATATTTAATTGGTCCTATACCATTTTGGTAAAGCACTACATTGAATTTTAAACTCAATTTTACTTAATACCTTCTTTTCGGAATTTTTCAGTATGCAAAAATTGTCCTAAAACTACAGGTTATATCTTATTTGTTTGAAATATTTTAGGAGAGCTTCTGGAGTTACGGATTTAAAAATCATGGTGCACATTAAAAAATATTAAATATTTCAGCTAAAATTAATTTCCATAACTGAATTCAACAAATATAATACGTATTTAAATACTAAGTATGTTTCATTTATCTTTGGTAAGCCGTGAATAAAATCCCATTTACCTTGATATGTATTGTACATTCCATTTGTAGTATATTTTGGTGAAAACGTTTCCATTGCTCATCACTAACTTCAGCCAAATTCTCAGTAAAGAAGTTTTAAGTGTGAATGTAGAAACTGCATTTTCAGTAACCTACATCGTAAGCTTCTGTAGTTATTTGAAAGATCATTGATAAGTACTTTTTTGTTACCTAGACACTTATTCACCACTTCTTTCAATGACAACCGCGCAGCAAGTTCAGCAGGATTCAGTTTAGCATCAAATTGGGAATTCTTAACCAATTGTCTTGTCTGTGGATCAATGAAAATGCCTTCTTTTATCTTGGCTACACTTACACTGAGAAAGAGTTCTGTCAGGTATTTGAAGCTCTCCCCTGTGTGGCAGTAATTTTAGGTCACATCCCAAATTCACTGTCTTTTTTATTGTTCCATTTATATCCCACCTTTAACTGCAGAGGTCATATTGGCGACCTTGCCTATTGGCAAATGATGTTACTTGTTTAACAGTGGGTTTTTTGGTTTTTGGGGTTTTTATACTTTGAATTCACACACCCATTCACACTTTCATTCATACTTCCAGACTCAGGGAAGGATGACGAATAATCTTGGCTGGAGAAAAATTCCTATCCCTCTGCTGGGAATCGAACCTGGGACCTCTAGCACAGCAGGCAGGTGCTCTACCAACTGTGCCACAGGGCCAGCAATTCACCATTTTTGTTGCATTTTAATTTCATTATATGATAATTTATGAGTTCTTAGTTAATAATTGGTGTTAAACTATGTTAAATTACGAGTAAGGTAAAACAGCTCTCCATTATAAATTAATGATATTTGGTATGTGCTATGGATATACAGCATGGCAATGTCCTGGTAATACAGCCTCTGTGGTTCGAACAACTGATGCACACAGACTGTTAGAAAATGTTCACCTAACAACACCTAGCAACAGATATAAGCATACAACATTGGTCAATATTTTCTGCGATGAAAGTTATTAAAAGGAAATCGTATATTGGTTAAATTGAGTCTTAACTATAATAAACTGTTATATTCAAGATGCTCTCGGGCTTCGAGCCAGGTGTAGTGATGAAAAGACATCGACGTTTCGGGAGTGTACATCTCTCCCATCTTCAGGATGAATGACTAGCAAGAGTGAAGGGACCAGTACTGTCAGCCAGTACGTACCGAGTAGAAAACACCTAGTCTAATGTGGAGGTGGATCACCGCTCCGTTGGAATCTGTGTTTTCTGAGTCGGTCGATTTCCAATTTTAAGGCTGGTTTCCAAGATGGACTAAACTGCAATACTCAGCAGTTTGCCTTTCTTCTCTTGAAGATCTTGAAAATTCTTGATTTTCTGGTAGGTTTCCTTCCCGTAAAGGAACGTAAAATATGATTTGAAGCTTTCCTGGCGACGAACATATTCAAGATGCTCTCGGGCTTCGAGCCAGGTGTAGTGATGAAAAGACATCGACGTTTCGGGAGTGTACATCTCTCCCATCTTCAGGATGAATGACTAGCAAGAGTGTCAGCCAGTTGCAGTTTAGTCCATCTTGGAAACCAGCCTTAAAATTGGAAATCGACCGACTCAGAAAACACAGATTCCAACGGAGCGGTGATCCACCTCCACACTAGACTGGGTGTTTTCTACTCGGTACGTACTGGCTGACAGTACTGGTCCCTTCACTCTTGCTAGTCATTCATCCTGAAGATGGGAGAGATGTACACTCCCGAAACGTCGATGTCTTTTCATCACTACACCTGGCTCGAAGCCCGAGAGCATCTTGAATATGTTCGTCGCCAGGAAAGCTTCAAATCATATTTTATAATAAACTGTTATTGAAATTGACAAAAATTGTATACATTGTCAAATATATGCAATAATTGTTTGAAATATAATAGTTTGATGAACATGATAACAGAATAACTTCAACAAAAACGAGAGCTTTTATACCTTGCTTAATCAAAACAAAACCAAATATTGTAAAGATCAGTGATTATAAAATGTAATCGATGTGAATAAAAACAATTTATAAGAGAAAACCACATAATTTTCGAATGACTTCCCTGCAACCGTAATGCACCAGCAAGTCTCATCAGAAGGAGCCGACCAAGCAGGCCGAGCGGCAAACACCACCGCATCTGTTTAGTCGATTCCCTTCCCAAAGCTTTTCATGAGTTCCAGTTTAATATGTAAATGTGGAAGATGCACATTTAAACGGTTCACCAATAGTTTGTGTTTTATATTCTGCTTCCCTGGTTCAAATTCTTCTCTCTTGGGCCATCCTTTGACTATGTAGTATTGTTCAATAGCTTGACTATGCCATAGACACAGGAAACAACAGAATTTTGTGAATCCACTCTGTAATCCTAGAAGTAACATAACTTTTAAATCACCACACCAGTTTTGTCCCTTGTGTTTAATGGCCTCTAGAACCAGAAACATACTTTCATGAAAAATTGAAAAATATGTTGATATTTCTAAACACATTCTGCTCCAACTTACAATGAAGAACTTCAGCATACGAAACCTGTTGCAAATTTAAACGGATTTAAACCTAATTTTGTAACTAGATTATTAGAAAAACATAGAAGATTAATAACTATCAAGGATGTCAGAAAATTAAAAATTAACAATACTCAAGAAAGGCATTGTAAATTTACATATCAAAATTTACATATCACCCAACATTTTTCAACAAATTCAACTAAATTTTTAAGGACTATAATATAAAACTGGCTCTGCAAAACAAGTATAGTGTTAGAAATTTACCCTCTAAAAAACACAACTCCAAGTATTAAATTATCAGGAATCTACCGTGTCAACTGCGAAGACTGCCATAAGATATATATCAGCAAAACAAAAAGAAATTGGGAAACCAGAATGAGAACACATCAGAAACATCAAACACAAAGAAACAGATAAATCAACCATAGCTCACAACTTTTGGTCTTGCAATCATAACTTAAATATTCAACTTTTAAACCCAGCAAAAAATTTATTCTAGTCGATCTTGGGCTTCAAGCCAGATGAAGAGCCATTGATGTTTCGGGAGCACACTGAACCGGGATGCCATATTGCAATTGGAAACCAGCGTTAAGGCTGAAGATCGACCGCCTCAGGAAACACAGATTCCGTTGTAATGCTGAACCTCTAGAATAGACGTACGTGTATTTTGTGAAGTCCACCTTCCGCCGTCCAGCAGAGGTACCCCACATTTTCTTCCAGGTCCATACTAGTGGACAGTATATATACTGGTCCTTTCACTCTTGTTGATATGCAACGATACCTGGATAACTTGATAAATTACCCTAACGTTATTCTCATGTGAACTGTGCAGCACTAACACAAATACACATACATGCACACAGATCTTAATTAGGCAGTAATCCTCAAGTCCTTATTTATAAGGTGGCCCAAGGATGAAGAAGCCCCCCTTGGGAGTGACACTGGCTCGCAGCTGAATTTCAGGCAGACTGCCCGCCAAGTGTGCACTCTAGACGACCAGTCAATTCAATGGACATGAAGAACACACACCAAATTGATGATGCTGAACGGCACAAACAACACATTAGGTAATAGTTGAAGACGACACCGTTAGGCGGAGTATAGCAACATACTACGTACCTTAAACTGACAACCCCACTGGCGAGCAATTCACCAATAATTTAATTATTAGACTAATGTATGTACTTGACTTTGTCTTGTGTATGTGCATGTTTATTTAGATTGTTTCAGAGATGCAGCATGCAGGGTATCGACACGTGCACAGACTTGAGGTGCATGAATCAGACGCAGCACTGCTATGCCAAGCAACATCAACAAGATAATACCCTCATTCCTGACAACAATCACTACGAATCCTAACTATATTCTCCAGGACTCTGCTAGGAGGCAAGCTGGGCCTTGGTCAAGCCTGTCTCCCAGCTCCCAATTCTCACTCCTCTGGTTACACATCGCAAAGCAGCCCTATTTCTCATCACTGAATGCGTGGGTGCTACAGGCACAGACTGTAACGCTGCAGGCTTTTACCTTCCTACTCCGGTGGTAAGGGTTTTTTCAGTAGGTATGGCCATCTTCAGTGGCAACTACTACAGTACCTTGGGGTCTCATAACTGGATTTTTCCCCTCCACAACACCCCTCCAAAAACAAAAATTGTCAGTCAGATTGTTGCAGAGGGCTGGTTGGTTGCCAACAGATCTTTGGTTGTTGCCAGAGATTAGAGCTATGTGACAGATCTTCACCACAACCAGAGCATGGGAAAAAACAAGAAAATAACAAGGAAGACCAGCAGCAAAACTGCGCTCAAGACTCCTGCCGTGATGCACGCTGCTTCACCACCAGGATGCAGCACTGCCACTCATCAGCAGGAGCAGCTGCTAGCCCCTCCTTTCCAGTCGCCAATTGCGGCTGGCTGCTCGCTGCGAGCAGTTGCGGAGAAGCCAGTACCCGCGCCACCAGCACCACACTCACCGCCAATCCAGATCCAGCACCGGCAACTGATGGCATAGCCGATCCAGAATCAGCACCATGGGATCTCCGGTGCCGCTACCTGCTGACCGCCGCCAGGCACCAGTGGAATTCAGCTATCAGGGCCACACGCATCATCATGGACGGTGGCCCGACCTCGATGGTCCAGCTGGAATTTGTGAACCTGGGCGACCAAGAAGCGGTCCTAACCGCGGGACTATCCTTGTTACGGCAGTGCCTGCACATCAAGGCTAGCCGAACTGGTCATCTGCTTTCCTGTTGCCGCTGTTGCCAGTTCAGCTATGAGACCGACACCTGCACAGCCGGTCCCAGGTGCCTCTAAAGCGACGCCCGGGCCTTACCGCTCAGTGCACTGGGCATGATCTTCGTCGCCGCCGCCAGTACATCGACACCTGTGATGGCTTCGGCCATTACACGGGGCAGGCGCAGTGCCCTCTCCATCCCCACCGAGCGAAGCAGCGATCCACAACAGTCACAGCCAGCACCGAAAAGTAGACGCTGATATCCACCTCAACTACACCATCGGCAGCATCAGCGTCTTCACCAGCACTAAAAGCCGCACCCTCCTGGGACTGTGCCTGGCTGGATGCAGTCCAGGATCTCCACTCCAAGATTTTCAACATCTGCTCCCACCTGGCCACCCTAGAGGACACCATCACATCAGCTGTCAATGTACTCAGCCGTTCCATCACACCATAGAACCGACAGCCTCGCCATACGTCAGCTTCTCTAGCCAGTTCAACAACCACACCAGACGACAGCAGATCTACATCCACCACAGCTACAAGTGTCGTACAGATTGACATCGCTCCAACGATTTTACCATTTTGTCATATTTCCGTAAATTTTAGATGATAAATGTTTGTATATTTTGCTGATATTTAGGAAATTAAAATCCGAACTTCAATGACGACATGCATTATGTTGCAAAAGGGAATGTCTTTTTGGAAAGAATTTAACTCGTGAAGAGCCCTGATGACACCATTATATGTGGGACTCTATGAATTGGAAACACAATGACTCCCCATTAAGTGACACAGACTGCAAAGGAAGTTCTTGTTACAGTGTTCTAGGGTATGCAATATGCTGAAAATGTACAACTGTTTCATGACAATGCTCGCCCTCATAATATGCCTCCGTTTGTTTGAAAAGTACAAAATCTATTTGAGGTGCCCCACACCCTTGTTATAATTTCGGATCTTGCACCATCTTTCATCTGTTTGGTCCCATGTATAAATTCCTGGGTGACTATTGCTTTGACTCAGATGCAGAAGTTAAACTGAGTGTGCAAAGATGGCTACACTCAGGAAAATGGAGCTCTATGAAACTGTTTCACAATGGCAGAAATGTTCTTTTCCATTGCATATGTGAAAAAGCAGTCAAAGAAAGCAAGTTCACTGTTAAATAGTTTGTCTCTAACCTGAAAAGCTCCTTTTGGAAAAATTACTATATGTTACATAATTTATCCACACTTGTATTTGCAATGTATTCTTCTGGGAGGTGAAGAAGGAAAGAAAGAACCTTAAACGTGGTTATGGGGCCATGTCGTTTCTTACTTTCTCTACTGGTAAGTACAGGAAACACTGTATTCCACCCAAAACTTCTATGTAGAGATTTCACAACAAATATATGGTTTGAGGCCCCTGAATCCAAAAAAAAAAAAAAAAGCATTTTTAGAAAAAGGTCTGCATGTGTGTGTCTGTGCGTCTGTGGGCAGCATAACTCAAAAACAAAACGTCGGTGAGAAACCAAATTTGGTATTAAAGTTTAATCTCTTTCAAGAGTGTGACACACAGATTTTGCAGAAAACTGCTCCACCCTAAACTAGCCTTTACATGGAAAATTTTTAAAAAATGTTTATTTTCTTGGAAATGGCTCTAACAATTTTGATTAAAATGACATATGATTAAAATATTTTTATGACAAATGAAATGTATATTTTGAATTTTCTGGCTATAGCCCATGTAGTCCTGTTAACTCTGGATGACTTTTGAATAACTCATAAACCGTAAGAGATAGACAAAATCTTACTATATAAAAATGTTGTTGTTGTTGTTTTCTAGTGCCTTGCATCTGGCAATGAAGCCATTAGCATTCGTGCTTTCCAATACTTTTGAACTGTAGTTTCTTCTGATCTTAATGCTTCACAGGTCTTCAAGTGGTCTTCATTCATTTCTGCTGGATCGTTACACAGGACACATATTGGTGAGGCTGAGATACCTATTCTGTAGAGATGACTTGCTAAGCAGTCGTGATTTGTCAATAGTTGGAAGGCTGCAACCACTGTTTTCCGTGGTCTCTGGGGGATTATATCTGGGTTGGAAAGTAGTGTAATCCATTTTTTTATCTTTGGCATTTGTTTCTATTTCTTGTAGGTATGAATGAGAAAATTTTTTAACGATCAAGCGTTTTATTGAGGAATATGAGAAATTGAATTTAGACTTTTGTTTTATTGTTGTGCCTTTCTTTGCAAGTGAGTCTGCAGCTTCATTCCCCATGACTCCAAAGTGTGCTGGAATCCATTGGAGCTGAACAGTCTTATTAACTTTTTGGAGTTGTGTTAACATTTTGTAGCATTCTCTAATTTTTGTTGACTTCTTTGTAGTATTTGAACATATTCCCTGAATTGCAGCTTTAGAATCCGAAAGAATGACTGCCTTGTTAAATTTATTTAAGGGAAGATTTAATAATTGTCGGAGAGCAATGTATATAGCCTCTATTTCTCCATCATAATTTGTTGTGTCTCTGCCAACAGAATGATAAAAGGAAAAATGTGAACACATAACTCCAGCTCCAGTAAGGTTTTCCTTGGAGGATCCATCAGTATATATGTGCAGCCATTCTCTGTGGGATACCTAGTATTGATTGTTTCCAGAGCTAGAAGTTTTTGTATTTCTTTTGGTGTGTCTGATTTACTTATTTCCTCTATTAATTCCAAATTGAAGGTAGGTTGCAATAATTCCAATGGATTTTCTCTTATAAGTAGATTTTCTCTGGTGTTAGAAATGTTCAATTTGGATTTAATCTGTGTTACCTTTTCTAGGAAACTATTATGAGTTTTAAGGATTGAAGGGGGGAGGTTCTCTTCTGTCCATTTAGAGTTTGGCAGTCGTAACATTTTCTCGTGTTGGAGCAATGCTTGTTCTTCCATTTTTGTTGTTATTGATGGGGTAGTAAGGGGTAGTGATGCGCCTCCTATGGCCTCTCCTACCCAATTCCCATCCTCATCCTGCCCATGGTGCACCCTGCTTTTAACAGATGAGGCTCTGGGGACCGAATCACAGCGGTATAACTGTTTCATCTAAAATGGAGGAAATGCCATTTACATATGTGCTGGCCTATCACAGCACAACAGCGTCCCTCAGAGGCACATGAGGGGAAGGTCGGTGGATCTAAATACCACCTATTTAGTCCTCCCGGCTAGGTCCGATGGACCCGTTGACCAACGATAGGTGTGGTCCCCCTTGCAAAATGGGGGTTTAAGTCGGGTGATGTAACTGCCACATTGTAAAACTGGTGCCCGTTAAGAAAACAGTTACATGAAAGCCACATACATGAATATGAGTCCTAAAGATAAACATTCCGGAGTTAAAACTGTCCCCCAATCGGATCTCCGGGTGGGGACATCTTTAGGCAAATTTCATCACAACAATTCCAATACTTTAAGAATTCTATATAAAAATGTAGATCTTGCTAAAACACACAATTTATCTCCAAATAAATCTTTTTGCACAGTGAAACATTTCAGAGATATTCCTTCTTATTTGGGTCAGTTTCGGAAAACAAACTTTCCTCAAATGCAACACCGTTCTTCATCTTTTTATATGTTGATTGTACAAACAGAACAGTATTTGAAAGCTTTAAAAGGTTTGACTGTCGCCCAAAGCCTACTGTATTCCCATATTCCCCTTGTACCTACAAGGAAATAAGCAATAAGATAATTTGTACAAATGTTTATCTCAACTATCACGAAGAAGATATAGGAATAAGAGTTTGTAAGAATGGTTAGTACAAGAGTAGAGAAAGTAAAGTAAGTGCAACACATCAGATTTGTACTTTGAACCATTCCATTACTTCACTGTGCGTTTCCAAGTATAATTAATTAAAGAAAGCTTTGTTTGCATAGGTTTATTTTTACTTTCTCTACTGTTAAGTAGAAGGAAGTATTGAAGTCCACCCAAAAATTTGATGTTGAGATTTTACTGGAAATATATGTTTTGAAAACTCCTGAATCCAAAAAAAAGCATTTTTAGAAAAAGGTCCATGTGTGTGTGTGTGTGTGTGTGTGTGTGTGTGTGTGTGTGTGTCTGTCAGTCTGTGGACAGCATAACTCAAAAACGAAAAGTCAGTTAAAAACCAAAGTTTGTATTTAAGTTTAATGTCTATCAAGGATGTGACACGATGATTATGAAGAAAATAGCCCACTCTAAACTACGCATTACATGGAAAATTTTTTAAAAATTCTGATTTTCTTGAAAATGGCTAACGATTTTGATTAAAATGTCATATGTTTAAGATATTTGTATGACAAATGAAATGTATATTTTGAGTTTTCTGGCTGTAGTCCTGTTTGCTCTGGATGACTTTTGATATTCAAATTCTTAATGTACAAAAAATGCAGATGTCACTAAAAACACACAATTTATGTCTAAATAAATTCTTTTGTAGAGTGAACCATTTCGGAGATATTCCTTGATATTTGTGTCAGTTTATGAAAACTTATACTTTCATCAAATGTAACATTGTTGTTCATCTTTTCACATGTTAACTGTACAAACAGAACGAAATTTCAAATCTTTAAAAGATTTGACTATCGCCCAAAGCCTACTCTATTCCCATATTCCCCTTGTACCTACAAGGAAATAAGCATTAAGATAATTTATACAAATGTTTATCTCAACTAACATGAAGAAGATATAGGGATAAGATATTCAAGATGCTCTCGGGCTTCGAGCCAGGTGTAGTGATGAAAAGACATCAACGTTTCGGGAGTGTACATCTCTCCCGAAACGTTGATGTCTTTTCATCACTACACCTGGCTCGAAGCCCGAGAGCATCATGAATATGTTCGTCGCCAGGAAAGCTACAAATCTTATTTTATAGGGATAAGAGTTTGTAAGAATAGTTAGTACAAGTGTAGAGAAAGTCATGTGAGTGCAATACATCAGATTTTTACTTTGAACCATTCCATTACTTCACTGTGCAGTTTTCAAGTATAATTAATTAAAGAAAGCTTTGTTTGCCTAAGTTTATTTTTATTAAATATATTCCTCTTGATATATTATACACACAAGTAGGTAACTATTTTACTTACACATACACTGTTACAGAATTGTTCAATTCAGCTGCATGTCACACAAAGTAAGCAGATTGCTAGGGATATCTCTTTAAACATTAATTGCATACATATCACATCTTATAGACACAGATTAGTTAGTTTTCAGGAGTTTTCAATTGTTTTTCCAGCAACTGTACTTCCAGCATCAACTTCTTTTGTTCCAATTTTGCTTTCTGTATGTTCTCTTGATGAAGTTCCTCTTCATGCCTCATTTGCATGGCATGTTTCTCCCTGTAGAGTTGCATCATTTCTCTGTCATATTCTGTCATCCTGGTATGTCTTGGAAGAGAACCCTGCAGAAGATAAAAGACAAGTGTAATGAAGCTAACCCAGTAATCACTTCAACTTCCTCTGCCATGTATAGAGTGGAAGGGAAGTCATTACATTCCTTCTAATATGTGTTTCATAGAAGCACTACAAACCAAAAAGTTTAATGGCATTTTGTTCTTTCATCAGCTGTTTTCGGAAAAATAAATGGTTTTTGTTCCAAACTGGATGCGTAATTCCACAACAATGTATGAAGATAACAGTTTGTTGCTTGTAACATGCTTCGGTAGTAATTATGGGACATCACACAGAGTTACCAAATAATTAATCACTTAAAAGACGTGAAGGAATACTCCGAGCTGCTTTTTCAGACATGAAGTAAGTCGACAACGTTGTGTTGAGGTTGGTCAGAGAATTGACTTGGTTTGTGGATGTAAACAGGTAGGGCGCTTTCACTTTTGTGTAATGTTTTAGGAGTTAACGCTTGAGATTGGCCTACACTCACACAGTAAACACGTAAGGACAAGGCAGGGTATGAGTTTGTTTTCAAGACACACCATATGGTGTTTATGTACTGAGCTAGGGAAAGTGACACCCACACAATCTGCAGTGTTGTCAGTTTGTTTTTGACAAAACTAAAATATCTCCATAGGAAATGGCCAGAGACAAAAACGTAAGATACAAAATGTGTTCCAAATACTGAGGTCTACCACTGGTTTAAATTAATGTAATGACTTCCCTTCCACCCTGTATCTACAGTAGGAGGAAGAAGGGTTGCATTCTATCCAAAAATTTGAAGTCAAGGTTTCACAGAAATGTAGTTTTTAGGCATCCTGAATCCAAAACAAAGCATTTTTAAAAAAAGGCCTGTGTGTGTTTGTGTGTCTGTGAACAGCACTGTGCAAAATTAAATGTTCAATACCAAACCTGTAATTTAAGTTCAGTATCTTCATAAGCTACAAAACAAAGATTTAAAAAAAAATGTTCCCTAAACTACAAATATGGAAATATTTTCATTTATTTTTGATTTTATGAAAAATGGTTCCAACAATATTCATTAAAATATCATAGATTTAGGCTGTTTCATGACAAATAAGATGTATATTTTGAACTTTCTAGTGATAGTCTCAGAGATTGCCTCTGTTAGCATGCTAACGTTCAAATCTTAGAAGTCTGGGGTTCAATTTCCAGCTGGAAGACAGGAATTTTTCTTTAGTCAGGATTATTCCCTTTTCTACACGGTATCTCCAAGTATGAATGAGGGTGTGAATGAGAGAGTGAGTGTGAGAGAGTAAGTGTGAGAGAGTGAGGGAGTGAGTGTGCATTTTAATCAAAATTGTTACAGGCATTTTCAAGAATATCAAAATTTTTAAACAATTTTCCACATAAAGGGTGGCAGAATTTTCTTCAAAATCTTTGTGTTGCATCCTTGAAAGACATTAAACTTAAATACCAACTTTGGTTTTCAACTGACTTTTCATTTTTGAGTTATGCTGTCCACAAACTGACAAAACACACACACACACACAGACCTTTTTCTAAAAATGCTTCTTTTGGATTCAGGGGGCCTCAAAACTTATATTTCTGGTGAAATCTTGACATCGAACATTTGGGTGGAATACAATACGTCCTCTATTAAACGTAGTAGAGAAAGTAAAAAAAAAAAAAAAAAAAACCCTATATCAATTAAAATAGGATGAGTCGATTACGAATCACTCACTTTTTAAAATTTCCCGGAACATGTTTCAGAGGCTAGCTTTCCTCCCTGTACAACTTCAGTCGATGTCTGCTTGATAATAGAGGAAAGCTAGCCTCTGAAACATGCTCCAGGAAATTTTAAAAAGTGAGTGTTATTTAGTGTTACTAATTGATTCAAATCCTATTTTAATGTGATTCCAACAACACTGTCATCAACTTCTAGTATTTATTATTATCTATATCAATTCTCCCAGAACTATTTAGATAGTAAAACTCAATTTTAATTTATTATTTTCCACAGGGGTATTATAAGTCTTCAAAAGTGTTTCATTTTGTATGGATCATCCTGTAAAATTAAACAAGAGGACAGAGAAACTCATGAATATAACTCATTAAAACTTCTTTTTTGGTTTACAAACCTTTCTGTGATGTCCATTTGTAGGAGGACTCCATTCACATGTCTGCGAGTCATTGGATTGCCTAAAATAAAAAATAACAAATACATGAATTGCTACAACTGTAAACATTGGCTACATTTCAGATACAGGATGAAGGGAAGTCATTACATTCCTTCTAATTTGTGATTCATAGAAGTGTTACAAACAAAAAAACCTAATTGCATTTTGTTCTTTGATCAACCAATTTCGGAAAAATAAATGGTTTTATATCCAAATTGGATGTGTAATTCTACAAGAATGTACAAAGATAACAGTTTGTTACTTGCACTACTTGGCAAAGCCATGAGGCATATCAGAAAGAATGTGAAACTGCCCAGTTGTTTACATGAGCTTATCACACAAACAAGGTGAGACAAAGTGTGTACACTCTATTCAGATGCAATCATATCTTCAGAACAGCAACGTCTCATATATCAGCAGGTGCGAGAAATCATGTATTTGTGTTTTATCATTGACTATACCTCAACTTATTATTATTTCGCTCTTCTAATAAACAAGATAAGAAGCAATAGCAGCGCTCAACCACCAAGGTCAATAAACCTCGTTGCTTTGCCAAGCAGTAAGATGCGTAGAGTAGCTTATTTCCGACATAGCTTCGGCAGTCATTAAGGGCAATCACACAGGGTTTCAAAATAATCACTTAAAAGACACGGAGGAATACTCCAAGCAGCTTTTTCAGATGTGCAGTAAGTCAACAACGTTGTGTTGAGGTATGTCAGGGAATTCACTTAGTGTGTCAATGTAAACAGGTTGGGCACTTTCACTTTCGTTGTAATGTTTTGAGAGCTAATGCTTGTGATTGGCCTACACTCACCAAGTAAACAGGGAAGGACAAGGCAGGGTATTTGTTTGTGTTCTCAAGAAGCACCGTTACTGTGTTTGTTTATGTATCGAGCTAGGGAAAGTGACACCCACACAATCTGCAGTGTTGCCAAGTTGTTTTCGACAAAACTAAAATATTTCCATAGGAAATGGTTAGACAAAAATGTAAGCTACAAAATGTGTTCCAAATACCAAGATCTACCACTGGTTTAAATTAATGTAATGACTTCCCTTCCACCCGGTATAGAGCCTCTGTTTGGAAGCATCACCATATTATGGGGAACTGCTTGCCCTACAATGTGCGTCACCCTTCCTGTAAATTGGCTGTGCTATACACAAACATTGATACATTGTGTTTCACTATGTTAGTGTTGTCAAATGCTAGCACACAGAATCTTCATGCATGATTCCCATGTAACCACACTTCTTGTAGAGTAATGAGACAGATTCCCTGCTGTTTGTGCACCTCCCATCATAATCTTAAGAATAGATTTAGGGAAAAAGTATCTATTCTTGATAAGCAAAGGCAAGATTTTTTGGTGATAATTATTTGTAAAATTGGCATTAATAATTTAAGTTAGTGGTGTTTTGTGTTGAAATTATACTAAAAGTTCCCATTAATTTCACACGAATTTTTGGGTAAAATTAATATACATAGACATTATTGAAATTAAAATTAACAGATAACATTATTGTTTAAAATTTCTCCAAATTCAAACATTTATTTTATTATCATGACATGAATCACTACATATATCTACATCAGACATCAGAGCCATTGCCCATCAATCAGCTCACCAAATTGCAGCACACAAGTTGTGACACTTTCATTTTTCATAGTTGTCCTTCTGTCTATTACAACCAAGTTATATGTAGAAGAAAATCTGTTGCTGTCAGCATTTGATACTGATAACCAAAGACACTGAAAAAGTGGTAACATTCACCATTTGCTCTGAGTGCTAAGAGCGCTTGTTGTTGTAGTGTTTAACGCCAGCTTTTACTACTATGGCACCGCAGGCATGGAATGAAGGTGGAGCACCGGTGGAATGAGATGGCGGAGGAAACCCGCCCTGACGCCGCTTCGTCCACCACGAATACCACATACGGGTCCCTGGGATCGAACCCGGGCCGCCTAGGTGGTAGGCGAGCACGCTAACCGCTCGGCCACGGCGCCGCCAGCTAAGAGTGCTGTTACTATATCAAATTTGTTACTACGGCCTTAACTATTCAACAATGGCACAATGTTCTTTGTGCTTTAAGTTCATTGTGGTGGCTTTAATAATATGGAAATGTGACCTTGTGAGATAACCTTTTATTGTAACCTCACTGATTGCATTGTCAGGCAGCTTTCTTTGTCTTTGCTAATAATATTTATTTTGTAGTATTGTTACAAGCTGATCTCAAAAGAAGCCTGGTTATTGAATTTATAAGAATTGAATGTGAATTCTTTCAATGTTATTAAAACCAAAACTTAAACACCAGCGACAAATCAATGAATGAACTTATTTTTCTAAGCAAAATTTAAAAAAAAAGTAGATATTTTTCATTTATTGCTAAAAAAACACAATATTCTTAAAAATATGAAAACTTTGTGAAAAAAATAATCCCATATATTGCTTCTAAACCATATCAAATGCATGCAAACCAATTTGTTCTGTAATTGAACAACTTTCTCTTGTTGTTGTTGTAGTGTTTAACGCCCGCTTTTACTACTACGGCACCGCAGGCGGTGACACTGATGATACATGAAGATGGAGCACCGGTGGAATGAGATGGCGGGGGAAACCGGAGTACCCGGAGAAAACCCGCCCTGACCCGCTTCGTCCACCACAACAACTTTCTCATTTATCATTAAAAACAAAAACTGTTGCCTCTGTTGATAAGCAACTGCTATGATCTTACAGAAGAAAACTTGAGGTCGGAAATAGTATACAACTTTCAAAGAAATTTCTAAGAAAGCCTAAACAGGAATCAGAAATTTCACAAACCTCACCTTGAAAAACCATTACGCCTTTAAAACTAAAAGTCTATAAGATAACTATAGCTGAAGGATTGCAAGCATGCAATAATGTGAGTACAATCAATTTCTGTAATTGGATGTTGAATAATGTTAATGAGCTGCATTGTTTTGTTTACACACATGTTAATACAAATTTTGTTAGAAGTTGTCAGAGATGTGTGGACGATATTTTCAACATCTATGAAGAAGGTATGTGGTTATTGTGGCTATAATTTAAGGGGTTATGAATATTTGCTTCAACTGCTTGCTTTCTGGTGTCAAGAAAATTCTGATTAGACTGGCTGCATGAACAAATGAAGGCTCCATTTTCCAACACAGTTTGTCTAAATGGATTGCAGAAGTATATGATTCGACCTATGGACACTTATAGCTTCACTTAAACTTATTTCTGTCTGAACATGTTTCAAAGACCAGCATCTTTATTCTCAATGGTTTCTCGACTGGCGGTTGAAGAGGAAACATTTGTTGTGGGGTGACTGTACTGCTGTCTGGGTTACTGGATATAAACTTTACTACCCCTCTGCTTGTGATACATCAGAATCCATGTATTAAATTACTAAAACATGGATAAACCACAGCGGAACTGATAATTTGGGAGAAAATACATATTATGAAGAAAGTTCACAAAGTCATGAATTTTGATATACCACAAGGACACAACATAATGAAATTTATATCCAGCAACCCAGATAGCAGCACAGTCACTACTACAACAGATGTTTCCTCTTCAACCGTCAGTTGAGAAACTGTTGAGAATGAAGATGCTGGTCTTCGAAACATGTCCAGACAAAAATAAGTGTAAGTGAAACTATGTCTATAGGTCAACTGGTATGCTTCTAAAACATTTGAAAATTCTCACTGTGTATGTCACTCCATATGTATTAAGTGAAAGATTGCAATATTTTACTGAAACTTTCGTGAAAAGTTTCTCAGTGTGTACATGGAGTGCAACTGACCAGGAATGGCATCACTTCCCATCGTGCACACAGTAAATAGGAAACATGTTGTATTCCACCCAAAAATTCCATGTCAACATTTCACTGGAAACATGTTTTAAGGCCTGCATTTTTACAAAGTGTCGTGTCTGAAAGAAACATAACTTAAAATGGAATTGAAAATATCTGGTGTGCGTACTCAAGACTTTCTGTGCTCACATTTGTATAAAATGTTCTTTGTTATAAAAACTTTTTTATATCTTAAGCGTGCAAAGAGAGTGGGATCTCAAAGCCTACTGTGGCTTCCCCTTGCATCAATAAGGACATAAGTAATAAGATAATTTGTACAAATGTTTATCCCAACTAACACGAAGAAGATGTAGGAATAAGAGTTTGTAAGAATGGTTAGTACAAGAGTAGAGTGAGTGCACCAAATCAGATTTTTGTGGAGTAAACCATTTCGAACACACTCCTTGTTATCTATGTGAGTTTTGCAGTACATGAACTTTTCTCAAATGGAACATTCTTATTCATTTTAACCCTTGGTCGTGTGAAGGGAATGGAATATCAACGCCTTCATTAAAACCGATACCCTAGAGAGTGACTATTGTTTATGAGAATGGGGAATGCCATGAATGTCTCAATGCACGTTACACCACTTATAACAAGGTTAGTGCATGCATGTGGTAGTTTTAGACCATAGTGTACAGTAGACAGTACACATACAAGTCATCCACGTTGGGCAACAAAGCAACTGTTTTGTGATTGTATTTAAGATTAGGTTTAAGATCCATGATTCATTTTTTTCTATAACTTTTAATACTCACTCATTATTTGTTGATTCCTCAAGAGAACTGCTGAGAGGTTCTAGTGTAGACGTTCCTGGTATTGGTGGCGATGGTGCATCGACAAGCTGCAACAAAGTTACACCTTTATATAACATTTCTCATGTACAAACCCTCTTATTGAATACAGATGTCGGCTAACTAATTTAAATGTTAGATATTCTCAGTGTGGGGGCATTGAGTAAACGAACAATACAAGTCAATCCTTTTAGATTTTTATTTAAAATATTGTGAGCAGCTCTGGATCTCAGTTATCGCAAAGAAAGCCTGACCAATCTACCTGCCAGTTATTGAGTTAAGTCACTCTCACCCAGTGTAAACACTAGAAGCATATCAAAAGATAACAGCATTGCTCTGAGTCTCAGTTATCAAGTAGAAGGTGTGCACCAATCAATTGGCCTCTCGGTCATCCTCACTCAGCATAAACACCAAAGCGGTATCAAGAGTTACCAGCACTGTTCTGGAACCTTCTTTCTCCACACCTGCCAAGTATTCTAGAACTCTCTCAAAAACTCTAGCTGCTATATAACTGAGCTTGCTTACAAATGAGATAGTGGCTTGTTCTGTTACAACAAAGTGCTGTTCTCCGAGTAAGGTTGCTATAATAGCTGAGACATACAGTGAGTGTTGCTACTGTGAAAGATTACAGGGATCTTGTGCTCGACTCCCTATGTGTAGTATAGTCCTGTTTATCTGGATGACTTTTGAATATCTCGTAAACCGTAAGAGATAGACAAAATCTTACTATACCAAAAATGTAGATCTCGCTAAAACACACAATTTATGTCCTGATCAATTTTTTTTGTAGAATGAACCATTTTCAAGATATTCCTTGTTATTTGTGTCAGTTTCGGAAAACTTAAAACTTTCATGAAATGGAACATCGTTCATTTTTTTAAATGTTAAGCGTGCAAACAGAACAGGACAAAGCTTTAAAAGATTTTACTATCGCTCAAAGCCTATTGTATTCTAATATTCCCATTGTACCTACAAGGAAATAAGCAATAAGATAATTTGTATAAATGTTTATCTCAACTAACACGAAGATATAGGAATAAGAATTCGTAAAAATGGTTAGTACAAGAGTAGAGAAAGCCATGTGAGTGCAATACATCAGATTTTTTTAGTTAGTTTACATAAATTCTTAAGAGTTATCTTGACCATAGATGTCACTGAGGTTATCTTAAGCTGCAAATTACAGCAGTACCTGTGAAAGCATACTATTGTTTTTTCCTTGTTACGTTTCCCTCCCAACTTCTTGTAATACAATAAACTGTCGATAAAGGTTTGTATTATTGCATCACACAAAGAATGTGCCATTGTAAACAATTCTAATGCTGAAAATATGATTCTAAAATCAAGCAATCGCTTTATAGACTGCTGGACACAAGCATTCTCACGTCAGCATGTGGAAACTTACTTGGTGCAATGCTAGCGAGATTCTTACTTCTGTAATAGTATGCAAGCATCTGCCATGTGTGTTATTTGCCTTCTGAAGTTTCTCTGTTTGAAACAGAGTGAATTGGCATTCAAAAGTATTCAACTATGTTCTTTGACTTGACGATAACGTGTAAGCACATAAGTCTTATAGCTATTATTTTTGGGGATAAGTTTGCAATTCTGTGCTAATAAAAAATGCAAACCATAATACGCAAGTCCGTTGGTTATTTTGTTTTGATTTTTGTTATTTTTTATTACATTCAGAGATATGACGTGTAACAACTATGACATCATATTCAAAGGAATTATGCTGGTTACGATAACTTTTCCAATGAAATTCATGATTTATTACAGCTTCACGGGTGATCAGCCGTGTGAGGTTTAAAAACATTGAGCTTTCGGCCATTGTAGACTCTATGGCCTTCATCAGAATGAAAAATGACCGTTAGCTTTCCGCTCCCCATATATATACAATGTTAAGTGGGAGGGGGTTGCGTTGCTCTGGCCAATGAGCAGGTGACAATTTGTGATTGGGCCTGCTGTTTTGGGCTATGTTTGTCACCGGCCACAGTGTTTTCTTGAGGGTCAGTACTTGGTCCAGAATCACTGTAGTTGCTGTTGTGGATGTTATAACGACTTGCAGGTACATACCTGTGCAACACTAGACATAAGCCTAAATATTACACGAAAAACATCTTTTGTACTCTAACACTAACATTAGCTTATTTCATAACGACTTGCAGGTTTCACCTGTGCATCGCTAGATATAAGCTCAAATATTGCACGAATAACTTCAGTTACACTAATTCTAACATTAGCAGATATCATAATGACTTGCAGGTAAATACCTGTGTAACACTAGATATAAGCTCAAATATTGCACGAATAACCTCAGGTATGCTAACATGGGCGTCGCGAAGGGGGGGCAAGGGGGGGCCGCGGCCCCTCCCTGGAAGTTGGTCAACTTAATGTGCAATCAATTACTGACTATTAAACTACTATTTTAAAAGATCAGTTTCTATTTAACACAAATTAACATGGTTATATGCAACGAATATTATAAATTTTGACAATAAAATAGTGAATTGATATTATCTGATTGCAAATTTCAAACATGTGGCCCCCCCCCTGGAAAAATGTCTGCCGACGCTCATGTATGCTAACACTAACATTAGCAGATATCATAACGACTTGCAGGTAAATACCTGTGCAACCCTAGACGTAAGCATTGCACAAATTACACCATGTTACGCTAACACTAACATTAGCAAGTGCCATAACGACTAACAGGCCTATGCCTGTGCAACCTTAATCATAAGTAAGCACAAATTGCGTCTCATATTAACACCAAGTTAACAACGCATGTAACCCTCTTGGTCCTGTCCAGGTTTCATGGGCATTACCAAAAAGCAACATCTGACTCGCTCGCATGTACTTCATGCCAGCTTAAAGCTTTCAATTACTAACTGGGGTGCTATGCCGGACCCGACTAACGCACGATGATGCACAAAAACATTAGCATTGTACGAACTAACACGTGGAGGGGTTTTTTAGTGAGTAACCCTCCACCTTCAGGGCGCAGGGACCCTCACACTGTTGGCCTCAGCATGTCTGCCTCCGCCTGTAACGGGTTTTTCCCCTCCACGGTAAAAAAAAAAAAGTGGATGTGTTTGATGGCTGTTGTCCAGGCAGGGCTGTTGCCATCAAACACATTCAAATTGACTCCAACTCGTTCTCAAAGCTATACCTTATACCTTATAGCTTAGAGAATGAGTTGGAGTCAACTCGAAACTCGAGTTAGTGTTTGAAAAAATAACTTGCAACATTACTAAGATAAGTGAAGTTTTTAGTTTCTAATTTGTTCTTACTTTAGAATCTTGTTGCTTCACTGTTAATAGCTTCAATTTCCTTAATTGGCTAACCTGTTGGTCAGTTAGAAACAAATGAAATCCCAAAGTCCAACATGGACTTTTCTCCTTGGTATCAATGTACATTTCCATTCTTGTTCTCAGGGTATTGTCAACCAAAATACAGGGTGGGCACAAATGATTTGAACGGTTTCGTAATTTTTTTATAGTTATATTATTAAATATAAAATATTGGAGAGCAAGAGGATTAATGACTTCATTGTCAGAAATCCAGCATTAGCTAACAACAACAACATTATTAAATATATGGTGATGGTATTTGATGTTGTAGGTTAGCTATCTCTCAAAGTTTCATTTGCAGCAGTCATGATGCTTTTTCCTTCCACCGCAAGAGTGCAGTTGTGACTTATGCTTCCTCGTCTGGCCACAAGCTCCAACAGTTGTAAGTGAAAAAGCATTTGCTGCTCTTGAGTTTCATACGAGTAAATCCGTGACAACCGTGCGACGAAACTTTAGAACAAAGTACTGGAAAGAACCAACCACTGCCAACTAAATGGTATCAACAGTTGATAACCACGGGATGCCTATGAAAGGGCAAATCAATGGGTCGGCCGAGAATACCTGAAACAAGCGCACATAGCTTCGCTCATAGCTCACAAAAATCAACTCGTTAAGCCAGTAGACAATTGAACATCCTGCGTTCGACCGTTTGGAAAGTGTTAAGGAAAAGATTGAAGATGCGCCCTTGCCATTTGCAGCTGTTACAAGCATTATCACCTCAGGACAAAGTGAAATGCTTTAAATTTTGTAGCAGTTTCCAGGAGTGTATGGAAGACGATGAGTTTTGTGATAAGATTGTTTTCAGTGACGAAGCAGCATTCTTTCTGAGTGGTAAAGTAAACAGGCATAATGTAAGAATTTGGGGAACTGAAAAGCTCCATTCCATCATGCAGTACATTTGTGGTTCACCTAAACTAAATGTTTTCTGTGCGATATCACAGTCTAAAATTTACAATGCCTTCTTCAGTGAAAAATCTATTACAGGACACATCTACCTGGATATGTTGGAGAATTGTCTCCTGCCACAATTGGAGACCAATACTGTCCTCTAGCAACAAGATGGTGCTCCACCTTATTACCACCATGATGTTTGTGACTTCCTAACACCAGACTTCAAGATAGATGGATAGGTCGTACCGGACTCATGTCATGGCCTCCATGCTCTCCCGACTTTGCCATATGGGGTTATGTGAAGGATGCAGTTTACACGCCACCATTACCTGCTTGTCTATGAGAACTATGGGTTCGCATCAACCCATTTGGTGAAATTAACAGGGACATACTACATCGAGTGTGAGCTGAACTGGATTATCAAGTTGATATTTGTAAAGTCACTCATGGAGCACATATCGAGCACCTGTAAGCTATTAAAAAAAAATTATGAGTTGCTATATCTGAGCATACAGTGTTTGTAGTGTTCAGTCAAATAACATTGCTATAATAAATTTTTGAAACTGCTCAGATCATTTGTGCGCACCCTGTATTGTATGCTGTTTTATGTAGCAGTTTCAGGTTATAGTAAATAGTTCATGTAAGACTATGACACTAGGAAGATAAAAAGTACTGACCTTATTTTTTGCAGTGGTGTCCAAATCATGTTCTGAATTGTCTTTTGGATATTCAGGTATAGACGCAAAAAAATCCCAGACTGGTCCTTTGTCGTTTTCCTCCACAGTGGAGCTTCCTGCCTCACTTAGTTGTGAGTCATTCTTATGCTAAATAAACAGGAAAAATACAAATATTAAAGGTCCCTTATGTTATTTATATTCCAACTTTATGAAACATTACTTACTTTCCGCACACTGCACTGTGCATTTTCTTTCATCCTCCTCCACTGATCCTTCAGTCGAAGAATACTGCATTCCTTGTCACACCTCATGGAGAAGTCATTGTAGACGTCATGCCAAGCTTGTTCCTTTTTTAAAACCATGGATGCTGACATGGCTTCACTTTCTATTATTCCCATTCTTTTTCCAACTAATGCCAGCAAAAGTCTTTTTTCTTGTAGTGTCCAGCTTGAAGAGCATTTTCTTTTGTCGCCTTCCATTTTAGCGCTCACTTTCACTTATCACACCAACAGAAGATCGACTTGATGTCTGTTAAATAAACAAGAGAGAATAGCATCGCAAATCTGCGAATGCAAAGGGTGACAATGTCCTGCATTCTCTTATGTTCTTATGTTGGTACCCATGCAAAATGTTCAAAACATAATGGTTTTAAATATACATATCTAGGAGTTATTTCCGGGCTGTTATGCCGTGGTCTGCTGGAGTTTAAGTATCCAGACATTTCGTCCTCAATTGCAGCAGACATCTTCAGTAGCGTGATCGTAGTCGGCATTGGAGAAGTTAACGTCGTGTCTGAGGTGTGGATGGATAAATACAGTAGCTCATACTGTATTTGTCCCTCAAGTGGCCTCCGCTGATTGGTCCGGATGGCATACAGCATGAGGGAGGGGGTGGGATTCACTCAAGGTGTTGTTTCCTCCCGATTGGTTCACTTGAATTTCTCCTGTTTTTTGCCGTTTCTTGCCTTCAATGACAGGATACCAGTTGCTGTTAAGTTTCAAAACCTCTTCTTTCTTATTAAAATTGTGGGAATGTTTATAAATTTCAATAGCTTCACTTTGTAGCCGGGCATGGTAGTGTATTGTGGATGATAGAATGCTCGTGCCCTGGAACTTAATTGTATGTTCGCCCTCCACTTCAATGGCGTGTTGGGCAACTGCGGACTTATCCATTTGGCCCAGGCGGCAAACGCCGCATCATCAAATCAGAAGCTCAGCCTCCCAGACTTTACAACCTACCAAAAATCCACAAGCCGGATGTGCCTCACCTTCTGATCAGCTTTGATGTCGTCTCACTCTTCACCATGGTTCCAGTACAAGAGGCCCTCACACAGCTGGAGCACATTTTCTCAGATGACATAATTGCAATTTTCCACCATGTTCTCACCACTACATATTTCCAGTGGAACCATTCATTCTACGAACAGATAGATGTCGTTGCCCGGTCCTCTGAGCCTGGTAATGGCCAACTTCTTCAAGGAATCCTTTGAGTCTACTGCCTTGGACACAGCTCCACTAACACCAACTGTCTGGCTCCGATATGTGGATGACACCTTTGTCATACGGCCCCATGGAAAAGAAACACTCCAAGACTACCTACTACATCTTAATAGCATCAACCCCTACATACAATTCACTATCGAGGAAGAGAAAGATGGAAAGCTACCTATTCTGGACATCTTGGTCAGCAGGAAGGCAGACGGCACACTTGGGCATACTGTCTACCGTAAGCCCACTCATGTGGACCACTATTTGAATAAGGCCTCAAATCATCATCCCAAACAGAAACGAGCTGTGATTAAAACACTTGTAGATTGTGCTTCTCGCATTTGCAAACCACATTTATTACAATAAGAACTGCCACCTTGAGCAAGCTTTATTAGATAATGGTTACTCAATCGAGGAAGTTAAAAGAACCTGCTGTCCTGCCAGGCCAAAACCTGCTTTGCAAAAAATAGACAAGCCAGGCCATAACAGCATAGTTTTCCTGCCATACTTCCAGAATGTCACCAATCGTATCCAGCACATACTACAACGACACAGTGTCAAGACTGTCTTCCAGCCCACAAAACAACACAACGCTCTGCTATGCTCAGCTAAAGATCCTTGAGAGCCCTTGTCATCAGCCGGTGTATGTTCCTGCAGTTCGGTTTACATAGGAACTACACAGCGTAGCATCAACACCAGACTCACTGAACACAAAAGAAGCTGTCGCCTGGGCCAAACGGATAAGTTAATGCCCAACACGCCATTGAAGCGGAGGGCGAACATACAATTAAGTTCCAGGACACGAGCATTCTATCATCCACAATACACTACCATGCCCGGCTACAACGTGAAGCTATTGAAATTTATAAACATCCCCGCAGTTTCAATAAGAAAGAACAGGTTTTGAAACTTAACAGCAACTGGTATCCTGTTATTGAAGGAAAGAAACGGCAAAAAACAGGAGAAATTCAAGTGAATCAGGAGGAAACAATACCTTGGGGGAATCCCACCCCCTCCCTCCTGCTGTACGCCATCCGGACCAATCAGCAGAAGCCATTCGAGGGATAAATATAGTAGCTCAGACAGTCCACACCTCAGACGCCACGTTAACTTCTCTGAGGAGACTATGATTGCACCACTGGAGATGGCTGCTGCAGTTGTGGGCAAAACGTCTGGATACTTAAACTCCAGCAAACCAAGGCATCACAGCCCGGAAATAACTCCTAGATATATGGATTCCGGCTGTGAAAGTTTACGCTCTCTCATAATCTAAAACAGGAAGTGTTTGTTTGTAGGTACACCAGTGTGCAACCTAGCCAAGGACTTTGTTGTGTGTGTGATAAAACCACTCAAAAATCACTGCACTGATCTTGATAATTCTTACAATACTACTTCCCAAAAAGAAACATATTTCTAAACCTTTAGAACAGAGATATTTACAGAGTTTTTCATATTGCTGTCACTGAATTTCAGTCCTGCTCCATTCAATTGAAAAGGACATGCAGTGGGATGTGTGGAAATACCATATACTACTGATTAAATTTTGCAGATGATCACTTATATGGTAATTTAAAATACCAGGTGTTAGAGGTAGTGTGTACAGATATTTTGTTAGCTGGTACCTTAACGGGTAGTGGGTGAGAACACTGTTTGAGGTAGTCCTGCCAAAGGGAGTAGTATCCCTTCCCTCGCGAGCTCCAAGAGGGCTTGGAGGACTCACGTACACCTAAAGTGATTTTCAAGCACAAACCAAGAGGCAAACAGGATGTGAGAGGGTCAAGAAAGAGATGGAGGGACCAAGTAGTATGAAGGCAGAACAAACCATAATGGTGTCTACCTTGACGATGATGGTACCTTAATCCTTTCACTGCATTGGCTGTCGCATAGATGGCGGGGTATTTACACCTCTCTATGCATTGGTTGGAACATAGATGGCGGGAGCTACTTGCTAGAATCAAGCCTTATTAGATACCAAAGGGAATCTCTGTATGCACTTTGAGTTGAAAGAATATCTTCTGCCATCTGTTGGGATTATGAAGAAGCAGTTTCAAAGAGCTCTCTGCATTATAGTGACATCTGCAGCTTAAAATACAAAGGCTTGCATATATATTTTACTCTGCAGGGAGTGCCAGGCTGGCGTGGGGTCACTTGATTGTGGGAATTCATGGGTGTACAAAACATGGCTGGACCTAGCAGGCAGGTGTATGCTTTACGTGACAATGTATTACTGGCCAAATTTGATACCTTGCTATCTGATATGTCAGATATTGATTACAGTAATCAGGAAGGTGAAGGGGAAAGTAGAAGTGAATGTACTGATAGTGGTGCCAGGGAAATAGGTGACAGTGAGAAAAGTGACAAAAGTGATCCACCACCGTAAGACATGTCACAGTGTGCCAGTCCTATGCTTCAATGGCTGAAGGACAATGCTGTTCCACAAAATCATGGTATTGATAACCATAATTCAAGTATTTCAGTGAATTTGGATGAAAATGCCACAGCTTTGATGTTCTGAAATTTCTCTTTCCAAATTATGCAGCTCATTGCTAAAGAAACTAATGCTCCAAGGTATTAACATTTTCTATGTGAGAAATACTAATTCTAAAAATAATGGTATGTCATAGCTAGGGCTAGGAAGTTCATCCACTTGCATGTTTTTTCATAGGGGTTAAAAATGTATGCTTTTACATTATGTGCACAAATTATGGAATTTTCAGTTATTTGGACATGATTTTATGGTGCATATAACTGCATATTTTCTTGATTTTTGATAAATGCATACTAGTTCAATAGTATAGCCCCTATATTGCATATTTTAATGATTTCTATGTTTTTTTTACTGTTTTCCATCTGGATAATATTTTTCATATTGGTAATATTGGGCATGATGATACAACTCACAAAGATTTCAATATTATAGCCACTATATTGCATATTTTAATTATTTTTATGGTTGTTATGGTTATTTTTTTCCATCTGTATAATATTTTTCACATTGGTAGTATTGCACATGATGATGCAACTTGCGAGGTGGTGAGAACTAATGCTGAGTCATGTTGTAATGCAGTGAATCCCGTTTCCATCCTTTCATTATGTGTATGTTCGTAGAAGATAATCAGTGCGTTATCTGAGAGGTTTATATTAACAAAGATAAAGTGCAGGTCAACGTTACGAGCAGCACGATTATAGCAACGCTTGCCTTCCCACCAGTAGTTGCGTGTTATCTTCAAACGTAACAGTGTTCTGAACTGATTCCCACCAAATTAAATAAGGCGTATAAAATGTTAAAGCTCTTAAAATATTGAAAATAAAACCAACTTCGACTGCTAGATCAATTAATTTACAGAACGAGTTTTCGGGTGATTTAATATCTACAGATAATAAGGCACTGTTTTGTGGAGCGTGTGAGAAAGATGTAGGGAGTGAGAAAAGATTTCAAATAGTTCAGCACATAAACACAGCAAAACCTAAGGAGAATTTAATCAGAAAACTCGCAAACAAAGAACGTGTTCAAAAACAGCTAGTAGAGTAATTATTATTTATTTATGCCAAAAAATTTACTGTTGGTGTTTTTAAACACACAAGCCGTGTGTGGGCAAAGTTTGAGAAGTAGAACTGGAACTTAAAAATTCAATGCCACAACTGGGATTTGAACCACAGACCTTCCGCTTACCGGGCAGCTGCTCTACCACTGAGTTATTGTGACAAACTGCCAGAATGGCATTAAATTCTCAAACCAGTTCGTATTTCTCCTGGTAAACCACAAAGGCAGTCTCACATCAGAGACAAATTACCCCAATGGTGACTTACTATTGTAAGTACTTTATGTCCCAGGATTAAATAACCTTCAGATGGTAATTATTATTTATGCCAACAAACTTACTGTTGGTGTTTTTAAACACACAAGCCGTGTGTGGGCAAAGTTTGAGAGGTAGAACTGGAACTTGATCGATTACCTGCCCCGTGGGACCACGATGACAGCTATTCACTATAGTGAGGTGCTTAGAAAACTCAGAAGGGTGATTCAAACAATAGGAGGGGAAAGTTGAGCAAAACAGTTTTTCTGTCCCACGAGAATACTCACCTGCATGCTGCTCGTGAAATTCAGACTCTGTTTGAGCAGTTTCAATGAGATGTTTTCAGTCATCCACCTTACTCAACTGACCTTGCACCGAGTGATTACCATCTTTTTCTACAGCTGCAGCAGCATCTCGGGGGAAGGTGCTTGTTTCATAAATGGCAAGTTAAAACTAGAAGTGGGAAGATGGCTAACCAGTTTGGTGGGAGATTGGTTTGACATTGGATTAAAAAAAACTGTTATCATGGTACCAAAACTGTATTGAGATTTGAGGAGATTATGTAGAAAAATAGTTACTGAATGTAGCTTTCAAAATATACACTTTTTAAAGTATTTAAACATTTTGTTATTTTCTAAAAAAAATAGTGTAACTTTCTTTTGAGACACACCTTGTAGTTTTGTGAGAGTAACTTTGAAATTCGTGACCCCTACCAACAACCCAATCCACATACTTGAGGAAGATAAACATGTATGGCTTGCATGTGTCAAACATACTTGGAGGCACTAACCAACCTGAAAACATAGTACTCTTAATAACAAAATTATATGTTGTAAATGAAGTAATATTGATGTAATGTTGTCATTATATTGTCCTGAAGTACCAAAATAAATATCTGCATTTATATTCCTAACAGGCTCTATGTGTAGGAAATTAATTGAATATAACAAATGGAATAGCATTTAATTTTGAAAAATCAAAGTACATGATAATAGGAGAGAAATAAGATTTGAAACTTGAACACACAAAGGTTATTAAAATTACAAATGATACTGTACTTAAACTGTGAATAAGGAAAGCAAAACCCGCTGTTCAACATTTGAATGACATATTATGGAGCAAAGAGATAACAAACAAAAACAAAGTTCACAACTATATTGTTAAAAGTACTGCTTTATGTGGTTCAGAAATATAGCCATAAAAGTACAAACATGTTTGGCATTGCAAACGCTTAACTCCAACATCTAAAAGGGATAAAATTAGGAACTAGAAAATAAGACCAGAAATGGACATTAAACAATCTGATATGTCACACTCACATGACTTTCTCTACTCTTGTACAAATCATCTTTGCTTTCCTGCAATCTGAAAAGTGAACTAAACTAGAACTTAAAAATTGTCAGTTGAGGGTCATATGATCATGAATGGGCACCTTATTTATCATGGAAGTGTTTTCCTCCAGCCGAGAACTTAACTGACGACTGAATCTCTTCCTATTGATTTGTCACTAGGTTTTTAAATTTTCCACCAGAAATCTAGGCATCACAAATTATGGTGGCGGTCGTTTTTTCAGTTCAGTTCAGTTTAGCTTGGGCCAACTGATGTAAGGTTACAGTAGCGGAATTGGTTTGTTTACTTTACAAATTTGATATAATGTGTGGAAAGCAAGTTTTCACGCAGTGAAGAGAAAGAATGACTGATTTTTATGTCAGAATGAACTTATATACAATCTGCAGCATGCAGAGTATAGAAATATAAAGAAAAATAGATATTATTTCACTTAATATATATAACGTGAAACTTTTCCAATGTTTTAGAAGTAAATGAGTCGACATATGGACACTTATAGTTTCACTTACACTTATTTTTGTCCGGATGCTTTTCAAAGATCAGCATCTTCATTCCCGACTGTTTCTCGACTGGTGGTTGAAGAGGAAACATTTGTTGTGGTAGTGACTGCTGCTATCTGGGTTACTGGATATCAACTTCATTATATTGTCTGCTTGTGATATATCAAAATTCATGGCTATGCGAACATTTTTCATAATATGTATTTTCTCCCAAATTATCAGAAGCAGAGAAAAACAGTTTCAAAAAAGATTTAGTGGAAAGACATTTAAAAAATATATAAAATACAAAAACGGATTAAGGACATCACAACGCTGAACAACAGATCCAATCCACAACCTACATACAGTAAATTCACCTTCCACCAAAGTTGCACAATAAATTACAGAAACTGTTCCAGGATCATAACATTAAGGTAGCCCCTTACAACAGATTTAACCTGAGAAACCTGCTAAACCATCCATTAAGGGGCACAATACAAATAAACTCAAAATCTGGTGTTTATCAGATAATTGCGAGGATTGCCCAACAATGTACATCAGCCAAACGAAAAGAAATCTTAAAACATGACTGAAGGAGCACATTAGAAACATAATATGCAAACAGACCGACAAATCAGCCATAGCCCATCAGTTCCAGCAACTCAGCATACCATAGAAAATGATATTAAATTACTAAAACAGCAAAAACAACAGCAGAACTGATAATTTGGGAGAAAATACATATTATGAAAAATGCTCGCATAGCCATGAATTTTGGTATAACACAAGCAGACAACATAATGAAGTTGATATCCAATAACCCAGATAGCAGCACAGTCACTATCACAACAAATGTTTCCTCTTCGACCACCAGTCGAGAAACAGTCGGGAATGAAGATGCTGATCCTTGAAAAGCATCCGGACAAAAATAAGTGTAAGTGAAACTATAAGTGTCTATAGGTCGACTCATTCACTTCTAAAACAAAAAATAGGCTTTGAAAGGAAATCACCACCTTCACTCTCTATTAGTTTTTTCAAACCCTTCTCGTCATTGGCGCAAATTTTTTTCGCAGCCATGAAGGCTACTGATGCGAGTGAAATAATGCTAAGATAAAATTGTTTTTCCTTGATTGAAACACAGGTGGTTACATCATACTGATCAGAATTACAAACATCGCATGTTAGCATTTTATTCCAGATGTATACAAATGACATCTATGAAAAGGAACCTAAACTATGTGGAATTATATGGAGCAATGCATAGCAAGCTCAGCTCGTCATACGATTTATATCCAAAAAGATGCATGCGAGCCCTGGTTGTCAAATGATGCAAATGGATTAATGCTGTCTACTTTAAAAAAGTACCATACTTCATCTGTTTCATCCTCCTTGCTCACCAAAACTTGCAGCATCTGACTTGCACATCTTAGATGCAATAATTCCACTCCTTAGGTGGCAACAAGTTCGCAACCAAACCGGAGATGAAACAGGCAGTGCACGAGTGGCTACCTGCACAACCAAAAGATCTTTTTTCCCCCTGAGGTATCCACACCCTCCTGACTTAGTGGTGGAAAAGTATCAAAAAGCAGGGGGAATACATTGAAAAATAGTGTCGTTATTTCAACTCTGCCTATAATAAAGAAGTTGTAATAAAATATTTTGAATTTACATTTGACTCATCCTTGTATTTTGCTAAAATATCTTTATATATGTATATATTTCTTCTGTCCGAGTGCATATGACTGACTATTCCTAAATGGCTGGACTGATTTTTATGAACTTTTGCATGTGTGATAAATGTGATTCGAGAATGATTTAGATTCACAATTTGACCTGATAGAACATGTTCGTTTTAATTAATTTATGTGTTGTTGATCTTTGGATGGTTTAGATTCACAGGATTTGTCAAGCAGCACTGCGACCACACTTTAGACTTTCCAGTACTTTGATCTGTGATAGGATTCTAGGATGTTTTTGTCGCAGCTGAGCATTAATATTACATTATAAGTGGGAGCTTATTGAGCAAAAGCAGTTAAAAGTGTACTTCAACATTATACATCGTGCAAATTTGTAAGGTACAATAATGAAATGAGTATTTTACATGATTTGTCGTGAATTCCAACGATGTATGTATATACTTCATTATATAACAATCCACTTAACCTACAAGTTTAATATATTATTATTTGTTTGAGGTCATTTTGAGTCACTTGTTTACACTCACCTTCACTTAAATTGTTTCAAAAACAGGAAAGGTTTTCAAGTCCATTCGGTCCCATCATGAGCCATTGGGTGACTTAAAACAATTTAAGTGAAGATGAGTGTAAAAATTTAACTCAAAATGACCTCAAACATGAAGAATACTTCACTGTTAATAGTGCTTCTATTTGTAATATTCATATTATTTATTAAATTACCTTTTGAAGTATAATTAAACAATATATATTGTGCAAATTGTGCTAGGGAGTCAACAACCGTTGGAACATTATGCAAACAATACTAACCATTATAAAAGCAAAGCAGATAGATGAAAAAGGTAGATAAATAAGTGGTTTTCCTACAAAATGCAGCATTTCCCATCCAAGTAATAAGCAACCACCTCTGGACATGACCTTGAGTGTAATAAGCACCTACTGATCATAACAAATCACTTGAGCAAAGCGAGCATGTGTTCTTAAGATGCTTATGACACACTGTTTATAATATAGCTAAAGTACATTGTTCAGATTAAAGAGAATGAAGTAATTACTTAGGGATGTTGTGATGTCCATTGCAGATACAGCCTGGAAACCACCCACCCACTCTGTTTAGTATGTTTTTTACATAGTAATATAATCATGTAATTACAACAAACATGGCCATCTTCCCGCTACAGAGAATGCACAGCGGTGACTTCTAACACACAGAAGAAGTGAAATTTGATGTTTTGATTTTTGTTCCTTTGACATTGACATATTAGCTTATTCACTAAACTAAACCCCTAACGCAACAGCCCATGAAGGGCCAAGGCTTACCACACAGTCGCTGCGTCCCCCACCTCCCACTACAGGCATCATTGGTGGGGTGCAGCATGGGAGGGTAGGATGTGGTCAGCGCCCCGAGCCCTCCTGGCCAGTTATATGGCCTTCTCGACCTGGAGCCGCTACTTCTCCATCAAGTAGCTCCTCAATTGGTCACGCCGGGACCTAACAGGTTGAGTGCACCACGTGCCAGACCTCCCAGAGGGGTTAAAATCTCCATGCTGGTACCGGGGATCGAACCCGGGTCCTCCGTACCAGAGGCAAGAATGCAACCAACTGGGCTATGGAGGCGGTCTTAGTTTATTCACACAATTGTATATTTCTGGAACTACTATACTTACCCTTCAGGGGTCCCCGTCTAGGGTATATGTGAATGGCGACCACAAGGAAAACAAGCTGAGCGGAACATTACTTCCCCTTCAGGGGTCCCCGTCTAGGGGATATGTGGGTGGCGACCACAAGGTACCCAAGCTGAGCGGAACATTACTTCCCCTTCAGAGGTCCCCGTCTAGGGGATATGTGGGTGGCGACTACAAGGTACCCAAGCTGAGCGGAACATTACTTCCACTTACTGGTGTTTCGCTCCTCACTAGCTTTTCTATCTGACCTTATGACTAAAGCCACAATTCTTACTCACCTTACTTACTATGTGCATGGGGCTGTTTCGTTAAGTGCTGATGGCTGGCCTCTCGGCCTGGGCAAACACACTCACAGCATAACTGACACTCCTAAACATGATGCGGTACTAAAAATTGTGGCTTTACTTATGACCTCACCTTGGTCATCTCTTGTTCTCTTCTGACCCCAATGCTATTAGGGTACCTGAGGCCTAGGGAGTCTTTATTTTTCTAACCTTTCCACTTCTCTAATCTGTCTATAACTTCTTGACCCTTAGCTGCTGACCTGTCATAGCATGTAATGCATCCTCTGATTGGTAATCTGAGGATATGGTTGTGAATTTATTCTGATAACTCTCCTGGTCAAGTCGGTGAGACCCGTATACAAAGACAGGTGTGGTTCTCCAGACATTCTGGGGATTGTGAGAGAGCAATGTGACTGCCAAAACGTAAAAATGTGGTGCTCTCTAAACAGCAGTTACTTTTACTCTAAAAACGGCAGTTGCAACCTTCAGGTTGATTACGGGACACGATTGTCTGGCAAAACATTTGAACAGAATGGGATAGATTCTTCAGTCTGTCCTCTATTTGATCCACAAGAGGAAATGGACCAAGACCACCTTCAAATATTCCCGGCTACCTCTACTGCCCCATCCATCAGTGAAAAATGTTGGAGAGTAAAAGGATAGTTAATAATTTTATTGTCAAAAATCCAGCATTAGCCAACAACAACATATTTCTGGAAATACAACGTTTGAACAAGATGACTGTCAGGTCTGCTAGTATGTATGGAAATTAGTTGTACAGTATACCCTTATTAGGCACAGTTGTGACTCAAGCTTGACTTTTGAAACACAAACATATGGAAGGAAGGAAGGAATAATGATTCCCATGTGCTGTATTATCTCATGTCTTTGGTGCCAATTTGTTTCAGGTGGATTTACAGGTTTTAGTCACTGGATTAAGTGAATGCAATGGGCCAGAGTGAGACTCCAAGAAATCTGATTTAATGTGCGAGCTAAACCAGCTTCCATTCACAACTCAGTTAATGCTGCATGCTACTTCTCTCCATAATTTAGAATTGGGATATATTCTTCACCACTCTGTCCTCTATGTGATCTGCAGGAGGAAATGGACCAAGACCACCTTCAAATATGCCTGGCCACTTCTAGTGCCCCATCCATCAGTGAAAAATATTGGAGAGCAAGAGGATTAATGACTTCATTGTCAGAAATCCAGCATTAGCTAACAACTTCTCCCATAATTTTATATGTTTTTATTTAGACATGTTGCATTCATTCACTCACAGGGAATGCAGTCAAGGTCAATCAAGAGCTCCACCAACTCTTTGGAGACATATGCAAGTCAGTAACGTGAAGTCTTGGCTTCTTTCATTCTTTATCTTACACAAAATTAAATGCAACAACTCTCAATAATGCAAAACTTTAAAGTATTGAAGGTATATTTCAAAGTATTATATGTACCACGATACCACTGAGTATTGAGAGTATCACAGTATTAATGTCCCATCCTTAGATAAATTACTTAGTGGTCCCAAGGATCAACATTTTGTCCTTCTATATCCTTTATCTATAGTAGGTCGAGGAAGTTTGTAACCCATCAATTGTTTTGAATTGAAATTCCATTATAAAGAGATATTTTCATATTCCTGAATCCCTTCAAAAGAAAAAGCATTAAATAGCAAAGGAGAAATGATGTGTAACCTACTCAATGCTTTTAATAATGTTAAACACAAAATTTTAACACAAAAATTAAGAGATGACAGAGAAAATAAGCACTTCATCTTTAAAACAGGGGACACCATGCACGCACCCATGCACCCATACACATTTATACTCTGCCTTTAGCTTCAACGGTCATATCGGCTGCTTCTCCTTTGGAACATATTGCCTAAAGGTAAGGCTGTTTGGGTTTTGGGCCTTTAGGCATTTTGTCCGTTAGATCACACACATTCAAACCCTCATTTATTTTCAGACTGGGGGGAAGAGTAAGTAATCTTGGCTAGAGAAAAATTCCCACTCCCCAGCTGGGAATTGAACCCTGGAACCCTTGCACAGCAGAAAGATGCTCTAACAAGATTAAACATGATTAAGGAATTTATGAGGTGTCCCCAGGGATTAATTTTCGTGCCATCACTTCTTTTTACTCTCACCACTGGAATCACACATTTTGCTATCTCCAAAACCAAAAATTATTGTGCATATGAGCAAACAAAATAAGAAATATAAAGCTAGATAAATGTAAAATTTTGTACTTCACCTTTATTACACAGATGTACATTTTTGTCTGATTAAACCACCATAAACAATATATGTGAAGTTGTCTCACACAACTTCTCACACACAATTCTACACTAACAATACTTATTATGTTGTGTGGGACGGCAAAGTGATTGGTTTTCAAGAACAAACACCTGTCTGGGAATGCACAGTTTGAACACCACAGATAATTGGTGTGAGATGGATGTGCATTCACGATTCATCAATAAACCCAACATGAGTAGCACACTGAGCTGTCCACATTCAAACTGTGTACCTCCTATGTCATTGCAGAGCCTATATCGGCGGTGGTGAGTCTCATGCACATGACCCAATATGTGCCGTTGATTTTCAATTGCTCCATGGACTCAAGCATTAAGATCCTCCACTAATGTTACAGAATGCCACACACCATACTCTTTATACAACTCCACAGAAAATAGTAGAGAGGTGCCACATCTGGTGACCATGCTGGCCATGGAAATGAGCCACCTCTACCAATGCATCGATTTCCAAATGAAACGTTGAGGTGATTCCACACATTTACATCAAAGTGTGCTGGAACTCATGTCAGCCATTTACACAGCCATGTGCTGGTACGTGTAGCATTGCTATTAAAATGTTACTGTAACTGTAACTACACAAGTAATGCAGTAGGATGTGTGCCAAGGACTCTATGGAGGAATGTAGCACATGTGCAGGAATGTTCTTATGCTCAGGTTATTTCATCCCAGTACACAGATGGCTCAATGGTTACATACCTTCAGTATTAACCCTTCCCGGGCGAAATGCGCATATATTCGCGACAGCTTCGCACAAATTATTTTTATACGTTCGCGTAAGCTATCGTAGCTAGCCTTTACTTCACGTAAATGGTCAACAGATGTCATTAGATGAATTTAAGCCTGTGTTGGTGCTTAGGTTTGTGTTTTGTTAGTCGCTACAAAATAATACGTCCTGAGCGGGTAATTTTCTGTGTTGTGTTTCATTATTTTGCTCGATTTGGTTTGATTTGGAGCATGGCGCAAAAGAGACTGTATGGGGAGGATGAAATAAGGGCTTGTATAGAATCTGTGCTCAATGAAACAGATGAAAGTGACTTTAGTGCGTAGGAAAGTGATGAAAACGAAAGTCCTGCAAGTGCGCACAACAGTGACCTATGTAGCAGCAGGTGTTAGGAAAGAAACAATATATTTTTGTGAAACATGTGATCTGAAACCCTATTTACATCCTGATAACTGCTTTGGAGCATGCCATACACAAAAAGACTTCAGTGTCACCCAATAAGATGTCTAAGAACTGATGATGCACTCTGCCCTGTAGATATGGCAAAGTTTCAGTTGTTTTGGTACATATGTCACTTTTCATTTAAATAAGTGTAGCCTCAAAAGAAAATACCTCTAATAAAAAGCAATGTTATGACTTAATGAACATTTATGTGCTTGGTTATACGTTTTCAACAATTTAGTACACACAATAGTATCATATGTGCCTTATTTTGAATAATATTCATGTTTTAAAATACTTGAGAAAACTAGGAAAATGATTATGCCCAGGAAGGGTTAAGATACCAAAACGAATATTAAAAAATTGCCACAATTGTTCATTCTCAAAATTCAATGTTCTCCAATGCCCAAACCGTGCATTTCTGGACAAGAGTTACTTCTTGAAAACCAATCAGTTTGCCATCCCGCACAACATATTAACCATCTTTTTTAACATCTTGCATATTTTTATGTTACTTTTGCCAGTGTTTGCATAGGAATATACAAATGCAGTTCATTGTACTTACAGCTTCTTGCAGAAGAGCTATACGTCGCTCCGCATCTTCTCTCAATCTACGCTCGGTATCCAGTCTACACAATGCTTCCTTCAGTTTATGTTGCAGATCCTGATGTTTTTCTGAGGGATCAGACTCTGCCATTCTGAAACAAAAACAATCCCACAAACATTCCCTTTCACATCCTCACAGTTTCACTTTCCCTCAAATAAAACTATCTTATGTGCGACATTAATTTGGCTCCTCTACAACATGCAGTGACTCAGTTTAAGATGCAAGCTGAGAAACTTTGATTTCTCTAAAAGTTGCCAGCAAACCAGAGACTATATGAGGTGCCTAGTATCTAATGCTGCCAAACCCATCCACCTAATTCTTTGGACAATTGCAAAAAACTGTCCAGAATAAAACATTATCCAAAGTAATTTAACTATGTTAAAATATTAAATGGGTAATTTAAAATGAAACTATGGAATATAAAGTACTTCTGGGATATGATTTTTCAAATATTTCAGAAATAAATTTGAGGAAAATTGAATGTGGTGGGTTTTGACAGCAAAATTGTGGTTTAGTGGTTTTTGAAACTGAAGAATTAAAAATTTGAAACTTTGTGTAACACTACACGAGGTTCTGTTATTCACGTAATATTAAGATAAATTTTTAATGAATTTAGCTATCTGAAAAGTTAGTTTTAATACCCAATAAAAGCAGATGTTGCTTGATTACAGTACAAATCAAGAAGCATTTTTTAAACTTTTCCTTCATTTTACATTACATTTGTATCTATTTCTTCCTCTTTAACTACTTCGTCTTCACTTTCTTCAATCTGAGGTCCTAGATATTCCTGATTTCCTAAAGCAGAATAAAATTTAACCAGCTCACTGTTGCTCGATTCTTCTGCAAAATGTTTTGATAGTTATTTTGATACATCGTGTACCATGGCAGAAGTACTTCTCTTTAAATTTTGTGGTCTAATGTGCATCATCTAAGATTAGATCTTAGTGATAAGCTTAGCCCTACAAACTGCATTCTGATAAAAACAAATTCACCTTCCATCACAACATTGTTTAGGTTTCTTTCTTTTTCTGGATTAAACTGAAAATGTCATTGCCGCCTTTCTTAAGCATGTTTTTAGTTCCAGATTTCCAATAGTGACCAGGAATATGATTTAGTTTGAATACTGTCCCAAGGCTTGGGATAATTTCTTCATTCTCTTCCAGCTGAAGCACAGTTTCTTTTTCAATTATGCCAAACACCCGATCTGATGGAATGAGAGGATGACCAACCATTGGATTGGAGGTGTTCTTTCTACACAATCAACTTGTTTAGAAGAATCAATTACAAATTTCTTGTATTTTGTCTTTCACTTTTATCTTTTTTTTTCATGTGCCCACACTCCCATCCACAATACACGTAACTATTGTTTTGTCCTAAAACTCAGTGTTTATTATGATAACACAGACAAGAAGAAATTATGCATGCATTTTCAGGAAGTCACTTTCACACCATGTGTAGCCAGCAACATTTTCACTGATCAAACTGGGAAGTCACAGAAAGCGTTGATTGGCCAAAAGGGATTTAGTGCACTTTACAACAGGTTTTTATATAATCTGTCAGATGTGCAGATGACCATCGCATATTACTCACCACAGCTTAGCCTCTTATGGAGAGCTTGACGATTCTTTCACTTCTATCTCAAGCGCAATGCGGATGTATTATAAAGATGAATGAATGACAATTACTTTCAAAAGTGCCTAAATACTTCATTTACATACAGATATTGCCAGTCTTCATACGATTCATTTGAAATGAAAATGAAATGAAATGTTCACTAAACAATGGCGGAATTATCATCAATTAACAATAGCCAAACGTAACTAACAATCTTATAAGATCTATATCACTGTTTAATCTCAACAAATAGTTGTTTAAATTAACATATTTTGAAAACATTTTTTTTAATATTACAATTATTATTATATATTATTATATTAATATTACAATATATTTCAATTTCTTTGTTCACACGCATATATATCACAATATATATGTATACTTCACATCTTCCACGGCTAAGGCATCAACCCATGGCCATTTTTTTAATGTTTATTAAACAAGTGAAGTCAGTCTCTGTTGCCTCCGTTTTTCCAGTTAGAATTATTCCAGAGGGCTTACACAAGAAATACTGCTTCAACTTTGAAACAAAAGATGTCAATATAGGTGCTGGATTTGGTGGATATTGATACTCAGCCTCATTTCTGACTATGCATTTTAATAAAATATGTCAGGTTTTGTTCTCATATCATGGCCACATTTAATTCCTTGAGGTACAATCTACCTGAAGCAATGCATAACTCAGTTTGCTCAGAAACTGGATTTGGCAGCTTTTGAGTGAGTGAGTGAGTGAGTGAGTGAGTGAGTGAGTGAGTGAGTGAGTGAGTGAGTGAGTGAGTGAGTGAGTGAGTGAGTAAGTGAGTGAGTGAGTGAGTAGTGGTGTTGGGCTCATCGACAACTAGATCAAAATAAAAACAAGCAACCAAGTAAAATCTCAATGCTAAAAAGTTAAAAAGTGGAAGTTAAAATAACTAAAAATGGAAGTTAAAAAGACTAAAATGCGAGTTAAAACAGTTAAAAAGTAAAACTGGTAAAAATTTAATTTACTAAAAAGGTAAGCTGATAAGATTGTTGTTGTTAGCTAATGCTGGATTTCTGACAATGAAGTCATTGATCCTCTTCCTCTCCAATATTTTTCACTAAATAAACATTGAAGAAACTTAGCAGTAAATGTAACCGCTTTTTAGAGAGCACCATATTTTTCTGTTTTGGCGGTCACATCGCTCTCTCACAACCCCCAGAATGTCTGGAGGACCACACCTGTCGTTGGTTTACGGGTCTCACTGACCTGACAGGGAGAATTATCAAAATAAATTCACCGACCATATCCTCTGATTACCAATCAGAGGACGTATTACATGCCATGACAGGTCAGCATGTTAGGGGTTAGGATTTTATAGAGAAATGGAGAGGTTGGAAAAATAAAGACTCCCTAGCCCTTAGGAACCCTAATAGCATCGGGGTCAGAAGAGAACAAGAGATGACCAAGGTAAGGTCAGATAGAAAAGCTACAGTGAGGAGCAAAACACCAGTAAGTGGAAGTAATGTTCTGCTCAGCTTGGGTACCTTGTGGTCGCCATTCACATATCCCCTAGACGGAGACCCCTGAGTAAGCTGATAAGATTGTTAAAAAGGTAAAAACACCAGAAGTAAGGCATTCTAATTCTGCCAAGATAAAAAACACCTTACACTTGCTTACCAAAATCGATATTTGCAACAAACTGCTGCTGAGGTGTTGCCTAAAACAGAACACAGTGTAAGACCCAGGCCAAGGGACTGGCGCTCGCAAGTGTGTCGCAGACAATCAAGGACAGTACGATGGAGAGTGGGACATTGCATGTCCCAGACAGGCACTGCATCACCATGCAAACAGTGTCCATGTGTGACTCGAGCGTGACCTATCCTCAAGCGGGTTAAAATCACTTCTTCCCGCCTAGAATCCCTGCAAGATGTCCGCCAGGGTTGTAGTGTCCTTGAATGTTCGTAACTGAGTGCCAGCTAACGCTTCTCAAGACTCCTGCCAGACAGCAAATAGATGGCGACGGAAGTACTTCTGCACATCTACATAAGGGAGCGTACGGGTGGAAAACTCTGGAAGGCGATATGCAGACATAGCAGCTACATCCACCTCTGCATTCCCGGGAATACCCACATGGCCTGGGTTCCAGGTAAAAACGAACTTGTATCCACGAGGTAACAATTGAGATACGAGTGTCTGTACTTTAAGAATTAATGCTGAGTTGCCAACAAACTGTTGCAGAGCCTGAAGAGCGCTCAGTGAGTTGCAACAGATAATAAAATGTTCAGGAACTGAACTGGACATAAAAAGTAAGATATAAAACATGGCAAACAGCTCTGTGGTAAAAACGGAACAGGTGTCTGGAAGGCGGTACGTGTGAGCGTCGCTGTTGTATATAAAAGACCAATCTGTAGCATACCCAACTGGAACCATCGGTAAATACCGGGGTCTAAGTCCAGTAACGGTCCAGAAGCTGGGAGAAAAGTTGGTGGAACACCGACAGCTCCAGGTTGAAGCGTGCACACCGGAGTTACCAGGGAGGACCGTGGATGCCGCTCCATGGCTGGAAGTCGGAGGGCGTGTGCGGCAAGCAGTTCTCGAAACCTAATACCAGTTGGACGGTGCACAAGATCTGGACAGTGGAGGTTCGCCAGAATCAGCATGCAGACAATCAACCCTACAGTGGCGAGACGGATACCAGTGTGATGTATTGTCTAAAAGGCACGGTGACGCTGCGCCATACAGCCATAGTCTAATTTGGACCGGACTAGTGAGCGATACAACCTCAACATGATGGTGCGACCGCCGCCCCAAGATGCTCAAGGTATAACCCAGAGTACCCGAAGCGAATGATCGCAGAAAGCGGTGCTCCCATGTAACCATGTGAGTTTACTGTCGAGGTGTAAGCCTAAGAACTTCAGGTGCTGAACAAACGGAAGACGTGTGCCACACAAATGAAGATCAGGAGGAGGGTGTACGCCACGGGACACACTTTGTTATCATAGGGGAGAACTGAAAGCCGGTGCGAAGTGCTCAGTCGGCGATGGATGTTATGATCAGCTTCAGTTGACGTTCAATATGTTCAAGATTACACGAACGATAATATATCGCAAAGTCGTCAACATACAGCGACATTGGCATGCTGTTGAAGGCGACGGCGAAAAGCGTAACACTGAGAATCGACCCCAGGGTACACCATTCTCATGGATCGTATCGTGTTTTAGCGTGGCTCCAATGCGGACACGAAAGCGGCGTAGTTTTAAAAAGTTAAAAAGAAATATTGCTACATGAGCGCATAAACCGCAGCCGTGCAGAGTACGGAGAATCCCATAGCACCAGGTGGTGTCGTAGGCCTTCTGAAGATCGAAAACCCCCACGACATGAAGACCATGGGGTCAGGTTGTCGACACTGGAGCCATGGCGACGAAAGCCGCACTGAACGTTGCTCAGCAGGTAGTTTGTCTCTAGCCACCACACTAAGTGTACATTAATCATTCGTTCCAAAGTCTTGCAAACGACACTCGTCAGGCAAATAGGACGGTAGCTATAGGGAAGTCGGGTCGAAGAATAGGGATGACAACACCCTCTTGCCATGAAGACAGGAAAACCTGCTCAAGCCAGCTAGATGCAGCATTTGTCGGTGGATGTCATCACGACCAGAAGAGTCCTTTGCGAGGGACAAAGAATGTGCCAGCTCCGCTTCTGTAAAGGATGCGTTGTACGGTTCACTACAGTCACTCTTAAAATCCAGAACTATCCGCTCTGCAGATTCCTTGATAGGTACAAAGGCTCTATCGTAGCTTTCCGTTTGGCTCCTAGCAGCTGGGGCAGAGATAAGGAGAGTACATGAAGCATGGGTAGAGGTGGACGTTCCTTCTGTAAATATATTTTAGACCTGCTGCTAGCATCACCTTATGGAGCAGCGCAACTATACTCTGTTCATCTAGAGATTAGAGGAGACGTAAACAAAGCCACGTGCGTTTTGACCACAGCACGCCCTCTTGACGCTTTAGCCATGTAAATAGTCCCTTGAAGAAATACTGTTACTAAGGTCTAAAATGTCACTTAATGTTTGCTAAAGCATGAACTAAGTGTACTAAGCATAGCTAAAGTGTAAGAATACGCACTTACGTGAATCTGTAACCAGCCTAATTCATTCTGCGCGCGCATTATTCAGTATGACAATAACATGGCGGAACAAGTGAGTGCTGTAAAACATAAGAGCGGCAAAGCGTTGCGAAGTGGTGAAAAGACAATAATATTGAACATGTTTAACAAGTTCTGCGAGAAATATCCCGAACTTGCTATCGAAGACGTGATAAAATTAACATTCGAGTTTACCGGTGTGTCAGTTGCAAGTATTTACAGCACACGCAAAGAGAAATCATCAGTTGGTGAAGATCCCAGCCAAAAGCTTCCACGTGCCAGATAAATGGTGGTTGTAGTTTGCAACGAATTTGTGAGTGTGAGATCTGCAATCCGTCGAAAAGTTCGTCAGTCAATGAATCCCCACCGTAAACAAAGTGTTGTTGGCAGTTAACTCTGAACCCGATCTTCCAGATTTAAAACTAACCTCCCTCCACAAGCTGCTTCTGGAGATTGGTTTCGAGATTGTGAGCAGGAAATGAAAAAGTGTTATTGTGGACAGAGATGACGTAAGTAGCAGTTAATTTCCATGTGCTACATGTTATTTGAATCAAGTAAATATATCCTTTTAGTACTGTAAAATGCATATTATATCTACGCGTAGCGGTAGGTAACTGTGTTGCGTCATTGTGAAAGCACGTGGCCGCGGAGTGATACAAACTGGTGCTTTGTTTATATCTCCTCTAATCTCTAGGTGAACAGAGTATAGAGATTGGAAGACTAGAGTTAAAATTGTCTCAAAAGTAATGAAATATTTATATAGAGTTGTCAATCTGGAGGAAAGCAATATTATTAAGGAAAGCTTTCTTATGCAAATGGGAAGGGTCTTGGAGATAAAAAGTTAGGCAATTAATGGAACAGATGAGTATGGGACATATTAGGAGGGAGTATTGTTATGGAAGCTTTTGGAAATAAGTAGAATCAAGATTAGAAGATACTGATAGTCAAGTTGTTTTTGCTAGTACAAGGGAGAAAAGCTCATTGAGGATATATAGAGAAATAAAAACTGTGGGGGAGGGAAAAGTACATAGATGTGTGTAATAAGCTTGGACAAGACCAGGAGTTAGAAATCTGAAAGGTATTAGACATGATAAGGATAATGGGAAATGCCCAATGTGTGTACATGATACAGACTGGCATGGTATTGCAAACAAACAAAGGTATGGAGAGAACAAAGTTGGAAACAAAAGTGGAACAGTTTTAGGGAGGGGGAGAGGTATACTAATCAGTAAAATGTCTGTAAAAGGAGAAAATAACATATTTGGGGAAAGTTAGAGAGCAATGAAATTTTACAAAAGAGAAACCAATTTTCAGGAATTACAGTACAGGGTGTGTCCTCATCGACACACATTTTAAATGGCAAAACTTACTCTCACACTTTTTTTTAGGGTATCATGGATAATTTCATACAAAAGGTTTGGCTGCAATAGGAACAGATCTTTCTCCATTTTATGAGAATATCTTAACGGTAGAGTCGTTATGGGACCTGCTAATATGGAGCAGTTAAAAATAAGGATCAAATATATACCACCAGCAGGGATTGAAGATGTTCAACAAGAATTCATGTTTCTTCGGCTTAGCCAGTATGAGATTATAAGTGGAAACACCTTATTAAATAATTACAATCTCACATGTTACAGTAACTGCATGAATTATGGAGAAAACTATTAAACAAGCCGACAATTAAATTGTTCCCATTGCAAACAAACCTGTAAGAGGCAAAGAAAACTAAAACTTAAAAAATAATGCTCAACTTAAAGATTTTATATAATATTCACACCTTGATAACAATGATAATGATTTTGTTTCTTTTTTATAAAATGTTTCTTCTCAAATATTAAATTTGACTCATCTAAGCATGAAAAATAGAATTTGGTTTTGTTTGCTGATGAAAGACTTATGTAACAAATATTATGTAAATTTCTCACTGGTACAAAAATTTAAATTTTTAAAATAAGAATTCTAACCTTCTGCTGAAGGTTACTACTGAGAGCTTTTTTAGGCTCATGTTTAGAAACGTTCACTTTCCACTTGCCAGCCAGATTCTAAGTCCGAACTTACCTTCTGCGCATGCGCCGGCAGTAGTTTCACAATCGCCCACTAGATTTCACTGCTTAACTAGCAGACGCTATTTCACATCTGCCAACATTGCTTTTTACACTACACTAGTTTTCGTTGCCAACACATTAAACACCGATATTTATTTAACACGTGATGCAATCACCTGCAATCTAGCAGTAACATAACATGTGCATCTTATCTTGTTTTCCCTGCAATATATACAATGACCCTCCAATCTTATCTTGTTTTCCTTGCAATATATGACATACACCGCTATCGCGTAGCGCAACTCCATACATTATTACTGGCTCGTTCTTTATTATTATATTATTATTATGAGCCGAAATGGATTTATTATTATTTTTAATCCATTATTATGGAGTATTATTATATGATACGCTGGCTCGTTCTTTATTATATTATTATAATGAGCCGAAATGGATTTATTATTATTTTTAATCCATTATTATGGATTATTATTATACGATACGCTGGCTCCTTCTTCATTATTATATTATTTTATTATATTATTATTATGAGCCGAAATGGATTTATTATTATTTTTAATCCATTATTATTATTATATTCAAACTTACTATTGGCAACAAACTCCTAGGGACATTCTGCTGTTGGCAGCGCTGCATTAACACAGCAACTTCGGCAACTTTCGTGACCATTCGTACACACTGCCAAGTGGGACTTTGCTGGAATTCTGACCAACTCATCGCGTAAACTTTTCTAAACAATATCCGCTTTTTTATATAACTTAGTAGTATGCATATTTTGATTTAATTTATCGTTCAATCAAAAGCCTAGTTTATTGGTTTTGTAACTTTACTATTATTTACCAAATCAAATACAATATCCTCAGTTTTGTGTTTAATCACAGTTTGTGATAATTTCTTATCATCCAGCAAGTTGCAATTAAGATAACTTGCTTGAGTGCCCTCATTATTTATGTCACTATTGTCCCACAGGGCTTATTAGCACCTTGTGTAACTAAATGACACTACATTTAATATTACTCGTAAACATTGTCTTGTATGCTAGTAATATCCATAGAAGCAGCTTTCTTACCTGAATAGATATCATGTAACAAAAGAATAGTTTATTTGCAATTGTTTGAAGTTGAATAAAACTGAATTGCAAGAATACACATACTAACTCAACATTTAATATGTTGTTAGCTAATGCTGGATTTCTGACAATGAAGTCATTAATCCTCTTGCTCTCCAATATTTTTCACTGATGGATGGGGCACGAGAAGTGGACGGGCATATTTGAAGGTGGTCTCGGTCCATTTCCTTTAGCAGATCACATAGAGGACAGAGTGGTGAAGAATATATCCCAATTCTGTTTAAATGTTTCTGGGATGAAACATAACCGTAATTTTTTAAAACGTATATATTAGAGAAAACTAAAGTGGTGCTTACCTAACCTCGTAAACTTTCCATCTACAAAATAAGAATCCTGCACATACTCAGCTTGCGGTATTTCATGCCAAGAAGTATTATCGAAGCCTTTTTGAGAATTTCTGCTTAATAAACAAACAATATTGAGCAAATACACGATATCTACAAACCAATTTCCGTACCTCAACGTTCCCACGTCATTGTGTTGACGTTTCACATCTTGTTTTTATTGCGATCAATGCTACAAACACATATGCTTTGTGCATGTCTAGCGATCATTTTGCATAATAAGCAACAATAAAACCCAGCTTTACTGGCAGATCAATGTTCTACACTCCCTTTCCCAGTTCTTTTTTTTTTTTCGTTCCTTTTCCAGAAACACGGGATCTCCATAGGAAAGGAAACTATACGGGAGGTAGTAAAGAGGCGTACCAACAGTACGAAAATAATTAAAGATATACGTAAGTTGACTTGACATCACCTTGAGGCCATATAGATCATTAGAGCAAGAACTGCTGCATACTGAGCCGTTGCTCTCGTAAACCGCGGCTAGCTTTTATTTACACTATCTTTGGCGTTCTGTAAGAGTCTGTAACATCTTTAGTTATAGTGCTTTTCTGGTGTGTTTTCATTTCCGGAGTAGACAACACTGATAGCAAGGCAACTAAACCTAAGGTTGATGTTCTGTTAGAAATTGTGGTTAGAAACCTACTGACCCATGTAATCTTTAACCTGAAAACATTTTATTGTATTGTCGACATGCTTCAAGTCTAGTTGATATGTTTCTTTTATGTTGACCTCACTTTTAGGCAATGGTGAAATGTGCTAAAGGACAGTGTTAGAACATATTCATTTCCTGCTGCTGTAAGTAAAATGCAATTTGCATTACTCATTATTTCCTGGAATGTTTAGCTTTGGATAATATATTGAAAATAAACTTAAGCAAAATACATGCTTCACAGAAGATACCTCGGAAATTGATGCACGAATCTTGTGTTGCTACATATTGCCTTACTTTTGTGGAAAAAAAGAAAAGAAACAGCATCTGTACTGTACACAGAACATGTACTGTATGCCCAGGACAAGAAGGCAAGTCTTAGGAATGTGTAACGTAATCATTGTTTGCTTCCCACGCGGTGTTTATGCTTAGTTTCCGAGTATGACAAGGATGCTAGGATCCACCTGACTCGAACGTGTCTGCAAGTACACTATTGATAGATACAAGGAAACTGTCCTAACGTGGAAAGTAAACAAAACAGACACAGTGTCTCATTGCCTCCTATTATGTTGCACTGTGTTGAATGGGACAACCGTTCAGAATTTTTGTTGTTATTTATATTGCTGTAAGAACAATGGCAAAGTGCTTTATACAAAAGTTATTTAGTGTTTTATGAGGAGTGAGAAAACAAAATAAAAAAGGTAGGTTCCCATTTAAAAAAATTGAATTGACCCTAAAATGAATATCATAATGTCCTCCAAATAAAAGACGACTAATAGCATATACTTTCCCCCATAATATCAAGCAATTTTTATTCAAGACATTTCTTTCTACAGTGCTTAGTTTCGGAGATATTGTACTGTCTCAAGTTAAATGGTCCACCCTGTATATCAAAGCAAAAAGAAATTTGGAAACCAAAGTGAGGGAACACATCAGAAACATCAAACACAAATAAACCGATAAATCAGCCATAGCTCACCACTTTTGGTCATGCAGTCATAATACCAACATAAATATCCAACTTTTAAAACCAGCAAAAAATTATTGGGAGCTAACAGTGTGGGAAAATATTTAGATCATTAAGGATCAAGATTGGCTTATGAATTTCAACGTGTCAATCACAGATCACAATTACAACTAGCCAACAGGAAGAGCTGCACACCAGGCAACGAGAAAAGGGGGAGGCAGTTACCTGATGTTGAACCAGTCAATCAACAGCAGAATGATGGAGAGCACCCTCTCCGAAACTAGTCCTGTGATAAATATTATTACAAGTTGGAGCAGAATGTGTTTAGAAATATCAACATATTTTTCAATTTATGTCACATCTGGTTATATCCGTGAAGTCATGATACACGTGTCATTCAAAGGGCCTGAATAAAATTGCATGACCAATGTGCATTTGTTATGTTATGAGTAATTGCACTTGAGACATATAAACACCCCTGCCCCAACACTTATTGACTAGATGTTTCTGGAAGGTTCCAGAGGAAACCCCTTTTGTGTAGCCACTTCAATAGTTGTCAGTTGCATACACACAAACAATTGCATGTGAGTGGTGTGGGTAAGCTTAACTTGATCCCTTTGATACACATCGCAGCTGGCATGTGGTGTGAGGTAGCTTGGCCCTGTCCATCCTTTGTTGTGTGCTGAGCCTGGCATCACAATATTCCAAATTACTATTGTTATTTTCTATTTATTTATGTGACCTGTCCCATTAGTTAAAATTCAATATAATTTCAAGTGTCTGGAATCAAAACTCATAGAAATGTTTCTTATTGCTAATAATGTATTTGTTTCTCCACAGAAATGTTTCTTATTGCTAATAATGTATTTGTTTCTCCACAGACTTGCTACTGAAGTTGAAGAACACAGCTATTCAAATGCAGCAACTGTATTAAAATGGATATCAAAGTAGAAATAGAAGAGTCTTGTTTCATGGACATTTGTTCACATAATGAGAGGGAGTTTTGCTCCAAGGACTCTTTAATGGAAGTTAAGAGTGAAAGTGTTATAAGTGGCAGCAACCGTAGTATAGATTCCAAAACAGAAATTGAAGAACAGGCTATAGTTTCAAACTTTTGCTCACAGAATCGGACAAAATTTATTTCAGAAGACCCTGCAATTGAATACAACAAAGGCAGCAAAGGCAAAGAATTATTGGAACCCAAAATAGAAATTAAAGAGGAACAATGTTGGGTGGATACAATTTCAGCAGAAACTCTTTCTATTTATGATGACTTTAAGGTAAGCTTGGCAGAAACATTGCATCAAATGTTTTTATTTGTAATCACCTGCTACATATGTCACTAATGAAGGTTGTGAGAAAATGTCATTGGTTTTTTTGGGAGAGGGGAAGGAGATAAGGAAAAGAAAAAGAAAGATATATATACACAGGTGTTAATGAATTACACCGAAATATTTTCAGAGGATATGAAGATGTCTTGAACAAGTAATTTGAGATAGGAGACTGTTCGTTCAGATTTTGAAGTTATGACTAAATGTCTAAAGTGTCAGTATGCCACTGACTAATATCAACCATTGAAAAGCACAACACACAAAAAGAAAAGGACGTTTTAGAGCATACCTCGTCTCCGGTGATCTTGCACACATCACAAAATGAATGGTTTTTGTTTTTCATCAGTCATTAGTCCATTGCATTAAGTTCACTCCTCTTTCTGCTGTATCATCTTAAGATCTTAACATAGTCTTTTTGGTGCTAAGGTAGGAAGTGTTCGAATCCCAAGAAATTGGATCCTTATATAAAAACATCTAAGCCTATGCTTAAAATCTTCAATATTAGAAACTCTTAACTGAAATGAACTCATCAATTCCCTGACCTGAAATAACAGAGGGATTCAAAGTTCAGTCTATTGTGATGCTGAGTGTGGCACACAAAGGATGGTTGGGGCCAAGCTACTTCACACCAAATACCAAGCTGGTGGGCAAACAAGCTACTCAAGGTCAAGATTCCCCACACCACTCACGCCAGCAGACATGCGACTAACAACAATCATGTGGCAACACAAAGGGTTTTCCAGAACATTCAAGGAGTGTCCAGCAGCCAGCTTGTTTGTGGAAGTCGAGAAAGGTCCATGTTGCGCTATATAAGCAGGCAAGGAAGCAGCAGAGGAGAGAGTTACAGACATAAGTCAGTGAGTGTGTCAGTGAATGTGAGACAGCTGAGTGTGTGCATGTGTGCAGTTGCAGCACACTTTTGGAGAACCAATGCCTAAGTAAACACAAACTCAAAATTATTAAAAGAAGCAACTGTCTTCTAAAACTCACTGCATGCAAGAATATTTTCAAACACACATACCTAGTTATGAACTTCAAAATCCCACCTCTAGACATATGTACCAGATACATCATGCTGCCACCTACCAGAGACCAGAACAAAAAGACAGTGCTGTCAGTCAATCTGCAGTAGAAGAGGGAAACCAAGGCTTGTGAAACATACCCTGCATGATAACAGACTGAGTAAAGCAAGTGTGTCCCAAATTTGATTCCTAGTGTATTTCACAAGTCCTAAGTCACAAGCAACTAGAGGATATGAATGAGGGTACTCAAAACATGTCCTAACAAGGTCTGAGTTACTAAAGTAGTTTGAATGGTAGTCTGTTTCATTAACTTTAAACCACCTTTTGTTTATTTCACCCACTTGTTAAAGTACACAGTAAGTTTGAAGGTGAATGCTTGAAGAATACTGACAATTTCTTTCAACACAATAGAAGTCAATTTTAAGTTCAATAACACTTATTTTCTTACCAGTTATATTTTAAAATAAAATTAGTTCAGAAACCTTAAATTACTGAACTGATAAAAAGAAATTAATATAATTTTTCATTTAACTATTTATAAAATAAGGGTTTTAGAACACCACAGCTTTATACTTCTTATATCTTTCCATCTTATACAAGTCTTTTCATGGAAAAATGTCATTTATCTTCATTTTAAGTTTTTTGTATGAAGTAATTTCTTTGCAAGTTATATAAAAATTGTTTCCATATTTGTTTCTAATCCTTTTTCTGAAGATACAATGTCAAGGTAAAAGCAAATGATGTGATTTACATGTGAATTATTCTCTTACAGAATGGAACAGATGGAGTCTTTAATTCCATAAAATCACCAAGGTAAGTCCTCTGGTTTGTTCTTTGTCCCTGACTTTGTTTCTTTCAAATTTTGGTTTATTTTTAGCATTAGGTATGAAAGTATTTCTTATATTTAAGGAGCAGAGTGGAGTAATCTGATCAAGTTGTATGAGTCCCATATTTCTCATTGTGTTAGACAAGGAACTATTCTCTGAACATGAGTGTAACACAGTCCTTTGATGAAGTGTCAGTGACTATCCATAGACACATATCATATGCCCTGTTTGAGTTACATATAGACCTGATCTCTGTATATAAGGAATATAACATAGTTCTTTTACCAAGTTATGTGACTGCCTATTGACACATTGTCATATTCTCTATAAGGTTAGATATGGAACTGTTCTTTGTACAATTGGCTGTAACAAGAACTTATGTTCATACGAAATCATTTGCTTTATTATTATTATTTATTTATGCCAACAAACTTACTGTTGGTGTTTTTAAACACAAGTCGTGTGTGGGCAATGTTTGAGAGGTAGAACTGGAACTTAAAAATTCCATGCCACAGCGGGATCTAAACCACAGACCTTCCGCTTACCAGGCGGCTGCTCTAACCATTGAGCTACTGTGACAATCTGCCAGAATGGCATTGAATCCTCAATTACCATTGTGATAATTGTCTCTGATGTGAGACTGCCTTTGTGGTTTACCAGGAGAAATACAAGAAATTCAGTTTTCTGAAACTGACACAAATAACATGGAATATCTTTAAAATGGTCCACTCTAAAAAAAATTATTTATTATTTGTGTTTTAGTGAGATCTACACTTTTTGTATAGTAAGGTTTGGTTTATCTCTTATAGCTTACGAGTTATTCAAAAGTCATCCAGAGTAAACAGGACTAGATAGGCTATAGCCAGAAAATTCAAAATATACATTTCATTTGTCATACAAATATCTTAAACATATGACATTTTAATCAAAATTATTAGAGCCATTTTCAAGAAAATTAAAATTTTCCATGTAAAGGGTAGTTTAGGGAGGGGCTAGTTTCTTCAAAATCTTTGTGTCACATCCTTGAAAGACATTAAACTTAAATACCAACTTTGATTTTTAATCAACTTTTCGTTTTTGAGTTATGCTGTCCACAGACTGACAGACACGCAGACCTTTTTCTAAAAAGGCTTGTTTTGGATTTAGGGCTCTCCAAACATATTTCTGGTAAAATCTCAACATCGAATTTTTGGGTGGAATATAGTACTTTCTTCTACTTACAGTAGAGAAAGTACAACAAATGGTTGGGTAATCCATAAATGAGGTAGTAGAGGGTTTATTGAAGTAGTGTCATTGGGATAATGAAGATTCGTGAAGTGTACAATGTAAGCTGATTAATAAAAGTTATGAGTGAAGCTGACAAGAAAATTTGAGAAAGAGCTAAAGTGGGGATAAAATAAAACAAATAAAAATGAATGGGTGGGAGCAGGATATGATTAGTGAAAGATAAACATGTAATGTGTATGTAAAAGTCAAATATACTGAAGGGCTACCCTAAGAGCAAAGAGGCCAGGGCCCAGCTAAGGGGTTGCCCAAAGTAAGATTTGGTACTCAGTAAATCATTCATTTGCCAGAATGTTATGTATTCTTTTCATCTACCTATATTAAATTCTGTCTTTCATTATTATGGTTATATAATAACCAATTGCAGTACAGTATTTCTTGTTACTGCAGTTTTATTTAGAGGTAAGTAGGGAGTTGTTACATGATGTAAAAAGATAGAAAATACCAATAAAATAATTACAAGTAATTCAATTAGTTATACTCAATTACTTTCCTATGTTTAAGAGGGACAGAAAATGTACATACAAGATGTGATCAAAAAGTTTCCAGAAAGGCTTCACAACAGTGTTGCAATGGAGCTGTCTTTATTTGTTACCCAGACTGTTCATGCAATGTCCCTTCCTAAAATGTGGTCACATCAGGGATAGAACCTCTGAAAGGAACACATGTTTTGCACCTGCTGCAATTTCTCTGTGTAGCAAAAATGTGAGATTACAAAGAACAAACATAAAATTTTGCTTTAAACTCAGTAAAACTACAGCAGAAGCCCATGAAATGCTAAAAACAGCTTATGGGCAGGAAGTAATGGAGCACTTCAGAGATTTTCAAAATTGAAAAGTGGTGTGACATCAGTTAAAAATGCAGATCATTTGGGTGACCCAGTTCCACAAAAATGTAAATTAGGTAAAGGAAATGGTACTAAATGATAGGTGCATCATAATAGAACTTTCTAATTACGTCTCTGCTTTGGATGTGTGCAAAGGATTTTAAAAAAAGCAAATTGAACATCAGAAGAATTGCCGCAAAGTTTGTGCCCCAACTCCTTTCAAATTACCAGAAGGAAAGCCATGTGATTGCCTGTATAGATCTTAAAGAACAGCTTCAAAATTACCCGCTATGGAGAACATGGATTTATGAACTCCTGAGATACAAAATTCTGGCATACCAGCGATGCTGGTGTGATCCTGGCAATTGACAGTGTCGTTAAACAACAAAATATTTAGATGTTTTTTTTGTTTTGTTTTTTTTACGTTAAGGCAGAGTGCAACACAAATGGGCAGAGAAATGGAGGAGTGGTGACCGGTTTCTGCATCACGACAATGCACCCACACACAAAACTCTGTCTGCCAATTTTTGGATAAAAATAGGCTGAATACTGATCCCCATTGAGCCTAATCTTCAGATTTGGCTCCAGCAGACGTTTTTCTTTCCCTTCGACTTAGAATGTGGCTCCAAGAACACCATTTTGAGGACAATGATGTTATCCATCACAAAGTACAGAAGGCTCTGAGCTATTTAAAGAAGATGACTTCCCAGAGGTGCTTGCATAGTGACAAAAGCACTGGGTTAAGTGTATAAATAACAAGACACTACTTCAAGGATGACAGTGCAGAATAGACAAATAAAAGTATTGTGTGGTGCTTATGGCCTCATTCCAGAAACTTTTGCATCACACTTCTTATTACAAAAAATAAATAAAAAAATAGATAACCAATTACATAATCACTGCATTATTTCCTAGACTAGCTGAAATATAGTAGTGAGTACCTTTACATTTAGGCAAGATAATCTTTTGAAGTAAACAGGCTCAATATTCACTTACATATACTGCAATGTTTCAAAGAAGTGAAATCATTTCACTCTAATTGAACAGCATTATAATAATTAATACAGATTCTCATAAGTGTATTTCATGAGGTAATTCTGTCTCTGATCAGTACATGTATATGAAAAATAAACATTCACATTCTTTTTACTCAAGTTATTTTCACATCTCTGTGTTCTAGTAGTTACTGATGATATTCTTCAATTTCAGTTTATCCAAAACGGATGTCTCCAGTTGCACGTCACATTTATTCTCTAATGAAGACTTAGAACATGAGACATGCTTCAGTACTGTAAATGATAGTCCTGAATATCAAAGTGCCAGAAGATGCCAAAGTCAAGACACTGGTGTTACAGCTATATCTTCAATAAAAACAACCATTTGCTCAGAAACACCTGATGTTGGGAAAATTGTTGGCATGGCTTCCTGTTTTGAACATAGTAATTTACATCACCAGAGCAATGCAAATAAAGAAGATATCAATAAGGAGAACTGCAAGTCAATTTTGAGTTGTGAGTACAGAAAAGCAGACAGATGTGACATTTCTGAGAACAGTCTTGAATACTCATCCCAAGCAAATACCAACAGTAAAAAAGCAAACAAGTGCAATGTTTGTGAAAAGGGTTTTACTCATTTGTCATCCCTGAAAAGACACAAACTGATTCATGAGGACGTAAACCCACACAAGTGTAACATTTGTGATAAGGCTTTCACTGATTCAGCTTATTTGAAAATTCACAAATTGATTCATGATGGCATAAAGCCACATAAGTGTGACATTTGTGACAAAGCTTTTGCTCATTTGCAACATTTGAAAAGACACAAATTGATTCATGAGGGTATAAAGCCACATAAATGTGATGTTTGTGAGAAGGCTTTTACTGATTTACAACATTTGAAAAGACACAAATTGATTCACGAGGGCATAAAGCCACATAAGTGTAACATTTGTGATAAGGCATTTACTCGATTGCAACATTTAAAAAGACACAAATTTATTCATGAGGAAACAAAGCCACACAAGTGTAACAGTTGTGACAAAACTTTTAGTCGATTGCAAAATTTGAAAATACACCAGTTGATTCATGAGGGCATAAAGCCACACAAGTGTAACATTTGTGAAAAAAAGTTTACTCGGTTGCAATATTTGAAAAAACATCAATTTATTCATGAGGGCATAAAGCCACACAAGTGTGACATTTGTGATAAAGTTTTTACTCAGTTTCAACATTTGACAACACATAAATTGATTCATGAAGGCATCAGGCCAAACAAGTGTGACATTTGTAACAGGGCTTTTACCCAATTGTCAACTTTGAAAAGACACAAATTGATTCATGTGGACAAAAACACACATTAGTATAATGTTGTTGTTGTTGTTTTCTAGTGCCTTGCATCTGGCAATGAAGCCATTAGCGTTCGTGCTTTCCAATACTTTTGAACTGTAGTTTCTTCTGATCTTAATGCTTCACAGGTCTTCAAGTGTTCTTCATTCATTTCTGCTGGATCGTTACACAGGACACACATTAGTATAATGTTTGTAGTAGAGTTCTCTCAGTTGCCAAATTTTGGAACATTGTAGTTATGTATGATGAGAAAATGTACAGGAGAGTGATATATGAGAAGCATTTCACACTTTTTTCAGCTTTTGAAAGAGTCGGAATCATGAATGTAAAGGGTACCTATGAGTATAAAAGTTATATTAAGTCCTTTGTTGAGGATTTTAAGTTACATACATTACTAAACACAGAAAGGCTTATGTGTGAATTCATATTTTTCAATATTTCTACAAATTTCTGTAGTCTACACAGGGATATTCAAACTTATTGCTGGTATTCTAAAAGTAATACTACGCAGTGCAGATAATGAAGGTAGACATCTTGTTTTATTGTGCACTGTAACTTATAAAGGTGTTATAAATACTTTACAGATACTATATGCAATTTTTGTCACTCTAGATATCTAATTGATAAGTTTCTCTTCCTTTCGAACTTAAATTATCTGATAATGAATTGTGTACCAGTTTGTATAATGCTGGTATTACAATGAACTTAATATAATATGATGGAAGATAACATTGTCTCCAAAAAATCACAAAACCCTATCAATAATTTTGAATAACCCTGTATTTAAAAAACGAGAACACAGAGTGAAATGGGACGTTTAGTAAATTATTTTACTATGTCCTTTCGAACTTAAATTATCTGAGAATGAATTGTGTATCTAACAGTTTGCATAATGCTGATATCACAATGAACTTAATGTATTGTGATGGGAGATAACACGAAAGTCTTCTTTAGCTGATTACCCTCCCCTTATGTGGGACTTACATCCCCTAGGACTTACAAGGCAGTACCTAGGGTCAGACGTCTGTCAGAGGCACCTATGGACCAGACAGTGAACACCTGGAAGTGGGTGGTCAGCCATGCCCCAGGTATGATTATGAGGAAGAGTATGATATGAGATGCAGGCAAACGTGTTGAATGGAAAGGTGATAATGGAGCAGTTGGTGCAATGAATGGTGAGGAAACCGAAGAACCCAGAGAAAATCTGTCCAAAAGGATAGTCTAACACATTAAATGGAGCTATTTGTTGTTGGCTAATGCTGGATTTCTGACAAGTCATTAATCCTCTTGCTCTCCAATATTTTTCACTGATGGATGGGGCGCTGGAAGTGGCCAGGCATATATGACGCTGGTCTTGTCCATTTCCTCTTGCAGATCACATAGAAGACAGTGGTCAAGAATGTATCCCAATTCTGTTCAAATGTTTTGCCAAACATCATGTCTTGTTTAATTTAAAAGGTGAGTTAATTAATAACACTGAACAACACTTACAACATATTTTTCCGGGACGCATTTCGAAGGTAACTTTCCTCCATTATCAACCGGACAATTACTGGGTTTCCATGGTGCAGATGGTGATGCTTCTTCTGGTGTTTCTTCTGGTGGCGGTTCATGATCATGTCTTGTAATCAACCTGAAGGTTGCAACTGCCATTTTTTGAGGTTACTCAGGAATTACTGTTTGAATGTTTGGTAGTTCCCATCTTTTATTTTTTCACTTTTCATAGTAATATTTTGCAATAATTTTTTTGAATTCAGAGTTGACTAATCTTTTAGCTGCGTAAAATGGTAGATTAACTATAGATTTCTGTATACTGCTGGTACCTTTTTTTCCCAAGAAAATTAGCTTTGTCATTACCTCTCAGTCCACAGTGTGCTGAGGGAGTCTTTACTTTTTCCAACCTTTACATTTCTTTATAACCTTTTAAATGGAGCTGTTTAGGGTTGACTTAATGTGACATAATGTAAGAGTTTGGCAATGCCAAACTTTATCCTACACATTACGTTAAGTTTGGAGGTCATGGAACTGATTTGAACCAGTCAGCGAGAACTAATAAATTGTGTTTAACTATTTGCTTCAACAGGCTTTCTCTATTTTTATTTTATATGGTAAACGCAGCAGATTCGACTTTTAGACAAGAGTTTCTAACTTGATTATAGTTTAAGCAGTTTAATATAATATAATGGACTATTAACTATTTAATAGAAGCTGTAAGGGCTAGACCTGAAATTTTTGATAAAAGTAATGCAGCTTTTAAAAACCCAGCTTTAAAACAAAGAGTATCGGAATTTATTGCCAAAACAATGAATGGTGAGTATATTTGATAATACACTCAAGAAAACTATACTTGCTAAACTTTCTAATTATCATCAGGAATATTTGAATGAAAACTAAGTTAAAATACATATGTTTATCAGATGTAACATTTGAATACCAGAAGTAAGAGAAGGCAGCAAATCAAACCCCTTAGTAATGTGAAATTTATGTGTTTGTATTTCAGCATTACCATCTGAATGTTCAGCATGGTGGAATAACTGGAGAGAAAGGTATGTAAAAGAGAAACAGCAGCTCAAGCAAGAGGGGAGAAGTGGATCCCATAGATTGAGGGCAATGGGTTTCCTCAGTGAACACCTAAAGAAGAGGAAATCTGCCAAGTTTAGGTTCCCCAATTACTCCACCAGAAACATCTGCAGATGCAGATTTTCTGCTCTTGGGAGCAGATTATCTTTTCGAGAGCCTGCAAACCAACAGTGAGAGTATAGAGGCTACAAATGGCGCTTCAGGTTCTCCTGTCTCAGCTGCAGCAGCCTCTTTACTCTACATGGGCCCATCAGGCAGATGCAAGAAAAGGAGCACAGATGAGGCTGAAGAACTTTTCAGGCAACTTCAATAAATCATTGGCTACCTCTGCACAGCCTTCAAATGATGTGGACAACATGATCGGCAAGAATGTGGAGATGTGCCTTTATAGTACCAATAACAAAAGCCTGAAACTTCAGTTTTGAAAAAAGTTTAAGAGATCTTATCCAGGAATGTGAAGAGGCTGCTGTAATGGAAAGTGAATGAATAGTGTATAATAAAATGTTAATTATGAAAAACTAAAGCTATTAAATGAAGCAATACAATTTTATAAACTATAACAAATATCTTAGAGACTATAAGCTTCACTTATCTTAGTACCTAATTTGCTGCAAGTTCTTGAAATAAAAGTAAATAGTAAGATAACTGTAGCTTATAGTCTCTAAGATATTTGTTATAGTTTACAAAATTTTAAGTTAATACGCATTATATAAAAGAAAACGTGATATTTTTCATCTGTTAGTGCTGAAATTAAAATAAAACTAATTCACAGGTTTTCTGTTCTTCATTCTTCCAGATGCGGCAGACAGCATTTGAATTTGTTAGTCTCCTTTAGCTGAAAATTATCGTGTGTTGAATAGATGCAGCTGCTATAGAATGGTCCATTTGCTTCAATAGTTGAATACTGAAATAGTAACATTGTAGTGTAAGTAAACTGTTAAATACCTTAATTATTCATGAAGCATGTAAAATGTATAAAAATTATGTTACATTCACATAAGGTTCTCTACTCAAACGAATAATTAAGCAAACTGTGCTATGTCCACTCCCATACAAAATCAGTTTTTACGTGAATTCACATAGTTTTTAGTATGCTCTTTCATTCTGTGAACTCATGTTTGCATGAAACCATATTTTGTTGTGTAATTGGTATGCAAAAAGCAGCTGTTGCAAACTGTATTACGTCCTCAGGATGGAGGCCTTTTGCAGATGGGTCCAAAACAAACGTGGCACTCACACTTGGGCACTTCTAAGAGGAGTGTCTTGAACCCTAAAAGAGGACATTGCTTAGTTCCAGCAGACAGGATTTATGGAATTGCTAAGAAAAACTAAAAGATATTCTGAAATCGTAATGTCTGAAGAATACATCACAATTTACAGATGAGTGGGCTCTCTTCACATTCATAGTACTGATAGGAATGTACAGGACTTCAAGTCAATGACTAAGCACAGTGTTGTTCCTAATGCTCTTCTACCTGGATTTTCTCCAGTTTTCTATGGACTTCCAATAATATTTACATAGTTGGACTGGAACACTGGTATTAATTTTTGAGATTGCGATACACTGGAGTGGGTGGTCTCTATTCATTACTGTCTGTGGGTTGTTGCATAGTATGCAACTTGAAGAATTGAAGATGTTAATCTTGAACAGGTGCTTAGCCAGTCATACATGAGCATTTGACTAGAAAAAGAAAAAACATTTGTTTATAAGGATCAGAATGATAAGAGGTTAATTCCATATTACACAAAGGAATCCAGATGTATAATCCAATTTCCTCAAAAACAAATGACAAGCATCCACATTGATTTAGAAAGCAGGAATTTTAGTGACTCCCTTAAGGTATCTGATGGTATGGCTAAGATAAAAGTGTGCCAATGGAAAGCGTAATTGACACTGTCATGAAACTCAAACTTCATACATTCAAATGCCCTCTATCACTGCCAGTGTAGAGAATTTTTAATCGCTCTTGATGTGGAATATACACAGATACCAAATTATTGCAAAGTCATTGGTTAAGATGGAAAGTGCTGGAAAGATTTTTACGAGAAAAGGGTAAATATACCACAAATTAAAAACCCACATTGGATAGCTAATTTAGCTTTCCTAACAGATTTTGTACTCCATTTAAATGATCTTAATGTTAGATAACAAGGAAGAAACCACCTGATATCAGTTACGTGGGACCTAATAAGGGCATTCCGAATGAAACTGTCCTTGTGAATTGAAGTGATAATTTATTGCACTTTCCCCAAGTCAAAATCAATGAATGGAGTTGAAGCATCCAAAAGATCGCCAGATCTGACACCTCTTGACTATTTTCTGTGGAGTTATATGAAGAGTATGATTTATGACACTCCTGTAACATCAGCGGAGCACCTTATGGCTTGAGTCCATGGAGTAATTGAAAATCTCCAAAGACAACCACACGTATTGGGTTATGTGCATGAGGCTCGCTGCTGCTGATGGCTCTGCTGTCGTGTAGGAGGTACACAGTTTGTACTGTAGTCAGCTCAATGTTGGGTTTTTTGATAAAATGTGAACATATACCCATCTCACATTTCAACACTCCAGCGTCCAAACAGTGCATTTCTGGACAGGGGTTTCTATTTGAAAACTAATCAGTTTGCCATCCTGCGCAACATACTAAGCATTGTTGGTAGTTTTTTTTTTTCTTTTGGGGGGGGCGGGGTGGCACCCAGTATACAGTGCAAACAATATATACTACATGGACCTACTGTATGCAATATTTATTGTATTTTTTACTATGTTTAGAATACAATTTTGGTACACTATGAACACAATTATCATTTTGATATACCATGTATTTATATATTATAGCCTGTATCTTTAGTGATACAATATTCCATAAGACGTACATTTTTATTGTTGTTCTGTGTGTGCAACCATTGGAATGAATCACCATGCACACCTTGAAGTTACTGAAGGTGAGTCTCTAACGATTTGCAGTACGACCTCCCTAATATTGTGAAAAATTCCAAATTACATTGCAAATTGGACTATCTGCCACAGAACCTTATATAATCAAATACCTTTCCATATGCATCTTTTAAGTACCCCTTCTGCACTGTTGCAGCATTTGGTACAGTTCTTTTTGTGTACTTTTACATGAAACTTTTAAACTGTGGATTGTGTTAACTTGTTAAATAGGATATTATCCCTTATCATCTTGTGGCATAAATCTGCAAAAAGGTCAGATTGTGTGCTTGCATATGAGGTAGAGGGGCATAATTTCACCCTGTTCATTTGAATCTACCAAAGCACCTGTTCCCTCCTATTTCTAAAAAAGCCATGTTAGAAGTTAAAGGTAAAGGGTACAGGCATCTCACTCACTTTAACCTACACAGATCTACCAAGTCGACAACTAAATACCAATATTCAATTCATACAGCTATATGTACCTAATAACTGAATATAAACATTGGTCGTACAACAATATACGGATGAGAGGGGGCCCGGGTGTGTGTACATGACCGTAATAATGGCGGCAAAACACAAAAGAAAGGAGTCAAGGGCCTTCTGAAATTCTCGCTGAGTCATACCACACGTGTGCTAGGAAAAATCTCGAGGGTCACGTGACGACTCCAGTACAAAAGTTGAGTCAATTTAGAGTTTGAGTAGTTTTAGCTTTGAGTCGAGTTGTTCAGTTGTGTAAGTCGTTGTGTACAGTTAGTGTTTAGTTATGAGTGAGCCAGCCTGTCAATGAGTACATATATGTCAAGTGATTGTGTTGTAATAGTCAAGATATAAGAGACAGAAAGATTATCAGAAGAACAATGTGAATTGTAAAAACAGAAAAGACGATAAACTGTGTTAACAACAAGAAGGAAATTTTTCATTTGCAGTAAAATTTAGAGGACAATAAAGTAATAGAAAAGTAACAGGATTTTGGAGTTTGCCGTTTGGTAACAATATTATCAACACTGGTTTATTATTGGTTTTAATAATATAGATAAAAATATAGAGCACTTAAAATCAAAAAGTATTACAGATGTTCCTACTCTTAACAGAATAAAAGATGCTTATACACTAAACTTTCAGTAAGGTGTGGGAGAAGGTGCACAAAAAATGAAACATGAATAATCAGGAAACCTATAATTTAATGCTTTTTAAGGTACAATACACATAAATAGAAATTACTCTTTAACCTTTTCACTGCTGACACATCATTACCCGTGCAAACCCGTCTGTGCTAAGTTATTTTCAGAAAAAATAAATGTTTGAAAAATGCCTTAATGCCATACAAAACTGTTGTAAATGATATAGAAACTCACCACAGATAATGTAGACTGTCCTAGATAATCCACATTGTAATAATTGTCCCTTTGAAACTATATGCAACACTCGCAAAATAGAATTGTTCACAAGAGGCCACTAATATACATTTTTTGATCTGCTATTATATAACTTCAATGCCCTGTTTTACTACTTGCAAAATAAAAATATTGATTACATATTTGCACTTACACATTTTTACTTCACTTCATACTTAGGATTGTCCAAACAAGAACACCCGAAATATGTGTGAAAAATCTGGGTAGAAAAAAGCATTTCAGGCTGTACATTTGCACGTTTTTTCACACTTCTTTGCAGAGCAACTCAGAAATTTAAAAATGTGTGATATTTTTTGAAACAGGGTTGCACACACACAAGCCAATGCCACATGTACCTGCTTTCTCTTCATTTCTTCTCTGCTAAAGATGTGTTGGAGCAGATAATTGCCTGGTGGGATTTGCTTTCTTGGGGGTAGGTCATACACTAGAAGGAAAATGCCTTTTTGTCAACCATAGAGGTGTGTCACCAGATGATGGTCTTCCCGATGTAGCGGTATGTCTTGGTGTATAATATTTCTGTAGTGAGTGAAATTTGGAACTCAGTCAATGAAATGCTCCTGCCCGATTTTACATTGTACAGCATCTGAGAATTTAGAATTACTATATCCAATAGGTGAAAGAACTCATAGATGACATCAAAATGCAGTTTTAGCTGCCAAATACCAAGTCTTATGAGAATGCACGTCAAACCCTCATTGAGAAGTGCAGAGCCATCTGGCCCGATTTCTACTCCACATGTGCCATAATGACGGACGAGTGGAAACAAGCAAACTACGAGCTACTACACATAGTAACACATTATGCCATGTATGGATTTTATCATGGACTCTGCCAAAACAAGAGATTTCACCAGCCGAACGAAGATTGCGTTTGTGATTTGTGTAAGAAACATTGTGAGAGATAACATGCTCAAAACTGCAAAATGAGGAAAACCTCTATTATAAAACTAGCTTTGGAATAGTTAATCATTTGTAATTTCTCTTTGCACATTGTCAACTTTTCAATCTTATTATAGGTGAAAGAAGAATTTTCTGTACCATTTTAGTGACTTTCTAACGCAATGAAGCGAACTTAGTATCATATTTGATCTATCCACTGCACTCACGTTCCTGTTGTAGTCCATTGGACATTGTGGTTTTCTTACCGGTGTGTTTGTAGCCCTGCTCACTTTTCCAGTTTCCTTCATGCCAGCTGTATGCATTGTAGTCAGCATACACACTTCTCGCTTATCCATCCACCTTAATGCCAAGTGATTATTAGTGTGCCTAGATTCTACTTATCTTTTCAATTTGGAAGTCATCTTGAGAAATACAAACTGGCTTGAGAATTTAATGCCATTCTGGCAGTTTGTCACAATAGCTCAGTGGTTAGAGCGTCCGCCCGGCAAGCGGAAGGTCTGTGGTTCAAATACCAGTTGTGGCATTGAATTTTTAAGTTCCAGTTCTACCTCTTAAACTTTGCCCACACACGGCTTGTGTTTAAAAACACCAACAGTAAGTTTGTTGGCATAAATAAATAATAATTCCCTTCCTGTTTTTTCCGTACTGTACCGCAACAGTTAGTGTCATTCTAGTGATGCCAATCATAAAGGAGAGGACTGTGCCCTTTGTGCAGATATTTGTTTATGAATGTCTGGACTACTTTTCCGGTAACCCCATGGTCTGGAATTATGCCTGTAGTTGCTCCTGTGTATACTATGAAGTGAACAACGTATACTGTTCCACAGTCACGCATCACAAAAGTTTTATTCCAAATCTGAGTCATTTGGATGGAATATACTGCAAAAATTTGCAGGCGCCCCTTGGAAAGTACAAGGCTCTCGTCGATGCAATGTCACAAAAGGGGGAAAAGCTTTACTGAATACATTTCAGAAGTGATCTATCACTGGTTTCAGTTTACAAAGTCTTTCTCCCTAAACTTGGTTGTCATCACTGAAATGCAACACACGTAAGATCAGAAAATGTCTATCCTGAGACGTGTAGTTCATAAATTGTGGGGTGCGAAAAAGAGGATGTTTGGACCAGCTTTCTGCAATTGTTAACTTTTCTACCCTGGCCATAAGCAGAGTTATACCAAAAAGATGTACAGTTCTTCTTGCGTTACATCCTTCCACTTCTGTAGACCAGAGCTGGGAGGTGGCTCCTCTTTCTGATTGAGAAACTTATAATATTTATTAGTTTTCTTAGCAATATTCTGAACAAATTGAGAGGAGAAATAGAGCTGGAAATAATCTAATGCATTGGAATTATCCCCTATGTCCACAGAAATGCATGAAAAGTCCTAAAGTAAGAACAAATTAGAAACTAAAAACTTCACTTATCTTATTGTTTTGGTGCTAACCCTGAGGTTTCAAGCTGTGTCCAGCTCATTCTCAAAGCCATATGGCACCAAACAATAAGATAAGTGAAGTTTTTAGTTTCTAATTTGTTCTTACTTTAGAATCTTGTTGCTTCACTGTTAATAGCTTCAATTTTAAAATAGCATGAAATGTCCTTTTTGAAGTCATGCACATGTGGAGTAAAATTTCCAGAGCACCACTGGAACAAAGAAATGTCCTTTCATACTTACTTTAGCAGCTGTGTTGGTACTGTGTGTTGCTCATTTTTGTCCTCATTGCTGTCTTCACTAATATCCATCACTTGAAAGTTGTTGGCACTATTTGCAAACTCCAAATTATCAAATAAATCTGATGGTAATGACTTGAAAACATTTAATATTTCCACATTGCTAAGATTACGCTGCGCACCACTTGAAGAAGTCATTTTCACTATGTTGGAAAACCCTGATTACGTTGCACCAATCATGTGAACAAGCAGTGGTCGGAAGTACATGGCACTGTCTCGTACACCCCCTTGAAATATTTTCCCTCAAAGGGCATTATCGTACAGAGTGACAGCAGAAATGTAGTTCATATGCTTCATACCCACACTGTTCAAATGCTTATACAAATCAAAACTTGCAAATGCCAGGCATTCAAAGTTCCATCCGAGAAAACTCGCCTGTACTATAGCTGGCATATCTTTCTGCGCCAGAGATAACCTGTTCATAGTAATGAAAAGATTACGGCTAATTTTCAAATATACAATTTTTATTCAAAAGTTTAAGCTAGTTACGTAGAGCTAAGTTAAATTACATTAACATAGGTAGTCTACACCTGATAAGTTTTTAAAAATAAGAATCTGTGAGGGTGTATTCCTGAGAGCAGTTGATAATTTTTTCCTACAGCATTTTGAATTAGAATCCCAGCTCCTGACAAAACCCTCTATTTTCTGTTTCTTTTTAATGTCCCAATAGTCTGCACTCCGATCCCATAATCAGCACTTAGTTTAGCAGCACTTTCCCCCTTCTCAAATCTTTCAATTAATTTTAATTTTTGTTTTGCCTGTCTCTCTTTTACAAATGTATTTTGTTTCATTGACTCACACTGATTAATACCAGAAAACTGAACTTGTCTTCGGTCTTCACAACAACAGTACTCTATTTTCACTCAATGGGTAATTTATTGCTGTCTCCTATAGCTCCCTCCCTTAGCTTTCAGCTTAGTTCTTGAGCAGATCAAAAGTAATCTACTTTTTTTATCCTGTACAGATAAACCCAAATAATCTGCACACAAATAAGAAGTTGTACTTTTAAACAAATTTACAATCTTCCTTGGATAAATAAAAAGTTCACAAAAATTATTAATGCAAGATGGCATAATATTAGTTCCCAAAACACAATGTTGTTGTTTTGTAGTGCCTTGCATCTGGCAATGAAGCCATTAGCATTCGTGCTTTCCAATACTTTTGAACCCAAAACACAATGTAAAAGAATTAAATTTTTCTAAACGAATGATAAAATTTCAAAAAACAGAAACAAGTGGCATTTCCCAATTAACCTGTTTAGATTGTGAGTGGGTTTATGCTGGAAAGATCAAACATAATTTGAAAACTTAGAGTTAAGGAGTACTTTAGAAATATTAAATACAGACAGATTGATAAATCAGCTGTGGCAGATACATATACATATATTATTTATTTATGCCAACAAACTTACTGTTGGTGTTTTTAAACACACAAACTGGGTGTGGGCAATGTTTGAGAGGTAGAACTGGTAGCTGTGGCAATGAATTTTTAAGTTCCAGTTCTACCTCTCAAACATGTACATATAATTAATTCTAAGATAACTTAAACTGGAAAGGACATAGGAAAATAATTCCACTGAGATTTTCCAATTTCCTTTCTAACTTAATCACTGATGTAAAAAGCAAAAAGATGAATTTCATCTTCTCATTCCAGTAAATATAAACAGAAATTATGAAAATTGGGAAATAAAAATTTACACAAAAAACAATGATTACTCTCCTGAAGATTTTGTCATTGTGAATTAAACATTTTTGAAATTTGAGAATTGAAAGAATTCTACTAAAAACGTTATACTACTGCAGGTTTCTGTCCTCGTGAATCATTTTGTGTCTTTTCAGAGTTGACAATTGAGTAAAAGCCTTGTCACAAATGTCACATTTGTTTGGCTTTATGCCTTCATGAATCAATGAGTGTGTTTTCAAACACTGTGATCGAGTAAAAGTTTTATCACAAATGTTACACTTGTGTGGCTTTATTCCCTCATGAGTCAAACTGTGTGTTTTCAAATTTTGCAACTGAGTAAAACTCTTGTCACAAATGTCACACTGGTGTGGCTTTATATCATCATGAACCAATTTATGTCTTTTCAAATGTTGCACTCGAGTAAAAGCCTTGTCACAAATATTGCACATGTGCGGTTTTATGCCCTGATGAATCAATTTGTGTCTTTTCAAATGTTGCAACTGAGCAAATGCCTTGTCACACATGTTACACTTGTTTGGCTTCAAGCCCTCGTGAATCAGTTTATGGGTTTTCAAATTTGATAAATCAGTAAAAGCCTTGTCACAAACATTACACTTATATGGTTTTATGCCCTCATGAATCAATTTGTGAGTTTTCAAATAACCCAAATCATTAAAAGCCTTGTTGCAAACATCGCACTTGTGTGGCTTTGTGCCTTCATGAATCAGTTTGTGTCTTTTCAAAGATGATGTATGATTAAAACTTTTTCCGCAAACATCACATATCTTTGCTTCTTTACCCTTAGGAAACAACTTCTTTGTTATTTGGGATGGACTTTTTACACTCTTTTCACAAATGTCGGATTTGTACATCTTTTTGCACTCACGACTCAGAACTAACTTACAGTTCTCCTTACTGGTATCTAGTATATTTGCATTTTCTTCAAAACAGGAGGCCATGCTGACAATTTCTCTATCATCAGGTGTTTCTGAGTAAACATATGTTTCCATTGAAGATTTACCTGTAATATCACTTCCTTGACTTTGGCATTTTTTGGCACTTTCAGATTCAAGACTATCCTTTCTCATATTGAAGCTTACGTCATTTCCTAAATCTTCTTTGGAGAATAAATATGGTGCATAACTGGAGACATCCACTTTATATAAGCTGAAATTTAAGAATAATATTGAGTAATTACTAGATCACAGGGATCAGAAACTAAGTCTAGGAGAAGAGCATGTGAATGTTTATATTCTATATGTACAGCCATGGAAAAAATGATTGAGTGCTGTAACATTTCAAAGTATCACTTCAGTCTCACGGAAGCACACGAAGTTAACAGAACTTGGTCCACATATACTTGTGCACTGTGTTACAAATCAAACTTCCAGAAAACAAAATAACAGTTCTTCACAAACTTGCACAGTAAATACTTAAACTAAACCAAACCTTCAGGGTTCAACTGTGTCTTATAGCTCTGCATAAACTGAGTAGTTTCTCCATGGTATAAATGGCTCAGTACCTAAGTACTGCATTTGAAACTCGGTGTGCTACTTGGGAAGTACATTCAAATTCAGCCAACTGCATAGTTTTAGGTCCTTCCTTATTTCTTTCCTACTTTCCTTAATATTACCATGTACTGTTCTGAAGCTTTAATAACAGCAGCAAATGCTAACACCAATAAACTTGAACAAATACAAAATCAGGCTCTTTGCCTAATCACTGGAGCAGTTAAATCCACTCCTATTGATGCCATGCTTGCCTTAACACGGACCCCATCAATAACAACAAAAATAGAAGAACAAGCATTGCTCCAACATGAGAAAATGTTACGACTGCCAAACTCTAAATGGACAGAAGAGAACCTCCCCCCTTCAATCCTTAAAATTCATAGTAGTTTCCTAGAAAAGGTAACACAGATTAAATCCAAATTGAACATTCCTAACACCAGAGAAAATCTACTTATAAGAGAAAATCCATTGGAATTATTGCAACCTGCCTTCAGTTTGGAAGAGGCAATAAGTAAATCAGACACACCAAAAGAAATACAAAAACTTCTAGCTCTGGAAACAATCAATACTAGGTATCCCACAGAAGAATGGCTGCACATATATGATGGATCCTCCAAGGAAAACTTTACTGGAGCTGGAGTTACATGTTCACATTTTTCCATTTATCATTCTGTTGGCAGAGACACAACAAATTATGATGGAGAAATAGAGGCTATACACATTGCTCTCCGACAATTATTAAATCTTCCCTTAAATAAATTTAACAAGGCAGTAATTCTTTCGGATTCTAAAGCTGCAATTCAGGGAATATGTTCAAATACTACAAAGAAGTCAACAAAAATTAGAGAATGCTACAAAATGTTAACACAACTCCAAAAAGTTAATAAGACTGTTCATCTCCAATGGATTCCAGCACACTGTGGAGTCATGGGGAACGAAGCTGCAGACTCACTTGCAAAGAAAGGCACAACAGTAAAACAAAAGTCTAAATTCAATTTCTCATATTCCTCAATAAAACGCTTGATCATTAAAAAATTTTCTCATTCATACCTACAAGAAATAGAAACAAATGCCAAAGATAAAAAATGGATTACACTACTTTCCAATCCAGATATAATCCCCCAGAGACCAAGGAAAACAGCGGTTGCAGCCTTCCGACTACTGACAAATCACGACTGCTTAGCAAGTCATCTCTACAGAATAGGTATCTCAGCCTCACCAATGTGGCGAAATAATGACATTTTTAATTAATTTCTCCTGCGAACTTTTATTTCCATGCCACATATATCATTGTTATGTAAGGATTAGTTTTCTCTCTAGCAACCATATAACCTCACAAAGGCTGTTCATTTGCAAGTCAGAGAGACACGTGCAGCTTCTGTTAACATGAGTCTTACAATGAATGTTGTGGGATGCAGCTTTCTGTGTGCCTTCCAATTTTGTTACCAACAATAACCCCACAGAGTTTCCCTCTCAAATTGGCAGTTTTACATTTCTCATTGGCAGACCTATTATTGTGATGATTATTGTTATTGTTATTTTTTATTACTTATTTTAAGTACTGACCCTCAAGAAAACACTGTGGCCGGTGACAAACATAGCCCGAAACAGCAGGCCCAATTACAAATCATCACCCGCTCATTGGCCAGGGCAACGCAACCCCCTCCCACCTAACATTGTATGTATATGGGGAGCGGAAAACTAACGGTCATTTTCATTCTGACGAAGGCCATGGACTTTAGAATGGCCGAAAGCTCAATATTTTCAAACCTCACACGGCTGATCGCCCGTGAAACTGTAATAAATATTTTCTTATTATTAATAGAATGATTATTACAATTATTATTGTTATTACTAGGTCGATTTGTCCCGCTACAAAGTATATGATTATTTTAGTTATAATTTCCATGAGAAACCTATGTGCTGGTATTTAAGGGGTTGAGGATATCTGAATCCACTAGCAAACAATATTTTCATGCTTAAGTAACACCGGCCTGGGAAGATTTTGCGGCACAGAATATTTTACATCATAATGGTCAATTCGGATGCTCTAATTTCAAAAATAATAATAGTTTTTGCGTATCACGTACAGATTTTGAACAGTTCTGATTCTACACAAAATTAAAAGTTTGGTACGCTAGTATTAGCATCACTGCATATTCAACCTAGAGCATGGTTGATTAAAACATGCAAACATGCTAAATCATGTGACGTATATTGTACCAATGTGTATCTCTGTTTACAGATAATGTTGAACCTATCTCATAAACATGTATTGTGTAATACATAAATAGGAACTTATCTTGGAAACTGCAGTCCAGTTTTAAACTTCTTCTCAAGTGGTCTCTTCTGAAGCTGTGTTGTGAAAGAAATGGCAAGCTCAAGCGGTATATCTAGGAGGGGCTGTGTGAACCATTCTAACAATTTCTGTTATGTTTGTGGTTATGTGATAAAGCAAAACAAAAGAATATTACCGCATTTATCAAGAGTTTATATCTGGACTACTTTAAAATGAAATTAGGAGATCAAGACAAGAATTTGCTCCTCATATCGTGCGTAAAAGTTGTGTAGAAAATCCAAGACAATGGTACAACGGAGTTCCTTCATCCTTTGGTGTCCTATGGTATGGTACGAACAACAAAATCATATTAGTGGCTGTCATTTTTGTCTGTGGAATATATCTGGATTCAATAGGAAAAACAAGGCACTATATATCCAAACCTGCCATCAGCAATTAGGCCTGTGCTTCATGAACCTGATGTTCCTGTTCCATCACTGTATTGCCAGAAAGTATCAGAGTGTAGAAGATGAAATAAATTGATCCCCAGACTTAGAAGATAAGAATCCAAATCCATTGGATCAATCAAAATTAAATGATTTGGTACATGATTTGGGTCTTAACAAAGAAAACAATGAACTTCCAGTTTCAAAGCTGAAAGAAGAGAATCTTTTAGCATCTGGAACAACTTTTTATTGGTACAGACTTCGAGAAAAAGAGTTCAACAAATATTATGTAAAAGAAGAAGTAGCATATTGTTGTGATATCCCTAACTTGATAAGTCATCTTGGAACAGCTTATGAAGCAAAATATTGGCCTCTCTTTAAAGATTCGAGTAAGAGAAGTCTGAAAGATGTTCTCTTGCACAACAGCAATGTTTGCTTCAGTTCCAATAGCTCACTCTACATCCCATAAAGAAACGTACCAAAATTTGTATAGTAACCTGGAAAAAGTTAAAAATAATGAATACAAGTGGTTCGCAGGCTGTGATCTTAAAGTGTGTGATATTTTATTGGGCCAACAAGCAGGATACTTGAAATTTCTGTGCTTTTTGTATGAAATGGGACTCCAGAGCCAAAGAAAGACACTGGGATGAAACTAACTGGCCAAAAAGAAAAGATTTAGTGTCAGGGACAAAAAATGTAATTATTTACCTGCTGATTGACACAAGGTTTTGCCACCCCCGTTGCATATCAAATTAGGGATAATGAAGCAATTTGTTAAAGATTTGGACAAAGGTAGTGGTTATTTCCTATATCTCATTCAGAAATTTCCTGTTGTCTGAATAAAAAGTGAAAGAAGGCATCATGAAGGATGTTTATTTTAGAAATATCATGAGAGACAGAGGATCAAACTTTGGACTCATTCAGTGAAGTTATAAACAAGTTTTTGGGCAATGTTAAAGATGACCAATATGAACATCATTAAAACCATGCTTGAAAAGTTAAAGGCACTCAGATGCAATATGAGATTAAAATGGCATTTTCTGCATTTGTCAGGATCACAAATGCAAGTCAACTCAGCGTTCATTTTTTGTAAAGCAGAGGATAAAATAACATCATAAGGTATTTATTATTTATTTACGAACTGGCTTGAGAACTTAATGCCATTCTGGCAGTTTGTCACAATAGCTCAGTGGTTAGAGCGTCCGCCCGGCAAGCGGAAGGTCTGTAGTTCAAATCCCAGTTGTGGCATTGAATTTTTAAGTTCCAGTTCTACCTCTTAATCATAAGGTATGTTTGAAATTTTCTAGTTCAGTGTACGCTGTTGCATCTGTGGAATTGAAATGGTTTCTTTGTTTGGATAATTTCACGCATTTTAAATTGTGCTTAAAAACCAGAAATAAATTCTAATGTTACATATTTCCTTTCTGTTTGGAAAAAAAAACGGTATGTGATATGAACAAATGGAAGGCAGATTTGAATTCAGCATATCAAAATTAGGTTTAGAGAGCTAAGAAATCCCAAGCTGCAGAACAAAAGTTTAAATTCGCAGGCCGGTGTGATTCCTATTGGGCTGGTCAGTGTCCAAATGAAGGCTCCGTATGAATCCTTTCATTACACCATTTGTTTTATGTGCAAGAGGGACCCAGAAGGCTGGAGGTACAGTGGAATCTTTACAAACTGGTTCGTTATGTACTAGCGTTGAAACTCCTGATACTTGGTAAGATTTCACAAGAAACAACAGATGGTGTCTTAACACACTGCATATTGTAGAAGCATTGGAAAATTAAAACATGCTTGATATAAATTGTCTTCTTAGGGAAAGCTATAATTTGTTTCCTAAGACTGTATGTTTCTTACAGTTTATCATTATGGTTTATCAGTAAGTCAACATTATATCAAATTCATTGAGATTGAAAAGATATTTGCAGCAAACAGGTACCTTAATCACAAACCTTAGAGCAATTTATGACGAATTCAGAAACAAAAAACTTTCATTGTAAGGAGAACTTTCCATATCCAGCAGTACCACCGAATAAGACAATGTGATATGGGATACAGATTTGTCCAACAACTGTATTATACTCCTTTATGCTTATCTTTCTCTACCTGATTATCTTCACCTTATATAGGACTTATACCCCCAAGGACTAGCCAGTGCCTAGGTCAGAGGCCTGTCGGGGAGCAGACAAACCTATGGACCGAGCAGAATGAAGACCTGAAAGTGAGTGGTCAGCCCAGCACCAGGTATGAGAGTGAGGAAGAGAATGATATCAAATGCAGGCAAAATCGATGATTGGAAAGGTGATCATGGAGCAGTTGATGGAATGAGTGGTGGGGGAAATTGGAGAACCCAGAGAAAACCCACCTTGATGCTACTTCGTCTACCACGAATACCACATGTGGATCCCTGGGATCAAACTCGGGCCACCTAGGTGGTAGGCAAACGCTCTAACCGCTCGGCCATGGTGCCGCCCCACTCTGCTTACCAAGTGTGCAAAATAGTTTCATACCTAATACTAAGAACAAATGCTGAGAAAATTTAAAAGAAATCCCAACCAAGAATAAACCAGAGGACTTACCTTGGTGATTTTATGGAATCTGAGTTTTTATCTGTTCTGTCCTGTAACAGAATAATTCAATGTAAATTATATGTTCTGCTTCTACTATGACATTGTTCTGTTCAGAAAAAAGAACATCAACAAATATGGAGACACCTTTTTGTATAATCTACAAATAAGAAATTACTTCATATAAAAAGCACCAAATAAAGGTAAATCAAATTTGTCAATGAAAGCAAATAAAGACTTCTGTGTGATGGAAAGAAGTATAATACTATGGGTTTCCAAAACACTTGTTGTAAAGGCCTAAAAGTAAAAATTATATTACTTGACTTTATTATCAGTTCAGTAATTAGAAGTTTGTGAACTATTTACTTTGATAATCTGTACTTGGGCCAGAAAATTTTATTCTATTTAGCTTAAAAGTTTAAACTAGGGAGTTGCTCATGTCAGCACACGCATTCTCATTGGTTGAAGATATAGATGTCAGAAACTATTACCAAAAGCAAAAAAAGATATTCAGAACATGGAAACTAGAATACATGATAAGTGTTAAGAGACCAAAGCATAATAGGAGAATTTGAAACAGAAGCAAAGAAGATATAAAGGAGTGCAAAAAATGCTAATTCGATTGGAAAACTGCAAGGAAAGAATTAGCTAAACAAATTATTTTCAGAGTAGACAAGAGAAGAGATCAAAGAGTCTGGCAGGATATTAAAGGAAATATTATAAGATGGGAGACTGCTGATTGCTTTAGAATAGGACATCCAGTAAAATCATGTTCTCAGGCTTATTGGCCGTGGTCCAGTCGATGCGTAAACACCTGACGTTTCACCCACCATCCCGACAAGCATCACCAGAGGAAAGTGACTTGTGGCATCTTCTTATATATGATGGGTCGAGACCGCCCTCTCTCTCCCATTGGCTGTGCCAAGCCAATCGTGACCTGCATCAAGTTTTATGTCTGGCTGGGCTGTATGATTTTGTACGTGTCAGCCAGTACTGGTATCCATGCTTTGTGAATGCCAATGGGAGAGAGAGGACAGTCTCGTCCCATCATATTAACACAAGTTACCTTACTCTGACGCTCGTCAGAATAGCAGGCAAAATGTCAGATGTTTACCCATCGACTGGACCACGGCCAATAAACCCAGGAACATCATTTTACTCTATAGACGCCGGTCGTGAAAGCCTAAGCTCACAAACTAAGGACAGTTTAAGTTGGACAGAAAAGTCTTGGTATTGAGATTTGAGTTATTGACGGTGAGTTGGAATGTTGAGAACCTACTAGAGAAAATGTGTAGTGTTGAAATGCAACAAGTTCTAAAAGTGGCGATGTGATAGTGGTGGTGGTGGAAACTTGATTGGAAAATGAAATGATTTTTATAGTGTAAATGATGTAAAAACCAGAAAAGGGGCGTGGCATCTGGTGGTTTGGGATGTTTCATGAGAAAACATAAGAAACTTACAGTAAAAGAAGAAAAAGAATTGTGAAAGAAATTAGTGCTATGGCTTTCCTTATGTGAAATTAATGGAAAAAGTGGTAATGTCTGTATTGCTATCATTTCTAACCCACCTACTACATCAGAATACTACAGTATAAACATGTTTAGGAACATCAGTAGGGTTATTGACCACCTTATGATGAAGTGGAAATCTTAATGCTAGGATAGGAGAACAGCAAGTAGGCTGAACAACCCAATTGAGGAGTATAAGTAGACTTGAGATTTCAGGTAAAAACCTATTTTGTTCCTCATGATATATAGAAAGTAAAAGTTGTGTATATACTAATTATGGAAATATACACTCAAAAATGGTGGTCCTATACAACCTAAAACTACCTAATTTTGCATTAAAACTTATTACTTTCTCTACTACGTATAATAAAGTAGGGGAAGTATTGTATTCCACCCAAAAAATCGATATTGATATTTCACCAGAAATATATGTTTTGAGGCCCCCTGAATTAAAAAAAAGAAGAAAAAAAACATTTTTAGAAAAAGGTCCAGGTGTGTGTCTGTCATGGGCATTATCATTTTTTGTTCTAAAATATAATGGGTTGGAGTAGCCCAAAGTTATTTTTCTACTATTTTTTTTTTTTTTCAATTTTTTCTTATTCTGTAGGTATAATACAAATATTCACATTCAAAACAACTTTAGTACTGTGAACTTTGGAAAACCCTGATTACAAATACTCTCACTTTTACTATGATATTTCTATTTCTAATAGTATCAGTGCTTAAGAGTTATTAGTGATTGGCAAATATTCAGATTCAAAATAAATTTAGTATATGAACTTTGGATAAGCCTAATATAATCACTTTCATTTTCACTGTGATACTTATTGTAGTAGTGCTTAAAGTTATCAGTGATTGATAATGTTACCTATTACAATAATTACCTATGTCTAAATTAATGGACCCCGTGGACAACCCTAACTTCTGTGCATTACATGTGGCCTAAATTAAGCTTCTGAAATTAACTTTTTTTTTGAGAAAGTGGGTTATCTACGTCAATTTACAGCCTCCCAGTGAGTGTTTCATAGTATTTATATTCTTTTTGCATGTTATTGTACAAATAGAGAGCATTTTAAATTTTAAAAATGTCTCAGCAACGAGGTTTCATCAAGTGGAAAATACCTCAGTGCTGAAAGGGTTAAAGAAGGGAGTAGCTAACGGATCATCTTGTGTAGTACTTGCAATGAGCTATAGTTTACAGGCGTCAATACTACGAGGGTTGTCCGTAAAATAAGGTTCCCAAGGATCTGCAGTCGCAAGGAACGCTGTTACAGGAGATCCGACAACACTGGCCTTTGAATTACACTTTGTGAGCAAAAAGACTGCACCGGTGGACATTCATTCCCAACTGTGTGAAGTGTATGGAGAGCAGTATATGAGCGTACAACAAGTATGCAAATGATGCAGAGAATTCAAAGATGGACGTACAGATGTCCAGGACTACCAGCGTGGACGGCCATCAGTTTCAGACAAAATGATTGTGAAAGTGAAAGAAGCAATGCTGAAAGATCAAAGAGTGACGGTTCGGGAGACCTGCGACATGATCCCTAATGTCAGCAAGACCTACATTCACAAAATTTTGATTGATCATTTAGGGTATGGGTGGAGGCATGCTCACAAAGGGAGTGCATTTCCATCAGGACAACACTCATCTGCACATTGCCCATGTGACAACCAATCTCTTCAATAAATTTGGATGGGATACTGTCACACACCCTCCTTACAGCCCAGATCTAGCCCCAAGTGACTACCATCTCTTCCCTAACTTGAAGAAACACCTGCGTGGGACACATTTCAGAACCGAAGAGGAACTGGAAGAAACTGTTTCAAGCTATCTTCACCGCATGGTGGGAGAGTACTACAATGCAGACATATAAAAGATGGTACACCAAATGCAAAAATGCATTGATCAAAACAGCGATTATATCGAAAAACAGGAACAAGTCTAAGCTTTCCAAAAATGTATTATTCAATGTCAATATGTTTTTCATTGTGAAAAAAAAGATTGGGAACCTTATTTTATGGACAACCCTCGTATATTGATCTGTTTACTAAAGAAGGGAATAACTATTTATATGGCAGTCTTCTTGCACCCAGCATTAGTCTGTAAGTACACAAGGCATGTGTTGGAATCCTTCACCTCAATCTTCAGCTGTAGACCAACTGGCAGCACTGGTGCCATCTTTGCTCTCACCTATAGTAGATGGCATGTTTAATCTGATATAGGGCCTAGAGGTGGGATTATACAGTTCATAACTCAGTGTTTGTGGATGAACATTTTGTGTGATATAGAGGAATGTGGTTTACTGCTTTTAACAATTCAGAGTTTTGTCTATTTCATGATTGGCTTCACAAGAGTGTTGCTACCGCTAATTTCTCTTTTCTGTTTATATTTTATGTTCTAGATACGTTCTTTGGTGCAGATATTTTGGTTTCTCTGATATATAACCAGTGGCGTGCATTCAACCCCAGCACTGCTGGAGTAACTGATTTATTCACAAGTTCGAAATTAAAATAGTTTTTTTCATATCTCAATCAAATACGCACATTGAACTTGAACGTTATAGTACTTAAGGTTCAAAGTCCCGCCCTGCCACTAGCTAGCTGTTGCTCTTGGCGACTTGTCTTGTTCCAAAGGAATACACCCTCTCAACAATACCAGCTAGCCTACAAGAGCTGTATTGACGCATGCGTATTCTGTATAGAGTTCTAGCTAGTGTATCCATGGCTGCCAGCCGACAGCAGAGGCAAGTGTGAATTGGATTGGTTAGTTTAGTTTCACTGCAGCTAGCTAGGCTTTGACGTCATA